>VXBB01024957.1:119935-138190 GCA_013399915.1 Illadopsis cleaveri
TTTTTAAATATTTAACTGTTCTCCTTTCTTGCAGTAAGTTACTGTCCATCCAAATTTCAATTCAGATTGGCCTAAGCATCCAGAAATTTCTAGGATGAAAACCCAAAGTTGAAAAATTATTTGATAGTGTAGGTAGAGGCAGTTGTTTTGGTAGTTCTTTGCTGCTGCCTAAATTCACATTTGCTTTACCATTTTTATTTTCCTCATGGTTACATAAAATTTTTAATATAGTGGAACATGAAAGTGCCCCTGAAAAGGAAATTAAGAGTTTCACTTACTCCATTGGAAGATTAAGCCAAATAATTGCAGCTGCCTGTGTGATTAGATGGTGTGAAGCGGGGGTTAGAGTAACAAATTGATCAGCACTGTACCTAACATCATTAAAAGAAGAAGACAGAGAGAGAGTATAACCACTTGAAATGCATATACTGTAGTTTAGAGAGGAAATTTATAAAAAGAAACGTAAACTAAGGTGTTAGTTTAGGTCGGATATTTTAGCATGACAGATTTAATTGCTGTTAAAAAACCAACTATATCATTAATCTATATTTTTATAAATGTGAAATTGTTCAAGGAAAGATAAGTCCAGAAATGGGGAAGAAAGACAAGGTGATAGAGTTTTAAGTCTGGCTGAGAGAACTGAAGTCTGTTTTTCGCTCAGTTCCTAAAAGAAGAACCCACATATCAAACTAAGTAGAGTGACAGTGTGATATGAAACAAACTTTTCTAATGTCTCAACTTTTGAATTGCATCAGTTCTCTGCATTAAGCTCTTTCTGTTTAAACATGTATTTACTGGACCCTTTGTCAGAGACTGAAATTTTATGGTTAATGGCTTAAACATTGTTATGAAGGACTTTTTGCCCATTATGGCAAAAGTGTATAAAGCAGCTGCAACAACCAAAGCCCACCCTTCCCTGAATATGCCTCCTGACTGGGACTTTGGACCATGAGTTAAACTGCCTAAGGGAACTTGAGATAAGGGAAGGTGACACTATTGTCCAATTATCTCAAGACTGGGGAGAAAACAAGATTGAGAGAGAAGAATATAAACTCAAGAAAACCAAACTCAGCAGCTGTCCTGAAAATCAGCTCTGGCAGGGTTAAAAGTTGGGGGGCCACAGCCCACAGGCTCATCTGCTGAGGCTGGGTTTGCACACACTCACCCCCAGAATGAAAGGGGGAGGAGGAGAGTTTTGGGGCTGTGGTGTAACCCCTGGTCAGAAGAGGTGAACAGCCACCCTCCCTTACACAAACTGGTTCAATTGCAAACCCCCCACCCCAGGAAGGCCCCATCCACAGGACATTACATGAGGGCAGCTCAGGGGGTATCATCATCCATTCAAGACCCCCGAGGTGCTCCCCAGACTCACTGCTGAGGCCTTGTACCAGACCAATGCACGTGATGCAAAGTGATGCAACAGATCCAGAATCAGCTGCAAGAGACTGTGTCCAACTGCCCAGAGGAGGTACCTGAACATTCCCAGCTGGCCCAAACATATATTAGTCTGGTGAAGTCTGTGTTTTCCAGGGGACCCTCACCTCCAAGAAGATCAGATGGAGAGGATCAACAGGATGGTGTTTCAATCCTGTGGTGTGGTGTTATCTATCTATCATCTATCTATCTATCTATCTATCTATCTATCTATCTATCTATCTGTCTGTCTGTCTGTCTGTCTCTGTCACTATCTTTCTCTCCCCCCACCTCTTTTGTATTTCTTCCTTTCACATTTCTTTTTATTTGCTCTATTTGTAGCCCTACAATATTTGTATTGCTTCCTGTACCACTCTTGCAGTTCAAATATAGATGAAACCAGTATTCACTCTTTGAACCCTTCCAAGCAGGTGATGAACTCTCCCTTGCAGTGAGCCAGCCCAAGTGGTGATTAAAACACAATAAATGTGTGCACTTAAACAGAGATCTCTCCTACTCTCATCTCTGAATTGTACTAGATAGTTACTTCAAGATTCCATTTATGCATTGTAAACATAAGACAGAGTATCACCTTAACAGCATAAAGATTATTGTACTTCAGAATGAATACACTGATAAATGTTAGGTGACTCTTAGGACAAAATGATGCTTGATACCATGGGTGGTAATTCTTATGTTAATTGTTCACCTAGCAATGCAGTCACAGTTAATTTAATATTACAAAGTTTTTGGAAAAAAAAATCCTGCATTTATACACCTTCTGGCAAAATACAGTCACTGTTTCTAAACATCACATTTGTCTTAGTACTATAAAAGGACTGTGTAGCGTTATTTGAAAAAAACACAGAATAATCCTGTTCCAAACAAAGTCCACATGATCTAACAATCCATGATGAAGTTGTTTCTATATATATGCCCTAGTGGGAGATGTTGAAGCTATGCAAAGAAAATTTAAAATAAAGTAATTCAGGATCTACACGAGAGCTTTTTATGTTGTGCAGAAACTCCACGCAGAGCTATTAAATAATATTAGTGTTCGAATGGGCGTTCATTCATAGTCCAGTTTTGAAACGAACAGTCTTCTCTCCAGGAACAACATTGGGCCTCCTTACTAGTTGTTTTGCGTGGTTTATCTCATTATAAGACAGCTGAGTATGAAATATCTCCTTCACTTCAAAATTGTATGCACTGCATCGTGGGCTCAGTGAAGCTTGGTCAGTGATGTCAGGTATTATCTTCACTGACTGCAGTAATATAGGCTTTGACTGGTGACCTACTGCCATATTTCAGATTGGTTGTAGTAGGAACAGTGAAGAAGAAAGAAACATCATTTTTATTTTGCCCACAGCAGGATCAGTCCGCTGCAGTCAAGAGCCTTCAGTAAACAGAAGAGACATCCACACAGACATATATAGAACAATCCATATAGTAATTTCACATTAACATAATTAACATATTTAAACTCCAGAAGATTTTGTTCAAAGATTGTTTGGTGTATCTTAAAAGTTGTTCGAATTTCAATTGTCTTATCCCCCATGCAATTGCTCTCCATGAATTTCATGTGGTCTGTGTCTTCACTTCAAAAAATCTCCCAATTGCAAACTGAAGCAGCCCTCCATTGTCCAAAAATCCTTTCTGAATTTTCCTCTTGACAGACATCCATTCTAAAATTTCTGAAAAAAGATATTTTTCTTGGAGTTTCTTGTGTAATCTCTGGGAACAAGATTTTCATTGCATCAAAAATAGAAATGGATATCTTGGTTCTTGATGCAAGTTTTTTCTGTAGTTTCATCTCACTTCTGTTGTCTTCTTTTCATGAATATGTACTGCATATGTTTATGATGTTCTCTGAAGACAAAATCTGAACATTTTAGATTAAATTACTTGCATGAACTATAATATTCAGGCCACAAACACTTATATGTTGATTTCTGGCAGAATCTTGCACTCCTCACATTTTTGATGTCCCAAGTTTACATAAAATATTTGAGATAAAATCTCTCCAGCTATCTCACCCGGTACCATCCAAAAGAGCTGGCTCCATCATCTTTGTAAGATGGCGTTAAAACAGTTGTGAAATATATTTAGATTACCCCTTATTCTTCTCATCATTAGACCAAAATTTTATCACTTTTGATCTCTCTTCAAAGGCCATGAAGTATGCCTTCACCATTTTGACAGCATTTCTTACTTCTTCTCCATATCCATCTTCAAATGGTCTGACCCAAAAGCATGAAGTACTCTAAATGTGGTCACCATACCACTATGCAGAGGAGAATAATTTCCCCGCTTATACCAGGCATTCCTGTTAAAGTAACCAGGCATGCAGGTTCTCCTATTTATACTGAAAATACTTCATTGTCTCACAGTGAAGTTGGTTTCCATTCATTTAAACCTCTTTCAGCATGGATAGTCAGATATACAAAAGAAATTTCTTTTAAATTAAGAAAACAAAATATTTAGTTGGTTTTTCCAATGTGACATATATAAAATTCAGCCCAGGGGATAAGAATGCTGGACAGAAAAAGTTCACAGGTTGGAAAACACCTCTGCAAGTTTTTGACTCCAAGCTCTCTGCTCAAAGCAAGGCCAGGTAGAGCATGTTCCTTAAGACTATCTCTAGACAGATTTTCATTTTTTTCAGGGATCAAGACTTCAGAGGTTGTCTGGCTATTCCACAGTTGGACACTCAGAGTAATTTTTTTCTTCTTAAAAATAGTTTTTTCATATCAAATTTTTCCCTATTGCCTGTCATCCTATCACTAAGTGTGAATTGTAAGAAGATCTTCTTTTAAGTGTCCCCTTGGGTATTTGTCCTTGTTGATATGATCCCCCTGAACCTTCTCATCTTCCTATTGAACAGTTCCAGATCTCTCAGCCTCTCCTTGTGACAAATATGTTATTTACCTCTGTGGCTCTTTGCTGGACTTGGCCCACTATGCACATGGGGGTTTTTGTGCTGTTGACCCTATAAGTGGACGCAGCACTCCAGATGTGTCTCAGCAGTGCTCAGAAGAAGGGAAGGATCATCTTACCTGATCTGCCAGACATCAGCCTTCTAATGCAATCAAGATTGTTGTTGATCTTCTTTGTTGCAAGGGTGCATTGCTGGGCCATGGTCAGCTTGTTGTCTGTCCTCAGGCCCTGTAATGCAAAGTTCCTTTCCAGCTGGTCAGACTCAAGACGCTCAAGATTGCAGAGAGCTATTCCTCCCTAGATGAGGGACTTGGTGTTTCCCTTTTCAGAACAGCATACAATCCCTGTTGGACTAGTTCTCCAATCTTTCAGTCCATCTGAATGGCAGCACAACCACCTGGTAAATCAACCACACCACTGGGTTTCAGATTACTTGAAAACACAATGAGTGTACACTCTAACCCATTATCCTGTCCATTAATGAAGATGTTAATAGTACTGGGGCCCTCTACTGACACTTAGGCCTCAATTTAGATTTCCTGACAGTAGTCACCGTGCCCTGAGCCTGACCATTCAGCCAGTTTTCAACCCACATCAATATCTCTTCATGCAGCAACAGCTTGTCATGCGGACCTAATGGAGGCAGTGTCAAAGACTTCTCTTAACAGTAATTTTTATTATGTTTAAGTAAAATTTCTTCCAGAAGCTACATTATTTTGCATTCTCTCTGGTAGTTCAAGTGTCCTGTGGGCAATACATTGATTAGATATTCATCATATGTACCGATCATAAAGCCTGATTATTCTACCTCTATACTGTATATCAGAATTAGAAATGATTTATAATTGTGATTGCTATCTAGGAGAAAGCATGGTGTCTCTTGATTGACAAGCTCCATTCTTAGATTTGTTTGGTTTTTAAGCATATTACAGATATGATAATATCAGAAAATATCTGCTGTGAATGTTTCATTACCTTTAAAGAAAGTTATAATGATAGTAAGTAGGTAGAATTTTTAAAAACTTCTAACAATTGCACAGATGGCTAGGTATCCCCTTTTTAACCTTATCATTTCTCTTTTCACTCTATCTGAATTATCATTTAAAATCCTTGATGATGCTATGCCTCTTTTGATGATGTTCATTAAATTTAAGAGTTCTAAACACTGGGAAAATGTACTGTAGTTTTAATATGGCTTTTCAGATATTTCAGCTATGAATTGTTAGCAATAGCACTTCAAGTAGATATGGGCAGATTTGGAAATCTTCAGCTGGCTTCATAGAGCACATCCAAAGCTTTTGCTGTAAAGAAGACAGAGGTTGTTATCCAGCAACATTTATCACGTGTCATTAGATCGCCATCAAATCATACCATAGAAACAGTAGCAGAATGAATTTTCAAAAGTACATTAGCAATTACCTAATAATTATAATACAACCAAATCTAGAATAAAACAATTAGATAAATTTTTATTGTCTTTGTTTCTACTTAAGATGAAGACTAACATAAAACACACTAGTTCATCCTTGAAGCAACATTTTTTTTGCAAAGTTGGATTAAAATAGCTAACAATCATTATTCATCATGGTGCATCCACACTGAAAATTATCTATTTTGGAGAAATAAAAGTTTCAGATTCCCTTGCTTCCTACCTTTTTTCAAGCTATGTATAATGCATACCAATACTTATCTTCTAAACACAAGCTACTTCTCTAAACTTTGTATAGTTTTGGGGTTTTTTAAGATAATAATCTCTATGCATTCCTCCCATTGCAGAAGTTATAGTTCTTAGGTTTTTCTAAAAGCTTTGAACCTCTGAATCAAAGATGCTTTAAGATCAGGAGATTTCCACCCACCAGCCCTGTCCCCCAAACCAGCATTTCTGATAATAAGAGTTACATGAAAACAGTAGGGGAGAAGATATCAGCATGCTGAGTTACCCATTCTCATCAAGTTATCTAATTCTGAAGTATAGTCAGTGGAACTAATTGTCTTGAGTTTGGATTTGCATATAGAGTGTAATGAAAATCACATGGTCAGTTATGGGAAGTTTTCATAGTTTGATAGAAAGTTCTTTGCATGATAAAAAAATGTGATGCTTATGCAAAATATATCATAAAATATTTAATGCCTATACATTACTTCATCTCTAGGTTGCATTCAAACTCATTAAAAAGTGGCCATCTGTGCAAAAAGAACAATTTTGCTTTAATTTTCAAGGCCACTAATAGCATCATTTGGTGGTGTATTGGAAATCCTTCAGTGGATGATCCTCCATGATTTTTCTCTCGTCCAGGCTCCTGGAAATCTCAACAGTTGATATACAGTATAGAAATGGTTTATTAAAAGAAGTGTATCTATCTAAATACATTTATATGTGTGTGTTATTATTATAATTTCTCTAATAATTTGTTATTAGTATCTATCTAATGCAATACTACTAACATGCCATTTCTTTGGCTCTTTTCAGCTTATATAAATCTGTGGGGAAATGAAAGTAGTATCTGTTTAATGATCCTCTGTATTTAGCATTAGTGGTCACATGGAATTAAAAAAGCACTTAAATCTTGGATTTCAAAATAGGAAAAACATGGAGCAGTGAGTATGAGGTATCAAATTTTACAAACAAAGGAGCTACAATGTCAAAAAGAATTTTTTGCACTTCTCTATTATAGTCAGGCATGTGTAGGATTCAACATGAACCTGTTACTGAATGACAAACAGAAGATGAATCCATCCAATCCCCAAGCCACTGTAGTCATATGCCAAGTGTCGTTTTTTTTGTGGATAAGGACAGAAGTTTCAAAGCAAGATGCTGACAAAGAGAAATGTTGTACAAAGGATTGAACATGTTAATATTCCCCTAAGTGGAAATATTACACAGGGCAAAAGAAAAACCCTGACAATCCCTACTCCTGGGGAAGCCCTCTGAACCCTTTCTGACTCTCTCCGAAATCCTGATCAGAATAAAATAGAAGCAAGTTTTCTTACTTCACCAAAATTAAATCTACTACATGAACAAATAATTTTTTCTTTCACCTCTGATAAGCAGATTTTAATGTATTGTTAGTCAGTATATGTGACACGTGAGAAAATTCAGGTGGACTTTGAACAGCACTATAATGTGCATGCCACTTCCTTAACAACTCTCTGGCTCTTAACAATTGAATTGAGTAAAAAAAGCAAAGGTACTAGCAAAATATGCATGGGACCACATATTCACTAAAGTACAAATGTGTGAGTGAAGCTTCCTGATGCACATTATAGGTAATTTCTAGAGGCTATTATGTGATCATTTTCACTTCTACAAATAACAGAAAAGGTGATGATGGCAGTCTGCATGAGAACCTTCTTTGGTGTCTTAGATCCTGGAGGATCAACTCCAAGCAGCCTAGCGAGTAACATTTCCTGACAAAACAAAGAAAAAAAGAAAAAAAGAAAAAAAAAATAAAATAAAAAAAATTGGTGTTCTGTCAAAAGCAGCATTCATTTCTCCCTATTAGATGGAGAGAATTGTATTTACAGACTCAGCAATACAGAGGGCATATAATAAGAAGAAATCACAGCCAACAATTTACTCATTTAGCTTCTAAAGATATAATATTGTTCTCCATTCTGGACATTTTCTTTGAAGGATCTTCAGTGTGTCTTACGAAACAAGCCCTTTGCCTTCCCTTGGACTAAACTATTAAAGGAAAGGGAGAACCAAAATATTATTTTAGTAAGAGTCATAGGCATATCAACAAGTAGTAAGGGATAAGAACAGCAGATGGCTCAGGCAAAAACAAAAAAAGGATGCTGAGAACCCACCCACTCATATATGGTTTGAATGCTTTACTTCAGATTCATACTTGTTTGGTCTCTTGGTCTGGATATCATCCTGGGGTGGGTGCACACTGACCTCCTGAAGAACAGTTCATAGAATCATAGACTCATTTAAATTTTAGAAGACCTCTAAGATGATCGAGTCCGACCATTAACCCAGAACATTGTTCACCCCAAAACCTTATCCCCAAGTACCACAGATTTGAGTTTATTTTTATCTGAATGGATTATAACTGCATCATCCTAGAATGAGAACCTAAGTACAGGAAGTTGATATGATCAGATTTACTGCAGAAGTATGCCTCTGATCCAAAGTCAATACTGATGTAGATATACAGACAGGCAATTTCTTCTTTAGTTTTACTGACAGATTCAAGTAGCTGTCAAAATATGAGTTGTATTCACAATATGGTGGTGGTTTTTTTCTTACTATGTAAAATGATGAATCCTATTCATTGTTTTCTTTTTCTTTCTTTTTCTTTTATTTTTCAATAAATAAGATGCTTTTATGATGTGTCACTCAAGCAATTCTTTTGTGTGTGTGTCTGTGTGTGCGCGTATGCACATTATGAATACTTTGCTGGGTTTGGATGTAATTATTTTTCATTTGAAAGAATACAGTCATGAAAAACTCAGAAGAGATACACATAATTTAATAAAAAAAATATCTGCAATATCTACCATGAAGTGCTGGATCAAGCTTGGCAAAAATCTTAACGCTCAGCTGGTTCATTTGCTCCCTCACACCCCCAGGGGTATGCAAAGGAAAAATAGGAAGATCATCTGCAGGGATGGTCATGTGTCAGGATAGACAGGGAAACAGCACATTTACCATTGTGAGAAGAAAGAACTTGAGGAAAAATAACTTATTGTGAAGTAAAATGAATATTAAATTACTGATTTTTGTAGTGAAAACAAAAAGTAAAACAATAAAAGAATATATTTCCTTCTTTTCTTTCCCACGCTCAACTTCACTCCTTTGTCTCAGATTCCTCACCCCAAATGCTGCAGGGAGATGAAGCGGTAGGAGATTACAGTTAGTATATAGAGGTTTCTTTTTGTTGCTGCTTCCTCTTATTCCTTTCCATTTCTCCACTGTTGCCTCTCAAATGGGATGCAGGGAATCTCTGCTCTGACACCTGATGCACCTCCTGCTCCTGGAACGACCTGTGTTCAGAATAGGGCAGCCCTGACCTCTTCTTACAGAGGCCACCCCTGCAGCCCCCACTTCCAATACCAGGCATGTCAACCTAATGCACATGAATATTTCTTTTTCTTGTACCTCTAAAAGGCAGAAGTTGGAGAGCTAGCACTTTTTCTCCACCCTTTTTGAGTCCTCTCAAAAAGGAAGAATCATATAAATGAAATGGTTATGTTGTAATCCACGCTAGCAAAGAATGAGCTGGAACTCTACCCATAGTTCTGGGGAGAAGGTTGAAAATAATTATATATTTAATGGGAGGGAATTTAGAGGAGACACAAAGAAATAATGCAAGTTTTTAAAAAAAATAAGACATTTGAGAAAAGGCTAAGTGATCTGAGCATGCTCATTCTATAGAGAAAAAGAATGAAAAGACATTAATTTTGTTAAATCCATAAAGCTATATTTTAAGCAAGACAGGGACCAATTACTCCCCTTAGACAGTCAAAACAGAAAGAGGAATTATGGGCTTCAATGGCAGAAGACAATTTTGGATTAAATATTAGGAATTTATCTTAGAGCTATGTTAATAATCTAGGAAAAGACTGAGTTGCAGAGGGTAAAGTGTAATTGGACATGGTAGACATATTCGAGGTTAGGATTTGACACTTATTCATAAGAAATCTTTAAGCAGTCCTGAAATCAAATTTATTGAACTGACAAAGCAGTCTTGACCAAATGAACCTTCTAGCCCAAATCATCATTCTATGTATTTCCATGCATTGCGAAAGGAAAGCACTCTGGCAGTTTCCAAAAAGAGACATTTATTTTTGCTAAACAGGGTGTGATATGTCTGCACACTGGGGAAGGGAGCTGGAAACAGGAGGTGTTGCAGTCCTAATATTTCTGTTTACTTTCATGAAGTGATTGCCTTAATGCACATTCTAGACAAAAGTGTTTGTTAAATTCTTTTCTTGTTTGTTATTAATTCATTATGTTTGCAGGGTTATAGACACAAAGCACTGAATAAGGCTTTCTATTTAACTACAGGATGGGAAAAGCAAGAACAGTCACCTTTCTCATATTGACTCATCAATGCAGTACATTTCTAGCTAAGAAGGTAAGAAAGTTAGTTTTCCATACCAGACATCTTCCTACTGGGGTTACGTGCGGATAACTTTTACTTGCAGTATGCACTCTATCACTTATTCTAAATCAATGTTATCAACAATTTTCTTATTGTTATTGGTTTTTTTCTTCCTCTAAGAGTAGAAAAGAAAAATTATTTTTAAAATATTTTATGTTTTTGCTTGCAAACATCTCTGTTCTGAAATGAGATCTGCATATATATTTAATTTAAAAAATCCTTAATAACCATCCAGTAGTCATTAGGACTACATGTACAGAGAGAAATATATCTGCACAGATATTGTTAGAAGATTAGGGTCTTAAGTACAGTTTCTAGATTTGAAACAATTTCCTTTATCTATGTATAATTGTTGTGGTGATCCTTTGTTGCAGATGGCAACTCAGTAACACACAGTACTCATACTGCTATACTCCCCCTCCAGTGGCATGGGAAGAATCAGGAAAAAAGTAAACCTCCTGGTCTGAGATAAGATCAGTTTCATAATTGAAACAAAGTAAAATATAATATTACTAATAATAATAATTGTAAGGAAAAATGGAGAGACAGACATGAAACCCAATAAAGACAAGCAATGTACATTGCTCACCATTGGCTGGCCAAGCCAACTCATCCTTGAGCTGAGATTGATCTCTCGCAGCCAGCTCAACCCAGTTTATATACTGAACATGATATTCTATGGAATGTTAAATCCCTTTGGCCAGTTCAGCTTTCCTGACCCTGTTTCCACCCATCTTCATGTTCCCCTGCTGACTGGCAAGGCTGGAAATCTCAACAGCCTTTGATGAAGAGTAAGCACACTGCAACAACTTAAACATCAGTTTATTTTCAGCATTATTCTCATACTAAATCTAAACCACAGCATTTTACCAGCTACTAAGAAGAAAATTAAATCTCTCCCAGTGAAAACGAGGAGAGTAACTCAGTGAAACCATATCAAATATGCTGACTAGAATATTTAAGCCTCAACCAAAAGCTGGCATTAAGACCTTACACGGTGTTGCTCTTTGTGACTCAGAATCCTAACCCCAACATAGAAATCTGATTTTATTCCTCTATGGATTTATATTCTAGTGACGCAAATTGATTCTTTTCAATAGAGTTACTTTTAAATTATATTGGTTATTTATTTTAAACATTCCAATAAAGCCATCTTTTCTGAAGGTGTTACTTAGATCTTATGAGGTAAAGCAAAATCCCATACCTGCACGCCCCTGAATTGATTCTTATGGCATGAAGCCATCTCTGTTAAAATATATATAACTCTTACTGAGTTATGTTTTATTTCTGGCATCTGGTCTACACTGCCTGGCATTTATTAGATGATTTTATTTTATTTCATTTCATTTCATAGGTGCTAGCTTTTTCTGCTGCTACCTTTAGGTTTTCTTACCTTTGCTTTCCTTATTGGCACCATCTTTTTCCTGTTGCAGTCAGGGACTGGGGCAGGTTAACCCTGTTTTCCCACTTGATACATTGTCCCCTTGCAGGAATTCTGTCAGCGCTCCCTAAGGCATGCAGTTCTTCCTGTCAGCTTGACTCACACACACATCAGAACTGAACATTTCAGAAGCTGATCACAACCAATACTTGTCTTCCAACCATTCCTTTTCATGACTGGAATATGCTGAAGCACATTCTGGTTTTTTGTTGGTTTCATCAATCTGTTGTTTGGTTAGAGAGTAAACTGTGACTTTTTAGATTATGATTTGCATCATCAAAAGCTAGAGTGAAATACAAATTTATTCCTTTATATGGACATCTTTGGCAATATGTCATTTAAAACAGACCCAAGTGAGAGTTTGGATTTCTTCAAGAGCACTTTCCCCAGGCATGAAAAATACATTTGCTTTTCATACGAAGACCTATTTTATCTTCATCCATAACACTTTTCCAAAATATTGTCTCTCACATTAGTTTCTCTTTCTACCTTGCTGCTTGTAAGGCCATGTGATAGTAAGATTGCCAGAAGTATTATCTCTCACTCTGTGAAGGAAATACTGGTATTTCCTACCAAAGATATAAAGATAGTTATTTGGTTACATCTCTAAAGGTACCCTTCCATTACTATATGAAGTAAAAGATTACATGGAATAAGTATTACCTGATTTTCTGCATGTGTCCTTACTTCACTAGTTTCCACAATAGAAAATATAAGGATAAAAAGTCCCCACAATATTGTGTAGTTGGCATAGCAACTGTCTGTTAAATTGTACGTGATATAAAAATTATAAAGGAAACTCTTGTGTTTTTTTCAGCTCTGAAGTTACAGTGAAAACTGCAGCCAAAGGGTTATGTTGAAAATAACTGTAGGGAGAAACAAAATAAAGGGAAAAGAAACTTGGTAAGATTTTGGGATTAACCTCTTCCTAGGAGTGCTTCACAGTTTTGCTGAGAGGGAATTTCTGCTGTTATTTGGTTTTTTTCCCCTTCCATACAATGTACCCTAATATTTGCTTCCTGGAACCTTAAAATTGTTTATTTTCTTCTGATTTTGAGGTTTGTTTTCTTTTTCTTTTCAAAAGTCTGTTGCTAGTTTTTACCCAAAGATTTTTACCCGTAACACCTACCTTCACAGGCATACCTTTTTCTGTATCCTTATTCATTATAAAACAATTTTAGTCAACGGCAGATTAACAGTCTACCAACCAGGAAACGCAAGTTTCTTCTTTTTTAATTACTACCGTATATGAAGAAAGAGGGTTCAGCTATTCAGGAAAAGAGGGTCATTATCAATCATTTGCACTGAAAAGATGGATATGTTCGATGTCTTTTTTTTGTTCCAGTGTGAAATTAACAGGTTCATTCTGATTAGAAAGTTAATACTAGTAGACTCACTGAGATTAGGTTTATATATAAGACAATAACATTAGAGAGAAAAAAAAAAAGTGAATTTAGTTGAACTAGGACAAAGTTTTGAGAGGTGATGTTGGAATCAGTTTTGTGCCTTCCTTGAAGGAACTGCAGGGGCATACCTATATTACTGGAAGAAAAGATGCCCATAAACATTCTTGAAACTAATGCCATTCACCAAAGAAAAACCTTCATCCTTATTATTGCATTCTTTGATCCTCCAAACATAGTGGTCATATCTAAACTACTTGTTAGAAATGTTCTTTGTGCTAACACATAAATTATGCACAGAAATTGTTTAGGAAAGTAAAAATTTATTTGGGCCAAAAGCTTATCATAGATCGTTCTAGCAATTGACAGTACAGAGGGCTGAGTTCAGTACATGGGAATGCTGCTTGGCAATACATGACTTGCTAATACTTCAGTTTCCTCAAGGAATGTTTTGCTACCTGCACACACAATTTTCTGATTTCACATGTAAAGCCCTGTGTTCCTGGGTTTCTGTATTTAATTTCTTTCAAAATTAGGAGGATACTTTTTCCCACCAAGACAGAAAAGAGTTTTCTTGCTACTTCATATATCTGCAGTTATTTCTTATATCTAAAATACCTACCTTATATAAATTAAATCTCTCTATTTGTCAAAGGAAATCCAAAGCCCTATTAGCCATCAGAAGACCTTAGTAACCAGTCTATGGATAAGAGTGACTCTGGCACTTATTTTCAGGATGATTCTCTTTAGTGTTGTGCAGGTTTTGCATGAATTTATTTTTGGTGAAGAGGGAAAGAAGTTAGCCACAGAAGTGATTCTCTTTGAGGAAAATGAATAAAGGATTTCTCATGGGTGCACTGGCATTTGGCCATGGCCAGCATCAGCCCATCACAAGTGTAAAGAATGTTTTGGAAAAGGCGGGGAAAACAGTCTGATCAATATTCCTTGCCTTAACATCCAGGCATATCCACTTGTCCTTCCTTCCACAATACAATTCAGGGACATGCTGTTGTTCCTTCAGTGACAGCACTGATGATGGGATCAGGAAAAGGCACTTTGAAGAAGTAACCTTACTACTACATCCTTATTTTTCAGAATTAGGATGGCTGCCATCATATTGCCATCATGAAGCAACTATCTTCCTTATCTGGCTTTCACTCAGAAGCAGCCTGTCGTTCTGGTGCACTCTTGAGACAGCACGTTTTGTTGCTATTCCTGTTGTTATTTGTTGTGGTTCCTTGTCTCAGGCTGGAAGTAGATGTGTGTACAGAGGAGAGGAGGTGTTAAAGCTTCATTGGGAGGTTCTTTAAACTCAGCCATGGAAAATTTTCCAATCAGCAATAATTGAAAGTAGATTGGAAGCTGGACTATTAATAGACATTTTGTACTTAAAGATTGGTCCAGTACCATGTTCTAAAGCATTGCTCCAAAGTTTTCTGAAGTCAGTGTAAAGCTCTCATTGAACTCAGGCAAATTTAATTTCCAACTTTAAGAGTAGACTCAGTATTTCCTTATTTGGTCAGTGCTGAACTAGTGCCTCACAAAGTGCTATGAGGCACAGTGAATCTTTCTGCAGCATCCTAAGCCTAACACTGATTGACTTATAGCAGATGTAACATACAATACATAGGAGGCTAAAATTTTTCTCCCCCCAGAGTTCTTTTCCTCTCAGACTTCATGAAAAAGGTTGATAGTGGCCAGAGGCTCAACACAGCTAAAATTAACAACATGTAGATACAGACAGAAGCAAGAATGAGGAGAGAGCAAGCAGTTTAAAGAGTGTTTAGCTAATGCTAAAAATATTTAAGACTGCAAGGCTTGAAGAAATTTATATTAGAGAATTGCAGGACTTCTCATTCTTATCTCTCAACTGCTACTTACTATTTTTGAGAAGCGAAGAGAGTTGATTTTAGTGTGAGATTTCTACGGAATGATTGTCCTCAATTAAACCAGATTCCAGTAAAGGACAAAACAGAAAGATGTAAAATTCTGTACAAATGAACAGAGAAACAACACACAGAAATTCTGCTAGCTATTTATTAAAGAAGAGTCAGAAATTATAGATTTGTCAACAACAGCAAACTATGTAGAACTATCTCAACTGCATTTTTTGAGAAGCGAGAAGGATAGGATAGAGTTGTTGGAAATCCACAGGAATCTTTATCTGGTAAAAGCTGTTGATACAATCTTAGGTGTTCTACATGTCATAGTTGTAAAGTGGATGATTGGTCCATTGAAAATAATAATAATAATAAAAAAAATGCAAAAAGAAATACTAAATAAGACCCTTTGTTAATAGCTATTTTTTTCAAACTGAAAAAAAAAATCACATGAGTTCTCCCAGGGATTACCTTCACAATGCAGTGCTTTGTTAGGAGAACTAAGTTCATGCAATACTATTCAAAGGCATTCTCAGGAATGCACCCTCTCCAGCGTTGATTACTTTATAGATACACCTGTTCTGATTTTGAACACAATTTACTAAAAGCTAAGAGCAGTAAGTTTACCCAGCATGGCACTACACTAAGTATCCAATGAACCTACCTTAGAAAAAAGTACTGTTTATTATTTTTGTTAATGCCTTGCATGGTGAAACAGGAAAACTCACTTAAATATGTGGGCTGTAGCCAATCCTGGCAGGATTATAAAATATATAAAGAATGGGATTAGAATTCAGAATGATCATGATCCACTGCAGAAATGGTCTGAAACTGTTAAGAGCAAATTCAATATAAAAGTAGGAGTGATGTCACATTAAAAAGAAATCAAACGGGTAAATCTAAAATGGAGATACGAAAGGATCAAATTTAGGCTGAATAAAAACATGAGGTTAGCTAAAAAAAAAAAAAAATCCTCATTTTGAAGTGTATTAAGAAAATAGCTGTTAAAAAAGGAATCTGAATATTTCTTTTCTCCTTAATAAGTCTGACCTGGAAATTTTCTGTAATCTATACAAGGCTCTTTCTTAAAGAGTATCCATTGCCATAAGAAATTATTTTTTTTTTCCTTTACGATAAAGAAAACAGGTGTTTTGAATAACACCTCTAAGATATGTGGAAGGTAAACCTTTTTCAAAGTCTCATTTTCTCTTGTTTTCAAATTCTTTTTAAATAAAAACTTGAAACAATTAGAGAAACTTCAAAAGCACATAAGATACTTAGATGCTGTGGCAAAATAGGCAAATTTTATCTGCTTTTAAAAAAAGATTAAAGAAACTCAATTTGTTTGATCTAGAGAAATGAATGCTGGTTTAGACCAGAACACCAGTTTTTTATATGCATAAAGGATAAGCACTGAGAGGACAGAAACTACTTATTTTTCAGATCAGTGAAGAACAGGACAGAAAAATGACGTATCTAATTTTCACACAAGCAGATTTCCATGAAACACTGAACTATCTTATTCTGGGAGCCAGGCATATGAAAGTGACAGAATAATTTATCATTCAGCACACAAAGAAAATTGTATCAAAATCATGTCCATTCACTTCTACTGGACTCCTTGTAAAATAAAATGGAACTCTGAAATAAGTGCATATATCAAAGTCTGGTCCCACTTGAACAATTGGCTTTGCTGAGAAGTGTGTCTGAAATTATTCCAATTGCATTGTGAAAGTGCGTATTTTTCTCTGGGTCAAATCCCCAGTAATCTTGCAAGTTTAGTAGAAATGCTGAAGAAGGAAAATTCAAATTTAACTAACAATCATTTTGTGAAATTAGAATGCAATTTGAAGCAAAAGTTCAAAATACACTTCAGAAAATCAAAAGGAACTAGACAGTTTAATGCAGTCTCATTCTGGGATAAAAATAAGAGGAAAATACAAAGGGAATACCTTCACTTTGATGTGAGAGAAGTATAAACTTTTACAAAAAAGACATGCATTTTGATGTGACCAATGTAACAATAAAAGACATACCAACTATTGTGATATCCCACATGGTTAAAATTACCTGTGCTACTACATAAAGAATAAAATATTCCTCACTTTTCCTTTTAAATGAAATTGAAATGTTTCTTACAATTATCTTTTCATCTCTTTTTCTCTCCTGTCACTGCCTGCATCTTCTCCTTATTATTTTCTTCTTCAATCCCTGCCCACCCATACTGAACTCTTACTGAGAGTAAAAAAAACATTAAGCAATAAATCTTTAATCAGTTCTGAGCACACAAAGATTTTCTGATCAGGCTTACATTTGACACAAGGTAAGTCCAAAACAAAAGAGCAGAAAGAAAGTTGGCTTAGCCTCTTTCAGTCCTGAGGTCTCACTTCTGAATCTCAAACTGTTATAACTTCTTATTGTCCAAACACAAGGCAGTCCTTAAGAAATCTAGCAAATCTAAGCAATCTAAGGAGCCTCACACACTAGTGTTGCACTACACATTGATCCAATAATAAGGGCCAGTGTGTCATGTATGATATACAGAATTGAATGAGGTAAGTTTATTTTTTAGTCTATTTTTCTGAATCAATTGCACTGGCCTTCCACCTGTGTAATCTGCTCATTTTCCTCACAAGAGTAGATCATCTTGATGCATCCTATTCAGCTTCAGGATTTACCAAGGTAAAGACATCTCTTTGCTAAAAGACATAATTACCTCAACACGGAAGCGAATGAAGTCTAGATAGAAACTCATAGCAAATAGTTGTTAATTTAAGGAAATAGAGACCAAACTAGGTTAATTACACTTCCTCAGCCAAAATAATGGTAAATCATGATTATAATAAGTATCACAATTTTTTTACTACTAGATGTTCAAATACCATCTGAGATGAGAAAATTGCTTCAGTTTTCTTCAGTCATTAGAAAATATATGATTTCTGGGATTTCAGAAGGAGCAGAATGTTGTTGCCCATCACAGGGACTAACAATACATCCAGTTGTCCAAGGTGAAAGTTTGAAAATCTATGTTTCCAGAATGGTCACGGTTTTTGTGGGTTTTTTTGTTG
>VXBB01024957.1:155887-173485 GCA_013399915.1 Illadopsis cleaveri
TTTTTTATCTCATTTTCTCCCCTTGTACTGCTGAGGAGTGCAAGAGCAGTTTTGTGGGCACTCATCAGCCAGCCAAGGTCAACTCATCACATAGATGTTCCACATGACAGGAGTTCAATATTTGAATACCAAATTTACTTCTTTGAAGATATTTCAAACTACATGGGGTTTTGGTTTAACAAAGTGATACAGCAGCATACTGAAATCACAATGATATAAAAATTTAAGCATAAAGTTGGAACACAATATAAATTTGATTCCCATTTCCAGTCTCTCTATACTACCTTTTGCCTCACTGTGTGAGTGAGCCAGCACAGTCCTTAAAATCAGGAGTAAAGATAAGACCAGGAAAAGGGAGGGAGGGGTGGGTGGAGGGAAGATGGTTTAAGATTTGGTTTTTACCTCTCATTATCCTAATCTGATTTGATTTCTGATAAACTAACTTTCCCAAGTTAAGTCCATTTTGCCCACGACAGTAATCAGTGAGTGCCCTCTCTCTGTCCTTGTCTCAAAACATGAGCCTTTTGTTGCATTTTCTCCCTACTGACCTGTGAGGAGGGCAATGATAGAGCAGCTTTGGTGAGCTCCTGGCATCCAGCCAGGGTCAACCACCCCAGCTGGGGACTATAAAACACTAAAAAGGGAAATAAAACCCAAACAAAAACTCCCTCTCAAAACGAAAAGATAAAAGAAGAGCTTACCATCTATCTTTGGAAATTCTCACTTTTTAACACTGTCAGCATCCAAGTAAAATCAAAGAGTTTGTAATTTTTTTTCGGTTAATTGTGTTTATAAACAGTAATTCCCAGTAGAGACTGAAAATGGCAACAAGTCAAAGGTTTAATCAAGATGATCTTTTGATTTTTTTGTTGGAGCAGCACATTTTTCTACAAACTGTGTTTAAATTTACTCCTGGCTGGCAGAAGATAAACTTGGAATTTTTACATAACTTCTTTTTCCCCCTCTGCCTTAGACAAGCAACTGGTCCAAGAACAGAGGAGAAATTTCATCAGATTGTTTTCCTGAGATGCAAATCCTTTGTATACTTGTCATCCAAGGCAAAGGAGAGTTCTGAGCTGCAGTGTTCAGTATGACTATAGAAGAAACATTGCCTGCAAGAAAAGATAGAAAGTAGTGGAACAAAAATTGAAGAAATATACTGAGAGGAATTTTCAAACACACATGAAAGCTGTTGCAGAGTAAGAGGATAAAATGTTTTTCAGGTCCTATTCTTTCAGATTACAACCAAAAGCAAAGGGCTTGAAGTGTAGCAAGACCAACATATTTCTATTGATAGGGATAGGAAAGAAACAATGGGCAATGAAGTCCTTGGGAAAACTGTAAAGTTCTCACATGGACAGACACAATAGGATAATTCTTGAAGCAGAATACATACATATCTGTCAGGAGTGTTACAGGAGTACTAAGTCTTCAAAAGGCTAGAAGTAGACTAAGATGGCATCTGACAAGTTTTTTAGAACAGTTTTCTATGACTCTATAACAGACAACTTAGTTTCTTGAGGACAGAAGCTCATTTACGCTGCTCCTTGTCAGTTTCACATTAGCAATTCAGAACCAAAAGGTACCATGGCAGTGGGAGCATGGAATAGCTGTTGAACCTGTTTCCTTTCTGAAGAAGGGAAGGGTCTTTGCTGCCTCGGTTTAGAAGTTCCCTTGGCAGACCCCTGTGTAGATCAGATATTACCTAGAGAAGCATTTGTTATGCCAACATGGATATGCTGAATGGATACATTTCCCTTTTAACTACACTAATCATCTGAGGATTTATAGACAACAAAGGGAAATAGACACACAGAGTGTATGATTCATCTGACCTATTTTAGATATCTATTTAAGGCAGTAAATTTTGTCCTTAAAGCACCGATTAATCTCCAAAAGAGCGGCTAGGATTTCTATCTCAAATGAAAATACCTTAAATGAGATTCCCATCCACTTTTGCTCACCTTATGATGGCAAGGGTGATATGAGTACTATATAAAGAAGAATAAATGATGTAGTTATAGATAGGACATCTATTTGTCCCATGATAGTCCTGATGGACAAAGTAACTATCGTCACAGATGAGCAATTTATTTGAGGTCTGCAGTTCATTTTGAGATGGCCTGACTCACAGCAACAACATTCTACAACTTCAGTATATTTCATAGAAAGTTTTAAAATTTTGCTATTTTGTTTTATCTTTTCTCCTCATATGCATCAACTTTCACAGATAAAAATGACACATCTCAGTCTGTATACAGCTACACTATAAATGTTGGGAAGTGGTTTCACTGTACAACCATTACAACCTCACAATTGCAACAGAGAATCTAATGAATTGAAAAAAAGTAAAAATGCAAAAAAAATTCAAGCATCTTAGAATTGAATTGCTAGTGTTGTAAACCTCATTAAATTTTGAGGAAGTTTTACGGATTTGTAGTTTAGCAGATTAGATACACAATTGTCAAAATTCATGTCTGTCTTCTCTACATTAAATAACATGTACTCATAAGGAAGACAATATTGTATTTTTTACTTCTTACAAATAAGCCAAATGTTTTACTTATTTATTTTCAGAATGGACATAACACATTTTTTAGATTATTAAGAAGAAAAACAGTATATCTTAAATCAATTTCCCAATAAGATTTTTTTTTTTTTCATTTCTTTGTCACGGTTCTGGAGACATGAAATGCTAAATATAATTTTATTTCTTCCCTGCAAAACAAACAAACAAACAAACAAACAGAAACTACTTGCCTAGAGCAATTAACAATTTGAGTTTTACACAGCTGTTTCAGACAAAGTAGAGGCTTCATGGTTCACTTTCTGAGACCAGGTCCCAAATCTAGCTGTATTCAAACAAAATAAATCGCAGAGAGGAACTTTTAGAACTTAATTTTAAAGGAAAATTAACAAAACATAGATGATTTCTAGATGTTAGAGAGTGACGATGCTTATTTTGCATTTAGTACATGCCGTATTATTGAATATTAGTTAAAATGTAGCACTTGTCCTTTCTTTGAAAAGGTATCTCTTCTGGTTCTCCAGGATTTAGCAGAACTGGATCCTAATCTCCTGTGAAACTGTAATGGTGCCTTGTCTTGCCCATACCAAATTAATAGAATTACATCAGCAAATACACTAATTGAAAAATTAGAGAATATGCAAAAAAAAAAAAAAAAAAAGACTATGAACACTAAAAAAATTGTAAATTCTATGCCATCAGCAGAGAAAAGATTAGGAGACCATTTCTGATGCATTAATCATGTTTAGAGTGATGCAGAGGTCAGTGGAATTGACAAAAGTCAGCATTTGCATAAAATTGAACTTCAAGGCTACTTCAGAAGAGAGAGTGAAAAAGATAATTAGTTTAACATAAAATGCTCATTAAATACAATAAAAAAAAATGACCACAGGCCTTATCACCCTTTTCAGTGTGTAACATGCAAGCACAAGTTGTGATTGCCACTGGCATCAGTGAAATTATACCAGTGGCAGTATTCAAGAGAATACACACATCATTGACATTACACAAAGAGGTTCTGTGTTTCTTCAACCAAAGGTTTTTTGATGTCAGGATCATGTTCAGCATCTATCACTAGTTTCCTACACCATTCCCATTTCCTCAGACTAAGTGTAGTGCAAATTGACCTGAAGTACATACTGAATGCTGTTGTTTTTTACAGAGCATTGCTTATGACTATACATCATTTCTTGTATGTACGATTACATATTCTTTTATCGAATATGAATTTGTGTTTGGATTTAGCTGATAATTAATATTTTGACATATACCTCATAACAATCAGGTGCCCCTTTTCCACAGTTACATCTATAAACATAACAGTGGCCACTTTCAAATTTCAAATACTGAAATCACTGAGTATGGACCAGGTCCTGAAGCTGTTGCCATTTCAGCACCTTCTTCAACCAAAACATAGGATGATTGCAGGAATGGTTGTTTGACCAGTTGAGGACTGAATAGAAACTGGTAGGGAATTTTATTGCCCAATATGACATGATTTTGCTGTATGCTTTAGAGAATTTCTGTGCTAGTAAATCAAAAATATTACTTATTTGATTAAAGCAAGTCTACTAGAGCCAAGTTAAACATTAATGTTGGAGATGAATCTGATGAGGAGTGTTGAGTGCACAAACGTTTCACTAGGCATAAAGTACTTCTTTAAGTATAGAAACAGGAGGATGATGAGTAGGGAAAATGTGGGCCTGTTGTTGAGGGGCCCTGGTGACAGTATGTGGAAAAGGCTGAGCTGCTGACAGCCTTCTTTTCCCCAAACCTCATCAGTAAGACTTCTTTGGAAAGTCAAGAGTCCAAAAACAAGGTAAATCTGGAACAAGATAACCTTAGAGAATGATCCAGATTAGATTTAATTACATGATCTAACCCAGCTGACCTAGACATAACCTTTATTTTATATCACATCTATCACAAATAGTAGAGGCATCTAAATACACTGTAAGAAGCCAACTTTAATAGTCAGTGAGACTAACAAATTAGACTGCTTCTATGCAGATATCATCTTGTGATTGACATGATAAAGGTCCTAGGTTTTTAATTTAACAGAGCAACATTCTCACAAGAAATATGAAAGTTGTAATTAATTAACTTGCTACTATCATTATGTCAAAACATTGAAGCAAAACATATGTCTTCACTAAAACCTTTCAAGACTTGAAGACAGCACAGATTTTTTTAATCAACTTAACCCTATATTCTAAAAAAAAGTGGCAATAATGAAATCCTTGGCTATTTAGAGCACATTTTTAAACAGAATTTAATTCCAAATTAAAAATCGACATCTACCTTGTACCTTCAATTTCTGAGGAAAGAAGTATTTCCATGGTGTCATAAAACGCAAACACCAGAGATCAATTTAATTTTAAACTTCAATAGGTGGATATTTTTTAAAGGAATTGATTACTAACATATAAATATTTTACAAATAATTGTTACAGAATTCAAAATTTTTTCACACTTTAAAACATATTTATCCAGTATTCTGGGAATACAGATTGTACAGTAGTTACAAACCATCTCAGATTCATCTTGACTCAGATAAGCTGTAATACTGGAGCCTTCCCCCTGCTTAACATTGCCTTGGTTAGTTGTGTCCCTAGTGGCTATGAGGAGAGGAGGTCCCTAGAAATGTGGGCATAACTCATCAGTGCCACTGGTGGCTCTTGATCAGCCTGTGGTACTTTTTTTTTTTTTTTTCTTCTATTTAATGGTAGGCTCAGTTAGGAGGCTTCTAACTGAGGAGAAATTGAGCTGATGGTTGCTTCAGTGAATAGTATGTTGAAGGTGACTTGAAGTGACACATGCCCATTTATCAGAGTTTTTTATAATCTTCAGAGTGACACCAAGCTGTGTGGAGTGGTCAAGACACTGGAGAGAAGAGATGCCATCCAAAGGGATCTGGACAGGCTTGACAGGTGGCCTGATGGATCCTCACGAGGTTCAACAAGGACAGCTGCAGGGTCCTGCACATGTGTAGGAGCAATCTCACTTACAAGTACAGGCTGGACAGAGATGGATTGAGAAAAGCCCTGAGGAAAAAAATTTGCAGATGTTGGTTGATGCATAGCCTGACATGAGCTGGCAATGTGCACCCACAGCCAGAAAGCCAGCTGTGTCCTGGTCTGCATCAAAAGCACCATGGCCAGCAGGCCAAGGACTGTGATCCTCCCCCTCTACTCCACTTGTGTAAGACCCCACTTGGAATGCTCCACCCAGCTCTGGGACCCCAAATTGAAGAAGGACATGGATGTGAAGAGGCGAATCCAGAGGGGGTTCATAAAGATAAACAGAGCACTAAAGCACCTCTCCTATGAAGACAGATGGAGAGAGACAAGGCTGTTCATCCTGAAGAACAGGCTCCAGGGAATTCTTCTAAAAACCCTCCAGTACCTAAAGGGACCTACAGAAGAGCTGGAGAGGGAGTTTTTACAATGCTCACAGTGATGGGACAAGGTGCCCCTTGTCTGAAAATGGATTCAAACTGAAAGAAAGTAGATTTAGATTAGAAATAAGGAAGAAATTCTTTACTGTGAGGGTGATGAGGCACCAGAACAGGTTTCCCACTCAAGTTGTGGATGCCTCATCCCTGGAAGTGTTCAGGGCCAGACAAGATAGGACCATGAGCAACCTGGTCAAATGGAAAGTACTGGAACTAGATGATCTGTAAAGTCTCTTCCAACTCAGCCCATTCTATAATTCTGTGAAAAGTCTGGACCTAGAAAACTAATCACCCCACTTGACTTTTCGCAGGACAGAGTTCACCTTCTGACCCACAAGAAATTTCAAATATGTCAACACTCATTCTAGACATACTTCCAGGAATTCTTAATTACTTTTCATTTGAAAATCATACAGAAGTCAGAAAATCCCTTAAGTTTCTGGCCTTGCTATTTTACACACTCTCTCTCAGTTTTCCTTAATTCTCAAAGTTCCCTGCACTTAGACATGATGCTATTGCTATGCCTTGCTGTTGCTAGATTATATCATACTGAAATTAATGAATATATGTTTAATTTTGTCTTTTGCTTCCACATTTCAGTAATTGGCAAACCAGAAATTGAAAACTTTGTAGTGTGTTTCTTTCAGGTGTGATCTGTATTATTATTTCAAAAGTTCCTTGATCTTTGGACATTTTGGCAAATGGTCATGACTCAAGTGTCATGTTGTGCATTTTTAACAATTCTCCAAGTACGTTTCTTATCATTTTATATTGACAACACAAAGTATATTTTTATTAGAATCATTGTAGATAAACATATACATAGATTAAAACCAACCCAATTCTTCATTATTTTGATTTTTATCAATACTGATAAACAATGTCCTTAATAGTGAGTTTATTTTCTTAGAAGTTTTATATGTAT
This sequence comes from Illadopsis cleaveri, assembly GCA_013399915.1. NCBI lineage: Eukaryota > Metazoa > Chordata > Aves > Passeriformes > Timaliidae > Illadopsis > Illadopsis cleaveri. The sequence continues at coordinate 162,794 of VXBB01024957.1, forward strand.
TCATCATCTAAGCCTTCTTCCTGAGAATAGCCTAGTGCTGTAACATTGGTTAAATGGTGAATGAATATAGATATTCTAGTTTCATCTTTAAGAAAACTGGAAAGAAGAACTTAAAATAATGGAGTTGACTTTTATTGGTAAGGTTCTGAGAATTTCTTAAAAGATAAAAATTAAAAGACACAGTGTTAAAAGGCTGAGAAAGAACTTGACTCCTTTTTTATGCATAAGTGTAAAGGAAGTGAGAAGAGTAGCCCAGGATGAGAAATAGCCTGGCAAGGAGGAATATTGTGTACTAGACCATACAAATGGAAGAAATAAATGTTTATTTGGAGTTCATTCATTAAACTTAGGTAAGGAAATAATAATAAAAAAAATCGTTAAATGTCTGTTTCTATGTATTGTTGTTATGAGCAACAGTAAGTATATTACAGGATGGGTTTTATATAGACCAGTAACTAGATATTTTTTGCATAGCTTGTAAATCTTTGTTACCTATGCAAATCTATAGACTTCACAGGTACTTATACAAAATTTAATTGTGTAAACCTCAGAAGATTTATTAAACACTTAATATATAACCGTTGCATGCTGTCAGAAAAGTAAAAACAACACTAAAAAAACCCAAAAGAGGCCACCAATCCCCTTCTATTGCTTATTATCTATGTGGATGTGTCCTTGAGAAAAATGTAAATTTATAGTAGCCACACCATTTGTGTTTTGAAATCTTTGGATCATAAACCTTACCTGGAAACATGAGATATAAGTGTAGAAAAAAAAGCTGTTTTACAGGGCCAGTGAAGCATCCTGTGTTCTGTATGAATGTTGCCAGCTCAAAAACTCAACATGTTAGAGCCAACAGATATTGAACTATATGCAAGTGCAGCTATAGCTTCTACAGGAAAAGCTCAACACAGTCACTTGTATTCTTCCTAGAAGCTGTGCACTTTCTGGAAAATAGGAAGATTTGGAGCATCTCAAGAAAAAAAGAGAACTGAACACAGAACACCCACCTTCTCCCTGGAGATGGAAAACTTTGGCTCCCAATGCATGTCTTAAAATCAGAAAATAACCCCTGTTGGAATTGTCTCTTTCTGCTTGTTTATTAAAGGGCTTTATTAAAGACATGCAATTTCAAGAGAGGACTTTGAAAGCTAAATTAATTAAGATGACTCGGGAGTAAATTTTGGAGTTTGAAGGAGCCTAATGATATGTCCAGCTCTACAGCAGATTGATTTCTAGCTATCACAATATGTATTCCTGGTTTGTTCCTGGTTTGTGGCCTTCAGTTGTCCAAGTTTTTGGTTTTCCAGTTGTGGCATGAGGCTTTCTCCATGACTGGGAGATTTGCTGTGAGATAGCAGAGCATATTTGAATTGCTGAGACATATTTGAATTGCTGAGAGAAGAGATTTTTAAAATAATTTTTATATTCTATCATTTATTCTAAAGATTATTTTGGTGCTTCCTTTCCATTATGAATAACAAAAATTGCAAACATATTTTATGACTTACTAACTATATGAGCTGATGTTTGAATGCCATCAAAAATGCAATTATCTTTTGCTTATTTATGACTCACAAAACTTCTTCTTCATTACTATTTCAGACTAAAATATTGGTCAGCCTGCCTGACCTCCCTTTGTGAATATCTATCACTCCAGCTCATACCTAAAAGAAAGCACTAAGCTTTTCCTCACAAAAACTACTTTCTGCTTCCTTTCCTGATTTTGTGGAACCTCTAGCCTTTCACTCAAACCCAAAATCTCAAAACCTGCCCTTGAAACCCAAAATATGGATGTGCTTCTTCTTAGTGTGATTTCACTGCTCTCTGGATTTTGCAGGTTACAAATCTCTGTTTCTGTAGTAACATCTGCCTTCCTTATCCAACCAAGATACCTGAATAGCTTTTTATACCACATTTTCATTTGTCTTGACAACAGATTCCTTATTTATATATCTAGCCTTAATCTTCTTCCCACTGATATTATTTTGGCAATCTCACCTCTTTTTGCATACCTCTACTGTTCCTTGCTCTGTTTTGTTGCATCAAGCATGAAATACTTATTGTTTCTTTCAAAGTTCTGCTCCATTTATCCTCACCTGATCATAATTTCTCATTTAAAAAGTCACATCCTCATGCCATTATGGCAGCCTTTCTTCCTTCTTAGTTTAATTTTCAAACACTGCCTTTCCAAATACTTGAGACTGTATTGGGTTTTCATGGCAAGGTTTTGGTAGTGCAGGAGCTACAGGAGTGGCTTTTGTGAGATGCTGACAGAAGATATTTCTGTGTTGGTGTCCTGCTTCTGGCCAGGATAGGGTTAATTTTTGCAGTAGCCAGGAGGCTAATTTTCCCAAGTCAAATCTATTTCTCCTGTGATAGTCATTGGTGAGTGATCTCTCCCTGCTCTTATCTTTATCCATGAACCTTCTGTTATATTTTCTGTCGTCTACACAGCTGAGGAGGTGAGTGATAGAGCAGCTTTGGTGGGCATCTAACATTCAGCCAGGGTCAACCCACAACAGAGACCAACTTCATATGAATATGATCAAGATTATTTCATTAAGTGCATTTGATCTTCCTCATCTTTGTCACCTCCATTTAGAAATCTGCTGATGAAGATGACTAAATGTTACTCTTTTATTGTACTTCTCGCCTTTTTTTTTTTTTTTTTTTTTTGATTTGGGGTTTTTTTTTTTTTTGGAATTGGCATGTCTGTGTATTAGGAAATAGAAGGTTTTCCCACCCTGTGTTTCTAAAATACCTATAACATCAGAGTCCAAACACTCCCAGGCAAGATATGAACTATCACCTAATTCATACCATATATCCAAAGGAAAACAAAAGCATAAACACAAATTTCTGTCTCAGCTGTTTAGGGCCTGAGAGACAGAGACATTGTAGTTTTCTCTAGAAATCTAGTCAAAAGCTCAGAAACCCTGCTGCTACATATGGGCAGATCTGGTATTCTGGATGAATAAAGGATTTAAAGGTATATTTCAGAGTTAAACTCACACAGGGACCACAAAAGAGTACATTTGTGCTTGAGAAACCTGCAGTATTCCAGACCAGAATGGGAAGTTAGCATTATTTTTTTCTAATTTGGAAACAAGACACTTTGCTTTATTGGACTCAAACTTCACAAAAAGTATTAAATTATTAAGTAATTAGATTGAAAGTAACAGTACCCTTCACATATGTAAAGAAAAGATTGTTGGCTGTTAAAAATATCAGTTTCCAGAAGAAACCTCTTGAATGCTCTAATTCCAGAGTCTCTGCAGTATTACATGACCAGTAGTAAAAATTAAACAAGAGCTTTTTGCCTTGACAGTCATAGGGAAATATACAAACTACATGTGAAGGGATATGTTCCCCGACAGCATTTTTATCCAGAATCCTAACTGCATTAAACATTTTAAGAGACAAGGTGTATTTTCATATACACCAATGTGCAGTTTTTCTGGGCCATTCCTAAATTCTAATGTCACCCACTTGTCTTGCCTGCCTGTAATCCCTGTGTCCTAGCTAATCTAAAAAGTAATTCCCATGTGGCAGCTGCTAAGATAAGGATCTATGCCTTAATTTCTGTATCCTCGGAATAAATCTGTCCTCAATTATCTTGACTATTCTTATGTGAGCTCTTTGACTTTGTGTATGCTATTAAAGCATACTTATACTCCAATGAGCAATCTGTAAAAAATGTATAATTGGATTCTCTGTGTGTTGTCTCTCATTAACTCTGCCTTAAGTGTACTCTGTTGACAAGTTTTTAAAAAAACTAAAAACCTATTCTGACAGTCAACCTTGCAAATTTGTCCTTAGATCTGCAAGTCAAATTCTGACACTATTTAAATTCTACAAGTGGAGCTTTGTTAATAATGTGNAAATTGTTTGTTATTTTTTAGAAAAAAAAAAAAAAAAAAAAAAAAAAAAAAAAAAAAAAAAAAAAAAAAGCCAGCAACCACCACCCTAGTTCATATTCTCACAGGTTTATAGGCACTGGAGTATGGTGCTAAGAAGAATAAAACAGTAAATATGCAATCAGTACAATAAGCACATCTCTACATAAATAAGTGTAAATCATACTAACTACATGAAGGAATGAAACATTTTAAAAATATAAAAGAACTGTCATTTTAAACAGAGTATTTCAGAGAGAAAGTTTAGGTATTTGTTCCTGTTCATTATGAAATTAACAATTTTTATGTGACTGCTTTGTAACACTACCTTGTCTAAGTGGTAAACTACCTGGTGTTGTTACATAAAATGCTAATATTTACAGTAATTTTTTGAAAAAAGATATGTGCATGCGCAAGGAATTAATAGAAAAAAAAAGTTGCTTAATCATATATATTATATAAATTATGTATATAATATCACAAATGAAGAAGACAGAGAAAGAATTTTAAATCCACCTTTGAACTTCTTCCTGTGTTTTAGAGTGCCAGCTGCTGCTGGCAAAGTCTAGGCAATAATCCATCCTTCCCAAGTCTTCAGTACTGTTGGGTCTGAACCAAACTCAAGCTCCATACAAAACTGCACAAGGGCTGTGCTGCCTTGACTTTTTCCTGCAGGGGTTCCTTTGGCTGCTAAGAAATGGATGGAGCTCTGCATATTCTAATCCATCTCCCTTCCCATGTTTGATTCTACATGACCCTGACATGCCCCACACCAAGGAATGGAGAAACAGAGGCAGTAAGGGCATTTGTCCAAGAGAATTTTGTGTGGCTTAACAAAGACCCCATTTAGCTCTTTCTATTCTGTTTTCTTTCAGCTCTGTGCTACATTGTGAAGCCATACTAGTTTTAATGAGCATTTCAGTATCTCTTTTAATTGATTTTTAAACTGAGATACATATGTGTTCACTATGTTTCCTGTTCCACTGTACATGCAAGAAGACAAATGAACCAGTGCATAACATAATCTGTTCTCACTGTTACAGAGACACTTGGAAACAGATTCTAATGTTATAATTGCATTTATCTATATAGTTGCACCCTTTTGTTGCAATTTATAATACAGTATCAAGTATGAATTAATACTTGAGTCTCTCCTGCATTTGTTACCATTCTTTCCACTGGGACCAGCTGGCAGATGAGATTTTCATTAAAGCTCTTGGTTGTATTAACACTTCTAATGCAAGCAGTGATAAAGTGCTTTGTGAGGAATCTTACACATAAATCTATTTTTTCCCAATTAATATTTGAAATTATTAAGAAGGGTGTTTTGTTTGTTGATTTTTAATATTAATATGATATTATCTGTTTCATTGTCTGTTTATTAAATGTCCTTTTATTAACTTCTATACCATGAAAAAACTTTTCTGATAATTTTGATTTTTTTTCTAGTGGAGGTGAATTGTAATTATTTTTACTGTCCTGTCTAATTTTTCCCTATGTTTAAATGTTAATCCTGTGAAACATAGATTGAAAATATTTTTTCTTCTACTGTCAAGAAAATAGAGCTTAAATTGTGATCATTATTTCATGATTTAAACCCTATGTTTACATAGTACCTGATTTGATTTCACAGACTCTGAAAATGCCAAAATAAAACTAGTTTGACAGTACTTGTTCATGACAGAAACCATAATTTCTTATAAAACATTTTTTTTTTCCCTCTCTCCTAAAATGAACCAAAGCAAAACAAAACCTCTCTTTGGATGAAAAACAGACTTCACTGAAATAACTCAAAAAATTGTTGCTAGTTTCAGTGAAGTCAGACTTCTATCTTTAGTCCTTGTCAACCTGTTTTATCTTATTTTTCCAAAAAGGCTTAATCCTCAGTCACCAGAAATCACTGTAAAAATTCCTGCTGATACCATGGGGCTCACAAAGTTCGATATAGTTTTGTGGGTGCCATTTAATATTTACCTCAGCTGTTAGCCAAGGAAATGTATGGTGGAGACAATGTATCTTCATGTGTATGCACTGAAGTTTGCATTCTAAACCTTAAGTTATGGGGTTATTTGAGTTTAAAATATGAACTGACTGCAAGGGAAAAGCTATCATATGCATAAGAATCTGGTGGCTGTGAACACACCCTGTCTTGATTTTTAGGGGAAGAAGAAAATTTTACTGTTCTCAATTAAAAGGACAACTGTGATTTCTTAAATAGAAGGAATATAATTACCCATGCTGGATTTGGACTAATAATTGAAAATTAAAACTCTGTCTCTTGTAAAAGTATCATGGGGCTTTTAACAATCAAAAGTTGTTGTTAGCTGGATTTATGTGTTCTCTGAAAATAGTCTGGCTTTGGTAACACATTAGTTTTCCATAGCACAGCTCATAACATTGGATATTTATTTTAAAAGAATTTCAGCTGCAATTTTCAGAGAACTGGGATTAAGGGTGATTTTATCTCTTCTTGAGGGTTATTTGTGCAGCCAGATACATCACCAAAATAAAATCTACATGAGTATTAAACCTACCTTTTAACTAGTATTACAAGATAAGATACACATTACTCCAGCTCTGTTACTAATACTCCAATTGATATGCATTTGTGCACTTCAGTTCTTTCAAGGTACATTTGTTTTTTTAAATATTCAACAGGTATAGTCATTTAATCCCAAATTTATTCAATCTCCTTGATCTAAAATACAAATGCCTGTTCTTCTCCCCAGGAAAATAGTGCTTTCTTACATGGGTTTGAAGAATAAAACCCAAAAAACTAACTCTTCCTGTCAAGTCCCTTGGAGTTTTGCACACACAGTGGGTTTTCCATGGAAGGACAATGTATGTATTCAATGCGTGAAAGAGTCTTCCATCTTGTATTTTTATTTGCTCAAAAATTTCTAAATATGGTTAAGTGCTGTGTCACTAGCAAGAAATAGATGTGACAAGAACTCCACAAACTTTTCAAAATACAAAGTGTCAGGATGAATTCTGAGAAGTTTCTTCACTAATGGAACGATGATTACTCATTGTTAAGGCAGAAGAGAGGTTGCATAGTTAAATAATCAATAGACCGGATGACATTTCAGCTGTAAAACTGTTACAGGCAGGTTGCTTACTCATATCCATTAAGTTTTGTGGATTTTTTCAGTTGTAAGAGGCAAACTGTGGTGGGATTCCACAGTGGAGTCAGAGCATAAAGTATGATTCAACCACTAAATTTTACAAGCAGTTTATCAACTGGTAACATGGAAACCGTGGGTAGCAGCTCAAAAAAGAAGCCTGACAAGCACAGATGCTCATGTGAAAATTCTTCACTAAGCACATCTGAGAGCTGGATTTGCACAGTGCATTTTCTTTTGCAAAGAGGCTCTTCTCTGAGTCCCTCAGTGCTGCCTCAGCAATTCTGTTTCAATGCAGGTTTTCTCTATTTTCCTTTTTTTTCTTTGTCAATTTAGTCCCTTTTCTTCCCTCTTGGTTTCCTGAAGGGAATATCTGTCTGGCAGTACAGCCAAAAATGTTATAACAAAAGCCCATACCTGTTGTTTTAATTTCAGAATCAAAAGGGTGGTTTAGTTTCAGAATCAAAAGGATGAATTTGGCCCATACTACTTCATTTAATTGAGGATTATTGAAGTGTTCGTGGCAGGAGGAGAAAATTAATTGACTGACCCAAGTAATGTTGATTAATTGAATTAGGAACCTGTGTGTGAGTTCCTTAAAGTTACAGAAAGTGGCTAATATCTACAATAATATTTTTCCATTTGAATTAATACACACAAAATGGATACTGTCCTTGAAGTTTATGTATTTGTATTAAAAAATGAATAAAGGAATGGGTTTTCCTTATGGTCTCTGTGTCTAATGATTGCAATTGTGCAAGACATTGTCAAATATTTAATAGATAAAAAGACAGAATTGCTACTGAATGCAAAAAGATGAGCACACTTTAAGAATGGAAAAGATCAAATGGTAATATCAAGCACTGATGCAATACCCCATTCTTTTCTTTTGTATTAGAAAAGAAATGCAAGGTTTTAATATTATGTGCTGTAAACTGATCAAGAATATTTTGATGCTAAATATTCCAGTGCAATATTAAATACTTTTCGTTCTCTAAAGAGTTGAAACTCTACACTTCCAGAGGTTTTGGATTTTTTTTTCAGTTTGAACTAGCACTATAGGGTTCAGAGGGAAGCAAAATGTTCCCTTTGAAACAAAACTTTCAAATTTGGAATAAATTTTAGTTGGACAGCAATATCTGAATCATTTTTTTCACCTTCTTCAAATCAACTCCCAGTGACCTCTAAGCAGACATGTCTTTTCCTACACTCATGTCTTACTAATACGTTAGGATGGTATTCATAGAGATTTAAATATGTATTTTCTCTCTGAAGCTAACTAACATTTTCAATTGCCTTTGCTTCATTACTTGATATTGAAATATATTAAATTGTACGGCTCTGTTTGTAGATTTTCTAGAATATTCAATTAATACTGCACTTATAAATGTGGGCTTTGTTTCCTGGACAGCCATCAAAAAATTTTGATAGAAAGTTCTGCTGTGATTTATATTTTTTTCTGTTTAATTAAGCCCATACCTTTAAGTCATTGGCTATTTTGTACGTTATTTGTAATTGTATATAGTAGGGGTTCTTGTCGTTGTTTGTTTGTTTTTATTTGAGACAATAGTCTGTGTTCATTGAGGATGGGGGAAAATATTACAGAGCTGTTAGGATGAGAAGGAAAAACGTGCTTCACAGACTTCGGGTTAATTAAGGCAAGCAGAATGTAATTACCTACTTCAAGTTTGGCCAAGAGAACATGATGAGAAATACCATACAATTTGTAACGACCAGTTTTGTTCAGTACTTTTGTTTTATGATTTATCTGCAAAATGAGATCACTAGCAATAGGGTTCCATCTAACATGATGTCTGGGCAGTGCTAATACTGTGAAAAATTGTCATCTCCTGTATTACTCACTAATAGTATCTCCTTAAATACTTCAGAGGTCCACAGAGGTCTTCCTTCCATCTGTATAGAGACTCATTTAATACAGGGGTTCTTGGGTGATTACAATTTAAACCTGTTTTTCTGCAGCACTACAGATGATTACATTATCTCTCACAGCCAGCATTCTGAAATGGAGCAGCACTCTAGAAATACACCCTTTTGTGGACAATCTACAGTTTGATTGGCATTAGGCATTCCTCCCTCACATCAAAGGGAGAAACCGACAGGGGTACAGTGTTATCGGGAATGAATGAAGTTTTGATCTATACTCTAAATATTGGCAAGCATAAACATGCTGCCTGGAAATCAGAATATATCAGAACCATCTTTAAGTCTGGTTGAATCTTTTTCAGTCTGTATCCCTCTTGCTCAATGGACAGCATGTCTAATTGAAGTTTTTTGATTAAGTCAGAACTTCAGCTGTCTTCTTGCAGCTCTGAGTCAAAGTAGGTGAACTCAAGCAAATATGCAAAAGATTTTTTTGTACAGCAGGTGCACAATTTTTCAGTGGAAATGTTATAGCATTTCAGTTGAAATGTATAGGAACAGTCTTTCATAGAAAAAAAAATATTATGCCAATTTTGATAAAATCTTCACTTAAAAGCTTTTATAATGTTTTCATTGAAAACATTAAGTCAGTATTACCCAAGTATTTATAGAAATGCTTCAACCTGCTCTTTCTCAAAATCATCCTCTGAATTGTGTAATTTTTTTGTTATAAAACTTGCATGAAACATTTGAAGATAGGATTAAATATTTTTTTGAGTATAAGGTCAAAGGCTGTGTAGTAAGATTTTTTTTTCCTGCCCTCACACTCCTTCTTACCTGTTCTTTTGCTTGCATCTAGATCTGACATTTTTCCTAGTCTTCCTGTGAATCTCAATCTTTGTAAACCATCAGTGGGGTTAGTCTTGCAATAGAAGAGTCTAGGCATTGATCTGACAAATCCCTACTCATATTGGTAAATTTAGTCATATAAGAACATCTTTTATGACTAAATATCTCAAGTCAATGTCATTTTTTGTGGTGATAAATTACACAGGTATTCATTATAAAATGAATCTTCATTTTTAATAGTTATAAACAAAATGGAAACACATTTGCATTCTATAATAATAGTGTTTTTCTGTCACACTATTTTACTGTCCTTTCAGTCTACAAAACTTTAGAGCCATTTCCCAGGAGAAAGCCTTTAGCAAAGTAGAGACACTTCAGAGCACAGCTAGGTACAGAATACAAGAATTATAAAACTGTCATAAATGTCAGGATGTATTGTAATCAGCAGCACAGTAGCTGTGCCTGGAAACCAGCCATTTATTCTAAGGAGTTCTTTATGGTCTGGTAAATTGCATTAAATTTAAACAAGATTGTAATGACATTTTATACAAAATAATATTTTAATAATCCAAGACATTGCCAGTTCCATGGGAATTACATTTTCTTTTTTTTTTCTTCCACATAATCTTTCTAGCCTTTACTTTATTCCCAGACTGATTTTACCATACATGCCAGCACATCGTCTCCTTTTCTGTTGTACATACGTGCTTTCTTGCACACTTCTTTATAATATCAACACTCTGAATTTAGTCTCCCAAGTGCTAGTTTTGCAGCAGTGTGTGACCAATGAAGACTGATTACAGTGGAGTTTCCAGAAGTTCAGATGATGGCACAGAAGATAGGAGCGAAACTCAGTAACTCTACAATTACTTAACTGGTGTATAGTTTAGTTTTCAGGCGTATAAAAACTAAAGCGCAAAAAAAAAGAAAAAAAAAAAAAA
>VXBB01024957.1:173588-206754 GCA_013399915.1 Illadopsis cleaveri
AAAAAAAAAAAAGAAGAGTATTTCTGAAAGAGAAAAATTAAACAAACAGAAGTTAGAACAATATAAAGGAATTCTACATCTTTCTATAGAGAAATAAGAGAACACACAGAAGGCAAAACACCTACAAACAAATAATTAATATTAAACCATGAATCAGTATGTAGACTAACATACATTCTCTGTGCAGCTATAGCCAATCATGTTAACAGAACAATTGCTGCTTTGTGGCAGACTGTTCTCTCCTTCTGCTTTCCTCTTTTCTTCTGTCTCCCCTACCCATCCCTGCTTCAGCGCATTTTCTGTTACATGCCTTAAACTTGCATCCAACTTTTCTGTTGCCTTTGACACTTTCTGTGGTCAAGTAATGGTGGGCACAGGTAATATATAATTTATTTATTGAGCACCATGCACACTGGGAGGCAAATTAGTATTCTGTCCCTATCACTCACTGCTAGACACTGCACGCACTTGGAACACATTACCACATTAGACCAGTTGTGAGGCTTTAAATTAGATTTGTGACTTGAAAGTCTGAATAAGAAAACTAATAGAACACAAAACAAAGCAGAGGGAAAATGAGATTAATTATCTGCAACATTTGGAGTGAACGGTTGCTGATGCACTGTGTTGTAGAAGGCTATTTTTGTGCTACAAATGTGCCTTAACTTTGCAGACATTAAGCTACTTGAATGGTTGTGAAAACACATTTATTTACAGTTTCTAATATACTAGACTTATTTTTTTAAATTAAAAATAGATATTTTAAAAGTGTTGTATAATTTTCCTCTCTGATGTTTTGCTTCACTATTTTGAGATAGGATGAATGCTACGTGGACTGTAGAAAATAATAGTGGAAATGAAAATATGAATCTTAATGCTGAATTAGAGGAAAATTAGGTAAGAATTTTTAATGTAAACTTGTTCATTTTGTGTCATGTTAAAAGTATAAAAGAAAATTATGTATTCAGTGAATGCATTGATGCAGTTTTTGAACAGGGAACTGTACACACAATGCAAAAAAAGATAATTTTTTTCACCCTTTCCATTTTTCTTCTCACCCATGTGAAAGACTGTCTCACATTCAGTATGAAAAAATAGTAAAGACTAACACAGGCAGTAGCCAAATTGCACGTTTACAAGTCTGATTTATCATCACCTCTGCAGAGGCTGAGCTCTCGTTTCATTTCTAAAACTATTTCCCAGTGATTTAGGCAATTCAGGTAGACTGAGACAATTCACCTGCAAGCAGTATTGAGTTCAGGGACCTATATTTTTATGTCACTGAGTTTCTTTTACTTATTCCATCTTCTTTTCTCATTTGTTCCTTAATTCTTTTCTTATTAAGTGAGACTGCTGATATTTAATAAAGTCAAATTTATGGTGGAACATCAAAAAATGTTCTAATACACCATAGCCTGTCCCTAATGAATCTCATCAGGTTTGCTATATATTACTCCCTCTTCAATATTTGTACATGTTTTTCTTTACATAAATAGCCTTCATCTACTGTAAACACTTTTTTTTTTTACAGTTTAGATATAATTTATTTCTTCTAGTTTGTTGAATCAGAAAAATATCTTCTATTGTGTTTGGACTTTTAGGAAGCATGGCAAAATGAATATTTAGCTCCTGTACCTATAAAAAAAGAATACCTATTCAGAAGTAGCGTATAAATCTGCTGTCTTTTCAAAATTCAGTATCTAAAACTGGAAGAGAAGTTATGGATGAAGAAAAATGAGATAAAATCTCTTTCTTTCTATATTCATATATGCACAGTTACACTGACTACACCCACACATATATACATGTATGATTGAAATGTGTTTAAAATGTTTTGTCGGGTGTCCCAAACATATTTTTTCTTCAGCAAATATTTACTTTACTGAAAATATCGGAGTTATAAAGCAAGTTTTTTGCATCTTTTTTGCCATATTTTGAAAGATCAAAGTTATATTAAAAAAAAAGGAAGTAATGTGCCAACAATGATTGCTAAGGAATTCAGACAGTTGATAAGGGTAGCGAAAATAAATATGTATGAAATACATATATATGTGTATTTCTGTTCTGATGTACGTACATCAGAATGACAACAATCAGTGACATTTACTGATACTGATATTAAATAGAGATAGAAAAATCATGTACCATGATGCAAAAAGGCAGAATTATTTAATACATGTTTCTGTTGGGCATTACCAAGAAAACAATAACAATGAAAACAAAAATCCCTTGGAACAAGACGGAAGAATAAATATCAGGTTTGATATTGATAATTACATTTATTACAAAGAGTACTAAAAATTTTAATGAAGTTAAGCATTTGTTTAAATGCAGAACTAGAACACTTGAATCTAAGAACACCCAAGGAATTATCCACAAATGTCTGTGAGCTGTTTAAAATAGACATTTTCAAATATGAATAATGAAAAACTCGCAAAGGGTTTCAAAACAGCTGAACTGCTCTACTGGTGTTTTAAAAGGTTATAGGAGAGGATATTAAAGGACAGCTAGGTTGATATCAAACTCAGTTATAGAAAAGCTGGCATGGATGTAATCAGTAAATAATTAAGAGTTTGGTAGCATTCAAAATTCATGTCAGCCAATGCAATTTAATGGAAAATAAGCTTTCTTATACAAACCCTTTACTGTTTTTTATGAGGTTACAAGGTCAGTTGATAAACGGTTCAATATGATGAATAAAATATTCAGGCTTCTGTAGGGTACTTGACTTCACATCACATGACTCCAAGGTTTTAAAAAAGATCTATTATAAAAGAAAGGTATCCATTTTTCATGTACATATAATTGTCTCTACTACTAAGTTGCAATAAGAATCTAGATGAGAAATTATTAGGCACTATGGATGAAATTTTTTTGTGATGTCATGAATATATCTTAGCCCAAGGTTATTCACTGTCTATATTGGTAGTTTAAAATAAAATATAAATGAAGAGTGAGTAAAACTAATGAAAATACCAGAATAGAAAACATGGCAAAAAATAAAGAATTAAGCCAGGTAAACACATTAAGGTGAGACATATTATTTAGTAGAATGAAGTACATTTTAACACTTTACTTTTTAGGATGAAAGGGTGAAAGAATGTGTCAGAATAAATATCCGATCACGCTAGTGTGATTTGAGCTGATCTAACTAGATTGTTCAGCCACACTAGAGTGCTTATGCAAGATGCACTCTCCCTAGACTATGAAAAACATGAAGGTCTGCTGTCTCCTTCACCTGCACACTGGCAAGTGAGGTTTATTTCTTCTTCTACCACTTCCAAGAAGTAGAATGAAAGAATAATATTCAATACAGGATACAGCGGGCATCTTGACATGCAACATTTACTCTTCTGTGGCATTTGCCACCTATAAGCCTGCCTTCCCTGCAGTCACTGACTACAGCTAACATGATCCTCCCAGGATTTTCACTCTAATCCTTACTTCCAATTTTGCCTCTCATTTTGTACCTCCTTCCTTCATCCTCATAGGTATCTACATTTCAAGTTCACATGTGTGAAACCTCACGTTAGTGCTGTTCTGAAGATAATCAACAGAATTCATTTACCTAGATGTGATTCAGAAATTAAGCTTCATCCCCAGCTAAGCAAGAAGAAAAGCAGTGTTTCTGCACTGCAAGCTGAGATTAATGATGCTATTACTTGACTACTATGACAAGTTCTGGTGCTTGTACTTTAGGAAAGATGTTACAATTTTAGAAGCCTTTGAAAATAATAACAGGAATGAGGAAGGATGAAGAAAATGGCTCATATGAAGAAGCTGCAAAAGCTTCATGTACTGAATTTCTTCAAAGACATGACTTCATCAGAATCTACAAATGTCTAGCTGAGAAACTATGTGGTATTAGGCAAAATGAGATGCAGTGGTTTGAAGGCAAAGTCAGCTAAATTAAACTAGATATAAAGGTCATTTCAGAGAGATCTAAACAGAACAACTTCCCTAGGAAAACAATGGCTCATCTATTGAGTTTAGTTACAAAATTAAGCAACTCAAAAAAAAAAAAAAAAAAATCAAAAAGAAGTCAGCAACACAGTTGCTAAGTGTGCTTCTGTGGTCTGTATTATATAAAATAAATAAGATTAAGTAACTAACAGTCCTCTATATACAGCCTTTGCTCACTGTTGTATGCCTGGCACTTTTTAGTTAATGGCTAAAAACATTGAGATAATCACTTGACAGAGTATCTGAACTGTGCATTTTCTACAGAATTTGGAAAGTCACCTGAAGAAATCTTCCAGAAATATGCCTCTGAAATGATAGTGGTATCTCCTTAAGGTGGAGAAGCCTTCTTAATAATAAGACAGCCATTCTCTGACCTCAATGGTTATGCGCTTACATCCCGCATACATATGCGCTTTATCTGGGAGATAAACCACTCATCTGTGAGAAACGGCTGCTGGGTATCCACCATAGCTCTAATACCCATAGAAAATCTGTACAACTGACCACTCTAGGTGACTGAATCACCCATGTTACTTTCTGACTATGAGATTTCTTGTCTCTGGATTAGCCCATACTGTGTAATTGTTTGGTGTGGTCTTGATGATCTGTAATGTAGAATTTCATCCCAGGACCATTTTGCAGAGGAAGACACATTTGTTCCTTCTGGTGATACACAGATAAGAGAAACATCACTATGTTACAAGGGTAGTTGAGATTATTCTCATGGCTCATATTAAAATTTTCTTATTTTGCATGAGACTATATGGGGTTCATTTGGGATTCCTCAGGAAAGTTAAAAGTTATGCAAATCAGAGACTATTTGACAACTCTTACCCTGCAAGCACAGACTCTTGCTTTTTCACTAGGAAGGTGCATTGTTGCAAACTTTATAATAAAAACCGTGAGAGTTCCCTGGCACATGGACTATTGTCTCTGTTCAGCCTGACAAGTGTACAAGAATTTGAAATGAGCCCCTCACCTCACCTCCTGTTGAGTGGGTTGTGACAGCCATGTCCAGTAATTTCTTAAACACTTCCAAGCGTGGTGATTCTATCGCCTCCCTGGGTAGTTTGTTCCAGTTCTCAGCCCCTCTCCCCATGAAGAAGTTCTTCTGGATGTCCAATGTGAACCGCCCTTGGTGCAGCTTGAGACTATGTTCTCTTGTTCTGTTACTTCTTACCTGGAAGAAGAGACTAACTCCCACCTGGCTACGCCCTCCTTTCCAGTGGTTGTAGAGAATGATAAGGTCGTTCCTGAACCTCCTTTTCCCCAGGCTCAACCACCACAGCTCCCTCAGCTGCTTCCCGTAAGACTTACTCTCTATACCCTTAACAATCCTTGTTGTTCTTCTCTGGATTCACTCCAGCACCTCAATGTCCTCCTTGTAGTGAGAGCCCAAGAATGGAGCACACAACTCCAAGCCAAGGTGTGGCTTCACCAGTACCAAGTACAAGGGCACAATCCCTGCCCTGGTCCTGCTGGCCACACTATTGCTGATCCAGGGCAGGATGCCATTGGCCTTCTTCGCCCCCTGGGCACACTCTGGCTCATATTCAGCTGACTGTCAACCAACACCTCCAGGTCCTTTCCATTGGGCCTTTTTCCAGCCACTCTAGTGATATAGTTGTCTTATTATTTCCAAAGGCAACAAAATCTTAATATCTGTCCTGATGTTCTCTTTTCTGTGCTTGATTTGTTTGCTTATGCATCCTTGAGGCTTTGTCTCCTAACCAGCTACAAAAGTTACTGGACAACAAAGCCCACTTAGCTTTCAATTAAGATGAAAAAAATCAGAATGATTAGATAATTCTTAGCACCAAATCAAGTGGAAAAAAGAAAAAAAAAAAAAAAAGAACAGAAAACAAAGAAAATTGCAATCTTAAAATATTAAAAAGTACTAAAAGGTCAAGAATAAGATGTTCAAATCCTTCAGGTGGGAGTCAAAAAATAAACTTAGATTGTCTGCAACTGTGTCCTCAAACTCCTTAGTTTAGGCTCGTCAAATTATTTTTGCCTGACACACACATTTTAGATATGAGTGAGTGAAAAAGAGAATGGTTTGATAACCTGCTGGCTAAGTATCTGTATAGACAAGGAAGAGGAATATAGCATCCATATTCAACTATTATCAACATATTGATTTGAATCAAAAGACCTTATTTAAAAGGGAAATTAAACTTCAGTCCAGTCTATGTTACAGAGTAGGTAAAAAAAGAGGTTTGTAGTTCTATTCTCTGAGGAGAGTAAATGAATCAATGAGCTAGACAGTAAAAAAAGAGGTCTTTTCATAGCTGTAATATTTTTTAGTGTGTCCTCTAATGAGTTTTCTTCTTTGTTTTTAAATTCAGTTCATGGGTTTGGGCTTTTCTTCGTTGCTGTTCTTTGTTTTATTTTATTTAGATTTAGTTGCTTAATAAAAATGGGATTTTTTAATTATCTGAAATGCATAAGACTTAGCACATAGGCTCATCCAATTTCCCACTACTTTCTTAATCTAATTGAGCTCATGAATATCTGTGATCACACATATCCATGCATATATATATATATAGGGTCCTATACTTTTCAAAGGCCCACAAAAGTTTATAGGTAACTAGAAATCTGTGATTAAAGCACAGCCATAAAATGGCTTCAATTATTTCAATTCTGGGTTTATTCACATTCCAAAAGTTGGATCTCACAGCTCCTTTTCTCTTTTCCACATGAACAGAAAAATAGTGAGAAAGTCCTTAGAAGAACTTATGATTATATACTACAGAAGAACATTTTGACTTTCAGGTATTATGGTTCAAACCACAAGAAAAAAAAAAGGCAGCTAGGAAGGCCTAAAACTGATAATAATGATGAAAGGAAGGATTCATTTTGTAGAAAATATAGTATAATATTGTGAGGAAGAAAAAAGCTATCACTGGTATTTATATCTTCCATATGTCAGCAGAGATACTGGAAACAAAAAGTGGAAGAACTGACAACCATGGAACTGTAAATGTTGAGAATACCCAGGAGAATCAGCAAAAAATAGTGAGATCAAGTTGTTCATTAAAGGTAGGATAACAGTATACAAATTACTACTTTGAAGAGCAAAAGAAAAGGGCATTTTTACAGTAGTGTAAAGAGTATTAAGGAGAAAGAATATAGTTCCATTTTCTGAAAACCATGCAAGAGCTTCCCAGTTACAAAGCTGTCAAATGTGTAATAGGAAAGCTTTTATTGCTTAAATCATTTAAAACAAGATTGAATCGCACATTTTGAAATAATATTGTACCAGGAGGAGAATGAACTAGTAGACTTTACCCTTTCAAGATGTCTCTGTTACTTCAGTGCTTTATCCTAACCCATTTAATTAGTTATGAAAACATTAATCGATAGGCTCTTTTCTGCCAGTTCAAAAATAGGAGCTTCTGAAACAGTTATTATAAAAATGCTATGTTTATAACATCCATAACATTTTTGTTTTAATAGATGGTATTACATTCTCATTAAGTCTTTTCTCTTTTTTTTTTTTTTTTTCCTTCTGAACTGAAGAAATTCTTAGCACTCTTTTGAGAACAGTGTCAGGTCAGTATCACAATTATGAGAGTATCTACCAGTCTTTCTGTGGATTGTGACCTCTCCCTTTTTTTTTTCCACTTTTAATTTTTTAAAATTAATTAAAATATTAATTAGAAATCAGGATCAGAGTTTTTGACAAGACAACAGAAACTTGTCTTCTTCAAAGACAAGAAATGTATTTACATTACACTACATCATGCTTATTTTTCTTTAAGGCACTAGAAAGGATATGATAGGATATATTCCCATGGCTGAACTTGTCTGTTTATGATAATATGAGAAATGACAAAATGTCTTTGAGAACATGAAGTAGCAGTGCCTGCACAGGAGTATAACTTTATATAGGAATCCGTTTGCATTGGAAACTGCTTTTGGATGAGAGAAAGGAAGATTATTAAAAATGGGGTTAGACAGACATATACTAGTGGTGCTGAAACATCTGATACTGAGAAGAGAAAATATTGTGCAATCAGTTATTTAAAACTATTGGGGTTTGAGAGGGATATCTGAATTCCAAAGAAACCAACATTATCTCTGATACATTATAAACAGACAACTTTTATGGCAAAGCACTGTTAGTCCTAGACAATCTTGATGTTAATCTTCACATTGTATACTTTTTACATAGCAATACTTTCAGTTGGCTTTTCAATATTTTTAAGATCAATCATTTCTAGTAATGACAAGTGACAACCACTATTAAGTACCCATTTTTTCCCCACTGAACTAATCATGAAAGTAGTTTAACAGAATACATTTAAAGTGCTAGTCTATATGATCTTGATACTAACACTGACACTAATGCCAAAAACTATTCTTATTTTTATATAATAAAGGAAGTCTTTAGCTGAAATGAATAGATTAAATTTCAATTAATTATATAATTAAAAATGCTGCTCTGCTAAATATAAGATATAAACAAATGTCTTCTTACCCTTCATTTCTTTATTATGTTGTATTGCCACACATTTCCAGCTGTATAAAAATTAAGAAATGTATTGAGAGAAGAATTTAAGGCATTAGACTTTTTTTTTTTTTTTTGAGAATACATGCCAAATCAGATATTGACACTCCAAGGAGGGCCTTGGGCTGTTCTAAATGTTATTAATGACTCTTGCTAGGTTCAAAGATCTTTTGATGTGTCCTGCATAGGAATTGGATGTTCACCTGCTAAATTGGAGATTTGAAAAACAAGGTTTGGATCCAGAAATTGTGAAGATATTGCCAAGTGATATTTTAATCAACTTTATTGTTATTGTTTATATAAGAAAATTTTTATGATGTTCTGTAGATAAAGACCAATTTTAAAAACTATTCCTAAGAAAAAAAACAATATTTATATGAACATATATGAGAGAAAAGTTGCTCATTAGTACTCACTATCTTTGCACTGCTTTGACTGACAGTGATAGCAACAAAAACAGTATGCTTTTCTGCAGAGGAGATTCTCCATTTTCATCAGACTTTGCCAATAAATTCAAAAGTTAGAAGCTTTGAATTGAGGTCACAGCCAGGATTAAAATCTTAGTGCTTCAGCTACAAAGAAAATACTGCATAACAGTTTCAAATTTGCTTTCTTATAAAATGGTGATGTTAGAACTATAGTGGACCATCAGCTGTTCAAATCAGACTTTCTAGAGTCATAATGTTAGTTTACTTTTCATGAATCAATTTTGATCCTGAAATAAGTAGGCACCTATCCAGCTGAACTTACTGAGAGTGACAGCCCTGGTCTATGATTAGGCACATTGGTCAACATTCACAGTAGCAAAAATAACTGAGATCCCTAAAACCAGTTGCTGCTCACTTTCGCAAATGCTGATAGCAAGAGAGATGGGAATGTTCAGCAGGCATTTTGTGAGGGTGCCTGCATACTCCCTTGGCAGATAGCCAGGATAACTTAGAAATAAAAATGTGAGTGCACATGATGTTTATGGAGATTGAGCATAGTCAAAATGGTCTGGAGGGTATTTGCACTCAAAATGGTCACATGAAGGACCTAACTGCAGCCCAGACAGGGCAGCCCAACTTCACAAAAGAAGTGCTGGGGCAGGGCCTGTATCCACAGTGAAATGTCACATGTGACCAGCACTCAGTTGCACCTCACTGCTAGGTACAGGAGACCTTGTGGCGGGCTTTGTCACACAGAACTGGAGGGCACACACCTCTCGCAGGAGGTGAGCAACTGGGAAACCTGTACTGCCGCAGAGGGATGCCACTGACCTCTGGCTGCAGTGCAGGGGAACTGTGACACAAAAATTTTGGAAGATTTAGTTACTGAAGGGTGTTTAGAGACTTGTAGGAGCTTATTAGCAATTTGTAAGTGTCTAGAATTGTGGTTTATCTGTTGTATTACTGATATTGATCCTGAATATATAGCTCACTGATTTCTGGATAATTACATGTCATTAATAAATCACTAAACTGCTTTGATCTTAACTTCGTTTAAACTATTTGAACTGAGCAATTTTTCCTGGCAACACAATTCAGGGCATCTAAATGTTGAAATACCTTCAAGAGTTTCTGCTCCTCTCCAATAGTTTTTGACTGTTCTAACATAGGAACCTTATAAAAAGATGGAAGTATATCTGAGTTAATGCAACCAGCAACAGAATCTGAATAGGTATCTGCACTGCAGGGAATGAAGCTGCAAGACTCCATTCACATATTAAAGAAGTTATCACAACTGTAACAACAATCCCTGGGGCAGGGACATTTAAATGAGAGAAAGTGGATTTTAAAATCTTGTTCTGGAGAGTTGTACTGTTTCCAACAGCGAAAGACAGTTGCTAAAAGCTCTCAAACTTATTGAAGTTGCTAAGCAATGGTCATGAAAAACAACTACGTTGCCCTACCAATACTGTGTAAGTGTTCAGGTTTTCTTGTTTTGTTATTTCTATTCAAGGGGTCAGGAAGGACTGGATGATCATGAAGATGTGATAACTTCTGACCTATTTTTGAAAAGCAAGGACTACAGGCAATTGTCCACACATCATGAAAGTGCTTCTATTTTACATAAAAAAAGAGGAACAGAAGAATTAGGTAGGGCAGGCTATAAAGGGACCCAATAAACAAATAATTTCAATTATCTCATACAAATTAAGTAGGTCTGGACTCAGTTGGGGCATGTAGCCAGGGAAGGAAGAGGTGCAAGGGCCTTACACAGAGAAAAAGGTCTGTTAATTATGAGGCCTGGCAAAGGACCTTTTCTTTTGGATCACAGCAAGCAAATAGCTCCTAGTGTTTCCCCTGCTTATTTTTATTTTACACATTCAAGTGCTACACAGCCATTTGAATGTAATTAAAGAACAAAACCACTTTATGCAATGGTGTCTTTTTTTTCTCTTAGTCTGGCTATCAACATCTTGTGCAGGAAAACAACAGGCATGCTGCCCCAAGCTCTACCTGATGTTCTCATAGCCAGCCCTCCTCCCCCTCTGCTGTCACTCCTGCTGAGACTAACAGCAACCATGTGTCATCCCAGCTCCCCTTAAACCCCTTGATTATCCTGAGAAGATCCGCCTGTCTCTGCAAATCTGTTAACTGATTGTCTCCTACCATAACTAACTGACAACACTTAAGACACTCTCTTACCTGTTCCTTCTTAATATTCATGTACACTCCATATACAATATGCACCAAGTGCAACTGGTGTCATAGCAGATGGATAGAGCAAAAAGTGCATATATTAGAGGAGAAAAAAATCGCAGGGTTGTTCTGTCCTTTTTTTCTTCTCTTCTAAGTAAGCAAAACACTTTTTCTATTTTGTTTCCATTCAAAGCCCCTTGGTACCTAAACAAGATAGAACAATTTTAGACATAGATTTCTTTGTATTTATTAGATTTTAAAGAAGAACAGTAGCTTTTTATTGCTCACATTTTTCAATAACTATTACATTTCTATTCTGTCACAAAGACTCACTTCTGTCTGCCAATCAGTGTCAACAGCCAATCTCATCAATGTAACTGGACGTTTATTTCGCAAAATTAACTTACACTCTGGTTAACATTATTGATTATGACAAGTGATACTGTAGGATTACTAACTGGGTAACTTCAAACATATGGAAAATCTCATTTCTGATTTCTTTGCAATGTGGTTATCCAGGAGAGAAAGTCATAGTAGAAAATAGTATAGAGTGTAACAGTCATTGAAGTATAAAATAATAATTGCTTCTCTACTGGTACCTTGATATATAATTAAACAATACATATTTTAAGAATTCTCATATTGCATATCCCCATGACAGGCAACTACCTCCGTGGGGAGCATTTCATAAATGGAGGAAATTAACGGGCTAAAAGCCAAATTATCACAGACACTGACAAAAGCAAGGGAAAAATCAGTGTGAAGGATAATACTCCAGGCTTGACTTGTTCCATTATATTTAGTCATTACAGAGAGGCTCTCAGGTCACTGAATGATTTGTTCTGCAATACCTGTAACTGTGCACAATAGGCTAAGTGAAAGGCAGTATCCATCATAACTTTAAATTGCCTTGCTTTTGTCAGTTTGTGCTGTATCTTTAACATTACTTAAATATATAAGGAATATATACTATGGGGAATATTGCTATTAAAGACAGATTGTTATTGAATTATCCAACCTAAAAGAATTTAAAAGAATATACCTAAAAGATAAAAAAGTACTAGGTGTGTGGTACCTAAGCTCATTATCTGAAACTGACTTATCTTGCAGATATTTTGTCATGTCTATTAATTTGTTTGATAGACATCAGCTGCAATATTAAAGGAAGGAAGCTGGTCAAAGAGGCATAGGAAAAATATTGAGCAGCAAAGCATATTTGTTTTTTTTGGTTTGGGTTTGGTTTTTTTTGGTTTTTTTGGGGTTTTTTTGGGTGGTCGGGGGGTTGGAAAATTATTTTCTCCCTGTCACACTTTTGCTTTAATTAGAATAATTATTATATCAACAATATGGTTTTCTGTTTCAGGACTTTGATGGATGGTGATGCATGAACTTGTGGATATCTGCACACTATGTCAGTATCATCTCTGGAGTGTGGGAAGTAGCTTTATGACTTCAACATCAAACCCACAAAACTCTTGAACTAATATGAAGCTATCATGGAGTCAGAAATTCTAAAATATGTAGTGGTGCGTTTTTCGGTTTCCTTTGTTATATGTATTTATGCATGGTTTGTTCTATGTACCCCCTAAGTTCTTTCCCATATAGTTTGTTCCCGGTTACAGTTATTTGCCGATCGTTGTGTTATGTAACCCCCCAGTTCTGCCAGTAACTCTGGAGCATCTTCCTGTGTCTCAAAAGTTTCAGGGAGAGTGCCAAATGATTGGTCAGGATCCCAATTGTTCCCTCCTTCCCCTCCAGGATTGGTCCCGGAAGAAATCCCTCATTCGCAGAGCCACGCCCAGATCTGTTCCTATTGGTCTCATGCCTAACTCTTCCCCTTGTTCCTCCCNTGTCTCAAAAGTTCCAGGGAGAGTGTCGAATGATTGGTCAGGATCTCAATTGTTCCCTCCTTCCCCTCCAGGATTGGTCCCTGGAGAAATCCCCCATTCGCAGAGCCACTCCCAGATCTGTTCCTATTGGTCTCATGCCTAACTCTTCCCCTTGTTCCTCCCCCCAATAAAAGCTACTGTCACAGGGCAGTCTGCGCTCTGCTGAGGCAGACTCCCTGACGTTGAGGTAGCTCTTCTCAGGACACCAATAAACTTCTGTGGCAGACCCCACAAGAGAGTCCTCCTTTCATTCCTTGTCGTGATCACGCTGTGCCGCTTAGCCAAGGATCCACAGGATCAGCAAGGTGTGTCCGCACACCAAGCTGTACCTTGCTTGTCGCCGGTGCCAGGGCTAGCCATGGCAGGTTGGGAGGTCACTCCCAGGACACCAACCGCAACAAAAATTAATTGTTTAAAAAAAATCAGCATCTAAATCCAGCAAAAATACTGAATGTTGTGCTTTTCTGACAGTAGATTCACAGTGAGTTTCATACATGGACATAGACATGGATTTGAACGTAGAAGTATGGACAGTGCCTCTGAATACAATTTTAGAGAAGCTGGGGACTTAAGGTAGAGCTTAAGCATCATAAAAAAGTAATAGATATGAGAGTAGTACTGCAGCCTTGGAGTTGCATGTTCTGTTTAATGGCTTAATGTGAGTTCTGTCTAATATCTTTAGCAATTATTTGGACAAAGGGATCAAATGTACCCTCAGTTAGTTTGCAGGTGACACCAAGTTGGGTGGGAGTGCTGATCTGCTGGAGAGCAGGAATGCTCTGAAGGAGGATCTGGACAGGATGGATCAATGGGCTGAGGACAGTAGGGCCAAAATCAACAGGGCCAGGTGCTGGGTCACAACAACCCCCTGTAATGTTATGGGCTGAGGGTGGAGTGGCTGGAAAGAGGGTCAGGAGAAAAAGACCTGGGGGATTGTTTAACTCCTAGCTGAACATGAGCCAGCTCTGCCCAGGTGGCCAAAATGGTCAATGGCATCCTGGCCTGTATCAGCAATAGTGTGGCCAGCAGGACCAGGGCAGTGATTGTTCCTCTGTACTCAGCACTGGTGAGGCCACACCTTGAGTGCTGTTCTCACTTCTGGGCTCCTCATTACAGGGACATCAAGGTGCTTGAGCATGTCCAGAGAAGGAAAACAAAGATGATTGTGGGGTTGCAAGATTTTGTTTAACAGTTTTCATTGTAAGTTTAGCTCAGTTTGTGTACCTAGAGTGGGCCCCTCGCTGCTGCAGGNCAGGACACCCGAAGCAACAGATGATGAAGGTTCTAAGAGCACAAGTCTTGTGAGGAGCAGCTGAGGGAGCTGGGGTTGTTTAACCTGGAGAATATTTTCACTCTCTAAAACTACCTGAAAGGAAGTTTTGGAGAGGTAGGATATTAGAATAAATTTCTTCACCAAAATGGTTTTCAAGCCTTGCAACAGGCTGTCTGGGGAGAGCTTGAGTCACCATCCCTGGGAGTATTTACACTTAGGCACATTTTTTAGTGTTTTAGTGGTAGACTTGGCAGTGGTAGACTTGGCAGTGACAGGTGAACACTTGCACTCTATGATCTTAAAGTTGTTTTCTAACCTAAATGATTCTGTAATTCTATAACCACTGAACTACATGGTACATATAAGATCTCACTTTCTTTGGCTCTAGCCCATTTCAATTCAGAGAAAATCTGGATTTGAAATCATGCCAGTGTTAAGGCTCTAAGTAGGACTGTCGAGACTGAAGGTGCTGTACAAACAAGAACAGGAAGGAGCTATAGGAGTCTGCAGGCCGAGATAGCCAGCTTAGTAGGAATTTAGAAGAGCTAATTGATATTTTAATATGCACAGAACCACAGAATGTTTGTGTTGGAAGGGACTTCTCATGGTCATGTGGTCTGGCCCTCCTGCTCCAACAAGGCCACCTACAGCAGACTGTCCAGGATCATATCCAGACAGTTTCTTGATATGTGTAGAGATTGAGACTCCACAACCTCCCTGAGCAATATGTGCCAGTGATCAATTGCTCTCAGGTTTCCTGATGTTCAAGAGGAACATTCTGTGTTACAGTTTATGCCACTGGTTCTGTCACTGGGGGGGTCAATGAAAAGAGCCTTTGCTTCATCTCCTTTCCACCAGCATGTACCCAAATGCTGGGATTAAACCTCCCTAGATGCAGGATTTGCCACTTCCTTTCAGTGAAGTTTCACTGTATGAAATTTCTGCTGGCCTTCTATATTAAATGAAAATACTGAAATGTTTTTTCCTCATACTTAACTTTGGGAAGCTAACCAACTTTAGGCAATTCAGATAAAAGTTTAGACAAGAAGAAAATATCCACATCTCCTTACATAATCAATGGCAGTTCCTACTTGTCTCTAGAATGCGTAGAGGAAGTTTGAATCACTTGACATATAAACATGATTTACAGGTTTTTAAACCAGGGACAGTTTAGGAGTTCAGTTACATGAAGCTTACATTTTTATTATTCCAGAGTGCAGCAGTCTTCAGAAGGCAGAATAAAACCGTCAGAGAAGTTAATGCTGCTACCTTGTCCTTGTGAAAGAGGAAGGATCCGACTGGACCCCCAAAAATTTGGATTTAGTCTTTAGCCCCTGTCTTAAAAATTAAAAAAAAAAAAAAAAGTGGATTTGTGTCTGGTACTAAGCCTTATAAGTCTAAAAACTTATTTCACACTGGTTTACATAAAACAATTGTCCTGAGTACAGAAAATTGAGCAAATACAAATTGGGAAAGGAACTATGGTTATTGGTTTACATATTTTATTCTTCCTAAAAAGAAAGTATCGTTTTCAAACTACATATTACAGGAATTGTTTTAAGGAATAAATTATTTCTTGTAGCCTTGTTCATCTGTTCAACTCATTATCTGGAAAAGTATTTAAGCCACAAATGAAAATCACGTAAGTAGTTAATGTGACAGTGTTGGAGTTAAGCAACAGCAATGACTGCTGAGAATTAACAGAACAGTGTGATAATATGTTTTGGGACTAATAAAACAAAGCATGACTATTCAATAGGACTCTGAACACTAGGAAAATGTTTTGTAGGTGGAGAGAATTAGCTCACAGATTGCATGTCTGCCTGATGCTCTGCAGCGCAGCAATGCAGAGGAGGTTCCAGAAATGCTGCTGATATGAGGTATGGCACAATTCCAGGCTAATATACCTGTTCATCAACTATTCTACATCAATATGGTTCTTCCTCCATGACACTGTACTGTGTCATATAAATGTATCTTTACAGAGAAGGGTCGAGAAGGGAAGTTGTGGCAAAAATACTTTAGCAACAGGAAGGCACCTTCAGTGTTCTGTCATGCTTTATTTTCACAGAATTCAACAGCACATTTCCTGCTGATTTTGGTTGTTCATGGTCAGATTGCTGGCGTGCAGATGATTCACAGAAAAAGTACTAATATTAGTGAAATATGTAGCTACATGAATTATAAAAATTGTTTCATCCATCACAGTCAATTTTGGTTGATAAATTAATAAAGCTGAAAAATCTGTAAAACCAGGACCCCTACGTGTAAATTTATGAAAAGTAAATTAGCTACTTATCATTCCTGCCTCTCTGAATACTTATTATATACAGAAGTATTCCTTCAGCAATTACTCTCTTATAACTTAAGCCAGGGAACATACATGAAAAATATAAACTACAAGCTTGTAGCAGTAGAAATGTAATTTTAGTTTATTTCTTTGCTGAGGTATGGAAGTGTAAATAGCTTGTTTTGATACCACAAAATCAATTCAGCCCTTTTGGCTGTGAAAAACAACCAGTTTTTGCTTAGCAAGTACTTGTGAATTTGATTTATTATGATTTTTTTTCTATTTCACACCAAAGAAGCTTTTTCTTTTTTTCTTTTTCTTTTTCTTTTTCTTTTTTTTTTTTAATATATATTAAATGGCAAGTTTCTAAGTCTAAAAACTGCCTTTCATTTGTATGAAAAATAAGAAAAACCTTGACGTGAAACCAAAAGAATGGATCTCTATTTCCATACTATAACAAAGTCCCTTTTTTACACACATGTCACTCACGTCTTCATTTTCACTTTTCAAGTTTATTGGGGTTTTTTTCTTCCTAATGTCTAATATAATTTGATCCTTCTTCTTTTTTTTTTTTTTAATGCAAGCTCTTGTAAATGTCTTTTAAATCATATTCCTTGAACATTTTTGTAATTATATTTCTTACAAATATGTTAATGACAAATTCTTACTCTTTGTGTAGTCAGTCATTAAATATATTCATGTGTTGCATGATAGGTTTAAGGGAAAGCAGAGACAGTCCTATAAAGGATTATAATTTATAGTCAAGCATCATAGTCCCAAGCACCTTTAATGACAGGAGGTCTGCCTAGGGAAAATACATGAAAAGACTAGTGATTTGGGCATTGCTATATAAGGCTTGACGTCTATGGCCAGCATAAACCACTGTAATAATCTTGAAATTAATGGGATGAGTCTCATTTAAGCAACATTGGCTAGTTGATTAACTGTAATGCCTTAGCAATATATTGCCAGAACTGACTTAGTAGGCACAATAAGTGATAAAACTGCAAAATATGAGAAGAATTACCCCCAGTAGCATAACTTGAACTTACTGAATAATGGCCTAAATTTATTGGAATACATCCCATCCCATATAAGACTGTAAACAATTCACATATAAAGCATAAAAATATACATATCTACTCATGTAGGTATAGTTCACCTTTTGGTACTGTTACCTTTCTCCAATCTGTATAAACTGGATTGGGCACAAGACATATTAACTCAAGCAAAGAAACTCCCTTTCAGATGTATATTTTTAGTGATTTTTCTAAATATTATGTTTACCTTATCATCAGGTTTTTTCTGCCATAATTTTTCATTGCCAGTTGTGGATATTTCCATTATTCCCTGAATGTCTTACAAGCATTGATGAGTTATTATCAAGACATAATACATGTGTACATTTGCTGGTTTTACAGTTTAGCAATAGTCTAGTCTATGTCATGAAAGTCCAGTTTCATGACATGGTTTCAGAAAAATATCTGAAATACCTGCATAGTTCTTTCTCGTTAAGTATTTATATGATACTTTACAACAAATAATCGTTAAATAACTTGTAATATAACCTGATGGTAAAATTAAATTGTATTTTAAGCTCAAATATATTTGTTATCAGTTGTATGTGTAAGATAATACTAATTGCTATTTAGAGTTAGAGTTAGCTCTAACTATCCTGTAACAAAACACGACTTCCAATGCTGCTAAGGTTTACATGCTTCTGTATGAAGCTAACTAAAATCAGTAGAGTCAAATTCTGATCTGGACTTAGAATTTAATTTTTCCTTAGGGAAGAAACAAATTACCATATATTACAAAATTTTTCTACACCCATTGACTATTCCAGATCTTGCTGTCCCCTCCCATGATCTTTCACAGAATGTTGGCTTTTTTTCTTTTTGACTCATGAACAGCATTCATACAGGTACTTAAGTCACAAGTGATTTTTTTTTTCCTTTACTGAAAACAAAGTACAAAATTATATACAGGATTTTTTGCTGACCTCTTTCTATACATTTTTTAAAAATTATTATTTTCAATAACAAATACATACAAAGGTGCAGGGAGGAATAATAAGCATATACAGGGTGCAGAGTGATATGGAAAAGAAAGATCTCAGAGAATGCAAAGGAGGGCAGCAGCGTCTCCACTCCAAGTGTATGACAGATAGGTAAGCACCTTACAGGTAATGATGGGAAGTGGATTCCCATGGGGGTTCCCTGATGGGATTACCTTATAGGAAAAACATTATGGGGACGTTCTGCTCTCTTGTTTTTTGGGGAAAAAAAAGAAAATATATATCTGGGCACATCTCTGAAGTGTCTGTACACTGCACAAAGTTACAGAGAAATCAGATGGGTTTTTTTGTTGTTTGTTTGGTTTGTTTTTAATTTGGGGGGGCGGGGTTTAATGTTTAGGAACTAGGCAACCTTTTCTTGGTAAAATTGATCTTTTTTCTTCTTTTACTGTGATCTCTAGGTAGTCTTTGGAATTTTTTGTTTTCCTATTTTTTTAAACTAACTGCAACTTTAGCAAAGGTAAAGACTGACCAGTGAGACAACTATAGTAATGACTAAATCAAATCTGGTGTGTTTTTACTATCTTGTGGGGAATAAATTTTGAGATACCCCATTTACTATTAAAGTTTCTCTTTGTTAGCATTACAAGGTTAATGTAATCCCGGTTTATACTGTATCAAGTTTATTGTTAAAAAGTTCTGTATAGTTAATCAAATGTTACCTCTGTTTCNAGAAGAAAGGATAATACAAATAAAACACAAGGCAAGAAGGTAAATGTTTCCTTATTGCATTCAGTCTAACAATCCGTGATTCTATAGGAATTTTATTTTCCTTTTCTGATTGAAGGTGTTTGTCTTAGCCTAAAATTAACTTTAGGTTAATAGCTATCATCCTCTAATTTGTTCAGATGCACATCAGGTGCAATTAATTTCACCTAAACATAGAAAACTAAACTGAAAATATCTTGGAAGTCTCCTTTTATTAAAATGGGCTCAAGTTTTTTAAGCCCTGAATAATCTGAGTGATCTGGGGACATTGAATTTAGGATGAAATTAATTTCGCCCTAAAAGTGCCTATTAAGTCATTTTGACTAGTATCATTAAGTGCCTCTGTTAGCTAAAAAATGTACTGACCGTAAGTAACTGATGTTAAGGCATTTACAACACAAACTTTGAGAGCTAAAAAGTTGTTTTCCACTCTCAGTTTCAGCTGGATTAATCTTGCCCATTCAGCCAAGAATGAAATTAGGGTGTTAATCTTTTGGAGCTGAGTCAAGAAATACAGATGGCTCTCTATACCCGAAATTAAATGTTTCAGCTTCTACGTCACTTTTCAAATGTGTGTATGTTTTTCCAGGAGAGCTGGAGAAGGATAAGGCTTAAATAATGTTTTTCCCATCAGTAGGATTTCTTGTTTAACCCTGAGCTCTTCTTGCTTAGTTTGCCAATTTTTGGTTGTTTCTAGCAAGAAGCAATGTCCTCTTTGATGCTTACTTGTACCTGCCATGTTCTAAGGGAAAGGGAAGACCCTCACAAAAGGGTTCAAATGCAGAACAGAGTTTTCATTGAGTGACTATTATTTTATATAAAGACAAGACAAAATCTGAGCAGTACAAGTTCTGTCTTTTTTGGTACATAACTCCTGAGAAACATAGCTGGGAACTACAGAGGAAAATATGGTATAGGTCAAATTTCAAAGTAGAATTGATATACCAAACCCACCCAGTAGCCTGCCTGGATTTCTGCACTCCTTTTTTGGAAGGGAAAAAAAAAATGTATCTTTTATATACCGTAAAAAATATTTTAAAACTGCAACAGATGTATATGAGGTTGGCAACATGCCTGAAAAAAATGTTCCAAATAAATTTCCAGATAAAAAGATGCATTCTAGCTGTCAGAAAGCAAATTGCATGTTTCTGATACAATGGAAGTTTATAAGCTTTTCTTATTTAACTTTGGTACGAGCAAGGCACTGCTTTGCAAATGACTGAGGCTGGTTTGCAAAGAGGTGAAACATTGAAAGATTACAAACAATCTTTTTAATTGCAGAGAAGCATCAAGCCAGACTGTGATTTCAGGAGAAAAATAAATTATGTCTTAAAAATTGATCCAAAATGTTCTTTCTTGGTAACTTTGCAAGAGTAGTTCAAGACCCAGTAACCACAAGGGTTAAGTGTTTCCATCCCTCCGATGTCAGTGTACCTGTATGACAGCCTGTTCACTTGTGATTTGCTCACCGTGAGTGGGTAAGCTCTCAGTGCTTTGATCCACCATGATGTTATAATGAACCCATTTGACATTGGCTGAGCTCCAGATGGCAGGTTCAACAGGCATTGCTGTTCATCAAAGGCTCTGGAAACATTACTTTTAACCTTTGTAAGTCCTATACTGATGTTTGCCTCCATTTAATACATCCTCCTTTTAAGGCTGTCTTCATTCTCTATTAATTTGCTAGCTTGTTTCATCAGCATTTAAGATCTTAGAGCGAATAGCTTCCTAATGAAATATTTTCCATTTTGGTATGGGATGCTTGGTCTTAAAAGCCATTGTAAGCTAGCAGTATCCTGTATTTGGGATAAATAGCAAGGTTTAGGCAGTGGGAAGGGTGCTGTAGGGGTAGCCTTCATGAAACAAGGCCAGCAGCTGCCTTGTGATTGGTGCAGCCAATTTCAGATGGTTCCAACCAGCTCCACAACAGACCCACCACTGGCCATAGCTGAGCCTGTCTGTAAAGCTGGTAGCAGAAAGTTTAAAAAGGGCAAAATCCTGAGAATAAAAAAGGAACAAAAAAGCCAAAGCAGTGAGTGGTGCTCCATGGCAGCACAGGTCAGACCCAGAAAGAGCATGTGACCCAGGAGTAACCCACACCTGAGCAAATACTTCTCCAGAAGGACTGCAGCCCATGGAGGACTTATACTAATGCACAGGAGGAAAAAGGGAGGAGCAGCAGAAGACAAAGGAATGAAGACAAAACATGGCAGATGGAAACTCTTGTATCCTGACCCCAATATCCTGCACAACCCGTCCTCACCAAAAGGACTGAGAACAGCCTGTGTGATTATGAGTGGATAGCAGGAAAGGGGATGCAAAGTATCAGGAGTGAAGCTCAGCTTGTGAAGGGGGTGTTTTGCCTAAATTTTTGT
Organism: Illadopsis cleaveri; assembly: GCA_013399915.1. Lineage (NCBI taxonomy): Eukaryota > Metazoa > Chordata > Aves > Passeriformes > Timaliidae > Illadopsis > Illadopsis cleaveri. The sequence goes on from VXBB01024957.1 coordinate 195,304, forward strand.
TTACCCTTTTTTCCTCAATGAGGGGGAGAGGTTGTTTCCTGCTTTTTCTTTTTTTTTTTTAATTTTAATTAATTTGGCAATTAACGTCATTCCCCCAAATTGAGTCTTTTGTACCCGTAACATACCCAAATCATGATCTATGTGTCTTCCTACACAAACCAGAACAACTATCCCCAGCTATGCAGAGTCCCACCCCCTCCCCTCACCAATGCACTGTCAGAAAAATGGATAAAACAAATGCTGTATCTCAGTATGGTGGCTACTGTTAACAGTGTTATCATCCATATCAGAGTAGGTATTTTCCTGAGTGAGTTAGTCTGTAAAAAACTTTTGTGATCTTAAGAGACATATCCTGTACTGATGTTTTGGTTTTTCTGTGTTTATAAGATTTTTTTTTCAATAAAGAAAATAATTTAACACCTAAAAGTTTGCTGGAAAAAAAACATAAAGACAGACATTAAGTTAATTACTAAATATTTCAAATGTTAATCCAAGTCTCTAATACTTTTTGGAAATGGAAGGTATGTCAAAGTGATATGTAAGGAATCAATTCTAATTTAATTTCTGTCTCTTGAATGTCTGTTGAGAAATCTTTAACTTATTCTGTAGCTACAGGAAACATTTTTATGTAGACAAAAAAATGTATCTCTCTCTCTTTCTTTCTTTCTCTCTCTCTTTCTTTCTCTCTCTCTTTCTTTCTCTCTCTCTTTCTTTCTCTCTCTCTTTCTTTCTCTCTCTCTTTCTTTCTTTCTCTCTTTCTTTCTTTCTCTCTTTCTTTCTCTCTTTCTTTCTTTCTCTCTTTCTTTCTTTCTTTCTTTCTCTCTTTCTTTCTTTCTCTCTTTCTTTTTCTTTCTCTTTTCCTGTTTCCTTTTTCCAAATGGTTGTTCAGAAAAGATAACAACAAAATCTCTCTGACTAATTTCCATAAAGGAAAGGCAATAATGTGTTTTTCAGCATTCAGTGCAGGACAAACATCTATTGTGTCTCCTCAGATTCTCTCACAACTCCTACCGCTCCCACCAGACAATTTTCTCAAGAGAGATATTGGTCAAATGTCAGCCAATAACCTGCCAAGAAGCTTCAGCAGGACTTGAAAATCTGTGGATACGTATTAAGGAGTTCATGATTTACACAGCACTTCTCTTTAGTGCTTTTCCTTATCTTTAGGCAGCTTTTAGCTGCCTATATGGACATCATTATTTGTGATCTAACACCAGAATAGGTGCCGTAGGGTGTTCAGCACATTACGCGACTGAAGATCATAAGGAACCTCCTACACGTGGGAGGCCAACTTCATTCAGAGGCAGCAGTCGGCACCCAGGTAGCCAAAAGAGTGACCCTTGTTCAGGCAACTGAATCTTAGGCTGCTGTCTCCTCTGTATGTAAATTACATACTAGCCTGGGGAGAGGAATTTAACCAGCACAGTGTTGTAATACCAATGTGCCACAATATAATGACAAGTGAACCCCTAATCACAGCTGCATAGGAAATAGTTCTCTCCACACTGAGAGGTACTGAAAGAAGAAACAATTGATTGTGAAAACAAGAAATAATATTTGCTCTGAGATGAAAAGTAAAATAAAACAAAAAAAAAAATTAAGGCAAAAATCCTGAAAGTACAAGTAAAAGCTTGTGTTTGAATCTTGATATATTCTGGTTTCAAGGGGTATTTTCTATTTTACATCACCTATGAGAAAGACAAAACAAAACACAGAAACAATTATAATTTTGAAGGTCAAAAATGAAATTGGAAAACTTTGAACCTGGAGAGACATATCATTTTTCACTACTCCTAAGGCCTGTAGTGGGGGATATTCTTTAAGAATTATAGATAACCATCGACATTTTGATTTGAGTTACAAATTGCTGAAGTGGAACACTGATGTTGCATTCAGAATGAAGCTTGGATCCCATACTTGAGCAAGCTTATAGAACATGAATGATAAAATTAAACAGGGGGATACATCCACCTATCATACTTTTCAGTTCATGGGAAGAAACTAGAGCCACTGGGAAGAAAATCTCCTGTATTTAATACAATATGGATGATGATAGCTTGACACCACATGCTTCCACTGTACAGAAAGCTTCAACTGAGCCAAAATAATTGCTGATGTAGATGTAACCATAGGAAACATAGACTGTATTTCTTCTGTTTCTTCTTCTGTGTCCTTTCCAGTTAGGTACATTCCTCTCTGGTTTGAATGAAAAGCAAAATACCAGAAGAGTTATAAAGAAGCAGACTTGCATTTCAGAGGTTTCTGTTGGTCCTGTTCTCTGAATCTTCCTGAAGGAGTGTGTGAATCTGTGTGTGTACTTCCACTTAAAAAAAAAAATTAATTCATAAAATCTTTCAAATTTTCCATTTCCTGAGTTGTTGATGTTTTTGACTGAATGTATGTTAGACGGGAGAGCTAGTTCAGAGGTTAAAAGGCATAGGGCCAAGCTTGCCATTATCATTCCAACTGGGGACCACTTCTCTCCCTTTGGAATGAGTCATCAATGAAAATTTACATTGTCACAGATCACAAGCTAATAATATACTGACACTTTCTTGAATTCCTCAGCACCATCATATTTGGGTTCCACACCTCCTCTTTTCTTTTGGGAGGGTCCAGGTCATAGCATCACTTTTGTTGAAAAGTAATGTTTAGTCAGTAGTCCTTTGAAACCTATAGTTCCTAGGTTTACTGTAATCTCCTTTGCATTCCTGAGTTTAGGCTGGTCTCTGTGGATCTGCAGACAACAGTTTTTCAGGGAGGTGCCATCCATTGCAAAGCACAAATGCCTTTATTTAAAACTTAAGTGTGACAGAAGGCAGCATATTTTAATAATTAAACAGCATAAACTCATTACTACTAGTTAATATCCATCTTAAAGAGGCATCTAGCAGAATCTGAAAGTATGTGACTCCAATCCAGATTAGGACAGTATATTCCTGTTTCTGACATATTTTGCTGTCAGGCTTCCTAAGACAGCAAAGCTGTTCCCTTCAGGAAAAAAAAAAAAAAAAAAAAAAAAAAAAAAAAAAACCCAAAAAAACCCCAAACCTCAGAATTTATACAAAGAGTATTGAGAATTGGCTTGTGATTTTTGTTCCTGAACCCCCAGGAATATTGCAGTACTCAGCGATCACTAGAAATCCTGTAGAAAAGACAAATCATATAAAAATACTGAAATTTCTGCTGTCAGATGCCCTGTACTGTGCATTTACAGTGTTAAATTTGAAACGTCTATTGTAGATCCTTAAATCAAGAATGCAGGTTGTTTCACAGTGCTATTCACACGACATAAAAAGTCTGCATCTCTCTATTGACTAAATAAAAACTTAGAAACTGAATTGAGAGGCTTAATATTAGACATTGCAAATACTTCCTTTCCCCCCTGTCAATGCCATATATTTGAAATATAAGTCTGAAAATTTTCGTATTTCCAAAGGAGCAAATTTGTGTCACGTGAAGTCATGAGGAGTTATTTAATTTTACACAGCATTATCAACAGCAAGATGTTTATAGAAAATTGCTCTCATACTTTGATCAGCTTTTCCCCCTTAAATGAAAGGAAAATAGATTGTTTAATGAAGAAGAGAAAAAAAAGAAAGAACACAATGAAATTGTTTCCTATTGATCCTTTCAGTGATCAGTGAAGAGGTGGTGTTCACCCCAAATGCAATTGTGAAATAGAAAAGGAGAAAGGAGAAACAGTTACAAAGGTGACATGAATTTATCCATGGGATCTCAAAATAATGACCTCCACTGAAAATGTTGTGCCCCATAACATCTCCTTCTTTCTTTCAAGGAATAGGTGACCTTTTGAATTACGAATCAGAGAATCAAAAAGTTTGGAAAAGACCTCTGAAATCAACAAGTCCAACTTTTGATCGAACAGCATCATCCAGTCAATTTCTGAATGCTCCCAGGGATGCTGACTCCATCAACTCCTTCATCCTGATCTTCAACAAAAATGTTAAACAGGACTGAGCCCAGCCCTGAGCCCTGGGGAACACCACTAGTGACCAGCTGCCAGTTGGATGCAGCACCATTCACTGCCATTCTCTGGGCACAGCCATTCAGCCAGTTCTTAACTCAGAGAAGAGTGCATCTGTCCAAGCCCTGGGTTGCCAGCATCTTCAGGAGAATATTTTGGGAGAGAATGCTTCACTGAAGTCCACAGGCTTCCCTCATGCACTAGGCAGGTGACTTAGTCATAAAAAGAGATCAGGTTGGTCAAGTAGGATTTGCCTTTCCTAAACCCATGCTACATGGACCTGATCCTATGGATGTCCTGTATGTGATGTGTGCACTCAAGATAATCTGTTCCATAGCCTTCCCCAACAACAAGGTCAGGCTGACAGGCCTGTAGTTCCCCAGATCCTCCTTCTGACCCTTCTGGTAGATGGGTGTCACACTGGCCAACCTGCAGTTATCTGGGACTTTCCCAGTTAACCAGGACTGATGATAAATGGTGGAGTGGCTTGACAAGCTCTTCTATTATCTCCTTTAGTACTCTTGGGTGAATCCTATCCAGGACTTGTGTGTGTAAGTACAGAGCAGGTCACTACTTCCACCTGGATTGCAGGGGGCTTATTCTGCTGCCCATCTGTCTACCAGCTCACAGGGCCCTTCTCTACTTCTAAACAGCAGTGCCCTTGGTAGGCTCACTTACCAGCTGTGTCAGGGAGTTCTCTTCCACACTCTGAAGGGACCTCCTACATTGCCTCTTCTCTGCTGTATTGAGTTTCCAGCAGACATCTGTCAAGCCTTCCACAAGAACAAGGGCTAGCAATTGTGAAACATCAGGCAGATGCTTGTAGAATACTCCATCCATATTTTGTGTCACAATGCTCCTTCTAGGAGTGGCTTTTGTCTATGTGGAGACCTTTGTTGCCTGGAGGAGTGGCTCTGCTCTCCTACACAAACTGCTGCATGAAGTGTCCTTCTTCACATTCTGTTTGCCTGTGGTTGCTCATGAGAGCTGCCAGGTCCTGATAGGTCTCTCTGCTCTTTTGGGGGGTTCTCTGACTCCAATAACCCCCTCCTTATCTCCTTCAGGTGTTTTGCTACAGAGCTTGCCATAGTTGCCACTGCTATCGTTGCATACCTTGCTGACTGAATTCCTGTAATGACCAATAACTGTCAACCTGTGCAGGTTAATGTATTTGAGGAAATCCACTTAGATGTGCCAAGTATTAGTATTGTTATTACTGCAAGAAAAGTACTAAATATATGCTCTTAGAAAGGGCAACATGAAATATTCCTGTTTATCCTGAAAAGTGCTGGGGAGATTTTTGCTTGTTTGATTGGTTGGTTTGGTTTCCTTTTTTCAAATTTCCTTTGAGTTTAATCCCATTAGTTCTACATTAGAATTTAGTGGGGTTTGCAGCACCAAAGTTTTATTACTTTGTCAATATTACATTTAATTCCTTCTGTGACAACCTATTTACAAATCAAATCTCACTTTCTTTTAAGCTTAGCTGTCTGTATGGCCTTCATTCATCATCTTTCATTTTTTTGTCATAAAAAAATGCTACTGTACTGCAGTTGTTCTTTGTGTTTTTAAATCATCTTTCTAATTTAAAGCACATAACATGCAACACTAGCCCCTGTGGACCTGAATAAACACCTTCTCTGGTTTGATATAGCTTCATTCACAGGAACTGTCTATAGTCACTGCTTTGCTATTTTTCAACCTGTTCTGTATCTCTACCCATGTCCTGCCCTGAATCCTTGCATCATCCTGGAGCTTAAGCAGGAACATGTCGTGTGGAATGTTGCAAAAGGCTTTCTGAAAATCTAGATTCTGAAAATGTATTATGTCATCTGCTGGGCCCTTAGCAGCCCTGTGTAAATTACCCTATGTGTAAATTCTTCTTCCCAAAAATGCAACCAGCAAAAACACTGAGAAAATTATTAAGGACATAATTAATAGCTCTTTATTTACAGACAAGTGATTAAATAGGACACACACTCTGCCAGAAAGATGCCTTGCAAATACTCCACTATGCATTTATCCTGACTTCCCCCACTAATAGTAGTGATGAGAGTAATAATAATAACAATAATAATAGTTCAGTAATTCTTATCTACTGCCTTACAGTGTCTAAGCTTCTTGATAACTCCAGAAAAGCCCTATTTGCAAAAGTAGTCCAATTAAATAAATATAAATGAATTTAAATGTTTAATTGGCTGGCAACTCAGTAAGTGTCTGTAAAACATGGCTGCTCCTTAATCAGAAGACAAAAATGAGCTGTCATATATTGTTATCTACTTGCTGTTTAAAAACCAGAGCTCTGAGGCAAGGTGGATGCCTTTCTTCTATTACTATGCCCCAACTCAGAATGAGCAAAAAAGAGAGACAGAGCAGATAATGGACCCCATTCATGAATGCAAAAGGCTATTTCTGAGCAGTTATTGCATTGTTTATGCCAGAAAAAAATGCATAACTCTCATTCTCTACACAAATTACATGTTTTCTATGCTTCATTGGACTTTTTACATAGAACATAAATGAAGCTTTTCAATAGGTGGTACAAGGACTGCTATTGGAGCCAGTCTAAGCCTCATTATTAGGGCTGGATGAAGAATTTAGCTTTCTTCATGTTAGCTGCAAAGTCAACAGAGTCCAAAATTCCCTTTATGTTTTTATCTTTTTATTTCCTTCCAGCTCCCAGTTTCTTGAGGTTTTTTTAAGGAAACGAAAATGGAGATTTTCCAACCAAAGTTGTGCTAATTGCTTTAAGACACAAATCAGAGCTTAATATGATCCATTAAATGTTGCCAGCCCAGGACAGGCAAAGGGCTTTATGTGTTGACTGAACAGCAGGACTGCCTGACCAAGGAAAAGGTCACACTGTTGCACAGAGCCAAAACACAGCACAACGAAAATTTTCAACTGTATTGCTGCTGTTAACATGGGGAGCTCATGTGAAAGAAACTTCCATTTCTCAATCCAACAGCTGCTAAAGTGGTATCCATTCACCTCCATATGATGCTACAGATTAACCTTTCAAATGCAGCTTTTGATTGGGTTTTTTTGGTGCCTGATTTGAGCCTGAAGTTCAGGCTGGCTACTCTGTAGTTCCACAACTGAATTTGAAAACAGTAGTAAGTTCTGCTCTTGGAAATCATGTTCAGTGTGTGTACTAGGCTCTGCTGAGGTTATAAATTTTGGGCCTCTCGCTACAAGAAAGACATCACGGTGCTGGAGCATGTCCAGAGAAGGGCACCAAAGCTGATCTGGAGGGTCTGGAGCACAAAGCTTATGAGGTGCAGTGGGAATGTTCAGTCTGGAGAACACAAGGTTCAGGGTGGACTTTATGGCTCTCTACAACTGCAATAAAGGAGGTTGTAGTGAGGTAGGGATTGGCTTCTTCTCCCAAATAGAAAACTGGATGAATTGGTGTCAGGTTTGGTGAGGGGCAGTTTAGATTCGATATTGGGAGAAATTTGTTCAACAAAGGACTGTAAAGAACTGCCGAGGGAAGTGGTTGAGTCACCATCTCTAGAATTATTTAAAAGGTGCATAGATATGGATCTGAGTGACATGGTTTAGTGTTGAACTAAACTTAGTGCACTTAGGAGTAGAGTTTTCAGTCAGTGGTTGGACATGATGATCTTAAAGGTTGGATCTTTTCCAGCTTAAATGAATCTATGATTATGTGAAAGCACATATATTTTGCACACATTATTATGGCAGTAGAGTTGGATTTAGCCTGACTCTGTTGCTTCTGTTAAGAGAGGGATTTACAGCACTATTGCTACCTCTTATTATAATTACTGCATAGAAGTAATATTTATGTATAGAGAATCTTTTACATAGAGAAACATTTCTACCTGTGAGGTTGCCCATACATAAACAGATTAATTTTGTTGTATTGAATTCTCTGCTTCTCTTGCAAGAAGACTGCAAAACATTTATGCCAAACCTTTATTCCAACATTTGATTCAGAGTGGATGCATATTTGTCAGTTTGATGAGCCTCTCTTTTTTCCCTTGTTGACAGTTACGCATGAAAATATTGCTGTTAGGTCCCATGGCTCTTTTTACAACTATTCCCTGAATAACTAATACCTAAAAACTCTTACAACTGAAGCAGTTTGTAAACAAGAAGATTTACCAAAGTAGCATCAGAAATCAAGATGGATGCCAAAAATTGTGCCTATCACATCTAAATCCTTATTTTCCCCTACTAATCGGAGACAGTACTGCCCAACCAAGAGCAGGACTTTAATTCTGTCTGAAGTCAAAAAGCATGTCTTCACTCTCCTTCTAGTATTCATCTGTATTCTGAAGCACAGAAATTACCCATTAAAGTTATTTTTATTATTAGTTTTTGCTTACTTAGGTGGGGTGTGTGCTGTCTTATTAGCTACTGTGAATCAGCCTCAGCCCCTTTGGTGCCTTCTCCAGAAATATTACTTTAGAATCACTACATTTCATTCGCTGATGAGGTAAAAAGAACCTAATTATTCTGACAATTTTATCTAAGGCTTGCAGATTTTATGTACTGAGTGTATAAAAAATAACTTCATGATGAATAATCCTCCAGGAGTACATTTTTGTAACCATCATCTGAAATGGTCCTTTTTATACACAGATACGCTGTTCTTCCACTGGATGATAAATAAATTTGCTTTACTTCAGGGATCACTGTCCTAATATACACACATATAGATAAATATACATATATATATATATATAAAAATTTTAATTGAGCTATAGCAACTTCTCAACAGAACTGTGAATGACACTGAGACAACAACCAAAGCTTTTATAATTTTCTCACATTAGCCATGTGGTTTCTGTAATATGATTTTCTGTCCTTTAGTTGGAATTATGAGTAGCTTTTACTGTTGACATGTAAGAAACAAGAACTATAGCAATATAAAAGACAGATATGGCCTATTAATGTAAAATATCCATTCAAAAATGCATAAAAATAAAAATAACAATGATACGTTTACAAAGTCAAACTTCTAAAAGACGAAAGTGCTAGTGAATATGATTCGTCTCAATGACCATAAAGTTCTTCCCCAACCTAAATAATTCTGTGATAATACTGGGAAAGTTTGGCTGATTCTGGCAGCACAGTTGAGGGAAAGGCTCTACAGCTCTCTGTTCCTGAGCACAGCCAGTGGCAAGGTTGAGCATACCTTCCCCAAAAGACACCCATAGAAACACTGGCAATACACATGGAAAGCCATACAGAACAGGACAGATAGAAAGATGCAAACACAGCACAAACAGCTGCCTGATTTTATAACTCTTTCTACCAGTCCAGGGTGAAGGTCTGTCAGTGGAAAATAGTGCAGATATACAAAGCTGATAGTCCCAGCAGCATGGACTTGTGCACTAAGGGCAGGAACTTGCCCTAGAACCTTGTTTTCCTGATTTGCTGACACTCCCAAAGCCAGCACGCCCTTTCAATCCCTTGCAGTTCAGAACCTCTCACATGTACTTTTGTATGCACACATATTTTTGTGCACACACACACTGTTGATCCAGTCCCTCTAGTAAATTACCTTAAATACTCAATCTACCCCGTAGATCCTTGGGATCCTCTTGTGTTCAATATACCCATATACGTATAGATATGTAAGTAAGGCAACCCTCAGACCTCATGGTCGCTCTAGTAGATGATTTGGACACCTCTGGTCTCTCCAGTTGTCTATTTTCAGACATTCTGGTCTCTCCAGTATCTGGCTTCTGCTTCCATCTGCTCTGATACCTGACTGCCAAGCTCTTATCCTGCTCATGGGCTGCTCTGGATGATATTTGCAAGCAATCACACAGATACATATAGTCACACAATACGCAGGCACCCCAGGTGTTGACACTTAGACATATTGTCCCTTATGACCTATGGTCCCACACCAGTTGCTGGCATTCAGATAACCATACACACACATGCACAAAAAATAAGAGGGTTTTCACCCAGGAAAATAATTAGACATTCAATTTGGTAAGAAGACAGGATAGACTGCACTAATCACTGCCAGAGCATGGCCAGACAACACAAAAATCTGTCTCTTATTGCACCTTTGGTTCTTCCCCTAAATGTCCTGTAAATATAATCCCAAGGTAATCTTTCCCTGCATCCCATACCTAATAAGTCCCATATCCTCGGGCAGTGACACCTGCTGTGAGGTAAGACAAAGAGCATTTGCCATTGACTGATCTTGATATGTTTCACCTGGTGCCCTTCAGGCTGCTGCTCTCCCATAGCAGCTCTGGGAGGAGTGGGGCCAGGGTTTCTTTCTCTGATCAATTTATTGGGGTTCTGCTGACAGATATTGCTTCCCTGTGCTACGATGTGTTCACAGTTCTGATCCCTGAACCAAGTAATTGAAAATGTAGAGATAAACATATTCTTCTTTTCTTTCAAAGGTTTGAAAACAAGGAAAAAATCTGGTTTAAATGTAAGAGGTTTTAGTTCTTTGAATTCATAAGGCCTCTGTGGAGGGGATCCACATATTTTTGTTGAGCTTTGTCACTCTTCTTAAGCTTCCTCACTTTCCTGTGTGTTAAGTAGAGTTATAGATTCCCCCAAAGGAAGAAGATAACATAACTGAGATCCCCTACTTGGAATTATTCTCTGAATATTAGTCTGCAAGTCTAAGACTAGCCTCTTCCCTGGGCTTTGCTGTCTCCACAGTATCCATTATATTTTCTTATTGCCTCCTCCCTAATTAGTTGTATGTCCTGTATTAATGACAGAGTGTGTTTCAAGTGTAAAATACAAGACAGTCCTGCACTTGTTTCACTTCATTGCTACTTAGCTCAGGGCTTCTTTCTGGCCCCTTCTCTTTACGCCAGGTCAGGACAATAATGCTTTAGAAGAATGTAGCCCCAAACAGATGTTGCCAGTGATCTTACTACGAGAGCTTTGTGCTTGGGTTTCTTTTATTTCTCAGCCTAGATTACAGCTAATGAGCAAGAGGTATGTGACTATGTCATGATGGGTATTATCTGTTTGTTCCTAATATATATGTTGTGGTGATTTAAGAAAATTTATTATTAGGTTATGTGAAAATTTCTAACAACGAAACTGCTCCTTCTCTTTAGGACTGCTGAGAATGCTTGGAAGGGAATAGCTTCAATGATGGTAGGAGGGTTTTGTGTGAGAAAAATGAGAAGCAAGTCTAGAGCACAGCCATGAGACTCAGACAACACTGAAAAGGGCTGGAAGCCGACAGAGAAGTCTCTGCTGTAATAGGAAGTCTTACCAAGACTGGATGGCCTGTACTGAGCTTGCTGCAACTCCTGTATTCATAAGACCAACTGAAACCAAGTAAACCATCTTCTAAGAATGCATGTGAAGAGAGAGGAGGTGTCATAAACATTTATTTTTTCTCTGCCGTCGTTCTGTATTTGAAAGATAGCTGTTATGATTCATATTCTAATTTAAAAAATGGCTTCCTATTGTGAAGGTCCTTTCAGTCTTTTTTTTTT
>VXBB01024957.1:206806-225395 GCA_013399915.1 Illadopsis cleaveri
TTTTTTTTTTTTTTTTTTTTTTTTTTTAAACTCCTTTTTAGGAAAGTTTCCTATGAGGAAAACACATGAGGAATTCCATACTTAGTTGCAAACACAGAATACAAGACTGAATTCCTTGCCAAGGCCCAAAGTGAGGATGTGCAAAAAGCATCAACATGGGTATCCATGCGACTGTTGAAGAGAGAACAGAGGAAAGCTGCAAAAGAAGGGAACATAAATTAAACATTAAGCTGCTATAAAATCATCAGAGATAAAGAGGACACAATGGGAAGTTGAACTGACCAGATGGTCTGAAGATCAAATATGTTTTTAGAGTTTTGTTCTCATCTTTAATATTCATGGAAGCAGAGAAAAGGAGATATACCCTGAGTGCACTCTGAAGAATTCACTAACGGTAGAAAATTTCACTGAAAAGTGTTTTTTAATGCTGAAGATGATAAAACAAAATTCACAAAACATGAACTCTATTTTATTGACATTATATTTTTGGAGGGTTTTAAAATTATTATTAGAAACTGTTTAAACAGTGTTTTAATAGCTTTATGTTTTACTTTAGTTTATATATACTCTCAAAAAGCCATACCCCCTTTTGAATTCAAAAAAGTATTCACAAGGATGGATGATAGGCTATTTTGCATTTGATATGACAAATCGACTTAATAATAAAGACATGAAATTATATTCGTAAAAACTTCTATAAATGGAAAATAATGCTCCATTTCTTTGTACTTCTCACCTATTTTATTAAAATTTGTAAATAAAGGGGGTTAAAGCAGAAATGGTGAAGTGAGAGAAGAATAGGGATAAACAGATCCTGATTTGACCTACTGCCATCAGAAATAGTATTCAGTGCACTTCAAAATTCATTTACACACAACTAAATAAAAGTGGGTTAAAAGAAAGACAAAAAAAGGAAATATGAAAAAAAAAAATCTTGGCATCATCATGTTGCTGTCTTCAAACCATTACTAAGAAGTAGAAGAGCAAATGAGTGAAGTTTTCCCCTCATTATGTTCATGTGAACTAGATGTCTGCACTCCTATTATAATTAATAGAGACTTAGGGCAGGATTCAGCTACATAAACATGGGTATATTCTGCTACCTCAGATGCCAATACACCTAAATGGAGTTGGCAGGTTAGAGACAGAACTTATGGAAGATATGCAGCCTTTTGGAGATCAGCTGCTAGAGTTTGGGCACGATGCCTTGTCTGTCTTACGTCCTGGTACCTGAAGCCTGCCAAAATGACTGCTGCAGTTGCAGCTGCAGAGATATGCAGCAAATTCTGATCCCAGAAACTGGCATGCTATTTGCCAAAAACCAGGAGTCTGTCGTGATTTCAGGTATTTTAGTGTATTAAAAACATCTGGTTTAGCATCCAAGTCATAGGACCTACAGGAGACCTATTCCCTTGGCAAGTGACAGATAGAGGCCAGGCAAGCAACTCAAATAGCTAAATATATTTAGGAAAGCTTAGTGTGGCCAAAATATCTTTTTTTTTTTTCTATGTCATTTTAAGAAATACTCAGCTAAAAGTAACTGAAAGGTATGTAAGGATAGTAGTATTCATATAATGGTGTACATGTACATGTGAGCATATGGATGTGCCTATTGTGTATGCATGAAGTTATATGATGATTTTTTGTCAGTAGATAATTATTTTACTACAGCCTGCATTCGTAGCTATTCCTGGGCTACCTCCTTTACTGAGCACTCACAGAGAAATTAATCTATTATCAGTGTGGGTATAAGGTGTTCTGTCAATCTAATGCACTTAGCTGTGATACCCTGAAGTCAGGGTACTTATGTGTCCTTTTCCTGGTAGGTCTACAACCCAGGTTTAATAACATCTTTCCTCTCTCTTTCTACTAGGTTTATGAATTCTACTAGGTTTATGAATTTTCTACTAGGTAAATTAAATTTATTTCATTTGCACAGTGTATTAGCATTTTGATCCAAGAAACTCAGGGTTCTGTAATTACTTGGGAAAAATTAATAGGACGTGAACGTTTGTAAATGAGATTCAGAATCTCTAAATTCCGAGCTCAGACTTATGGCAATTTGGGATCCTTCTTTCAAACAAAGATTAAGTTGTCTGGTCCCTGGGCTCTGGATTATTGCTGTAGAAGCCAAAAATTGATTTATACTGCCATTCTGGATCACAGAGTTCCTTCTATCCTAAACAGAAGCACTCAGATGTCTTTAGATCAATCTTTAGCTAAGGAGTTAGATGCATGATGTTTTATCTAAGCTCCGTCGTGATTCAAATACAGACTGAAGAAGCACACAAATTGTATTCCCTGATGAGAATCCTGCTATTGACAACTTTTGAATCACCTTTGTGAACATATTCCTTCATTTCAGCTGTTTCAGTGTGCCAAGTCTGAACTTAAAAATAGCCTGAATGATTTGAATGCTCAAATGAGGTTTTAATAAATCCTACAAATCTCCTATAGAAAGCAGATCTCACTTCTTCTCATATTTGGAAGAGTCTTCAAAGCACAAGTGTCTTTCTTGTCCTCACTGAAGACAGTTTGATAAGTAAACCTCTGGACTATGTTGCCTCTTTTTTTTCCTTTTTCCTTTTCCCTTTTCCAATGTACTTATCCTTACTGATATCACCCTTTCAGAGTTGTGAGCTTTAAGGACAACAGTCTTTTCTATATTTTAAAGGCAAGTCAGGATACTCAGTACCAGAAGCAACTTACAAAAGCAGAGCTAATTTGCACTTGCCCAAACATGCATATCTGCTCATAAATATAATAACCCTCAAATAACTGTTACCAAGCAGGAAGGTTAACTAAAAGAGGACTTTTTAAACAAAATTACCTAATCTCCTATAAGCTTCTGTCAGACTCTTTTGTCAAAAAAAGAGATTTCATCAATTTCTTTGTTACCAGAATTTGAATTTGTTCACAGAAATATGAATTCCATGTTTCTGTGTTTTTTGTGGATATAATTTTGTACCCATTGTTGCAAAATAGTCCTGAAAATGCATCCATTTAGTTTTAGTGGCAAGTATCTTCACCTCTATATACTTATTTCCTGACAAAATAATGCATTAATATTTGAATTGTGTGGAACAGGATATTTTTCACCAGCTGGACATCTCTCTCACAAAGAGAATATGTCTGTGTAGATAATTTACACATTGCAAGATGAAACTAGCATCCCATCACTCTGAGAATAGGATAAATTCATACATATTTTAATTCTTATTAAATCATTGTGCTAGAGATAGAGGAATGCTATGCTGTTTCCGATTTCTAGGGTTTGGGTTTAGTTGCTGGCTTATTGTTATTTTCCCCCCTTACATTCTTGTGCACTTAAAAAAATAATTCAGGCTATTTCCATACAAATTATACTTTTCCTGGATTCATTAAATGCTCTTTGCTGAGACCATAACTGGACTGTCTTCTCTCAAATTGCCTATGCAGAATATTGAAAGGGTCAAAATAGTGCAGCATGCTACGGTATTTCGCAGAGTAGAAAAACATGCAGATTGCTCTTGTTTCTCATTCTTGTAATAAGGGATAGTAACAAGAAAAGAAAATGGCTGAAAATGGTTTTGTTCCCATGTGTCAAATACCATAATTAGAATAAGAAATGCTACAAATTAACCCATTCTCATTACAGTCACTATATTATAATTTCATGGTCCTCTTCTGATGCTGTACTCTTGCTAAGCACATTTACATCTCATCAGTGAACACAAGCAGCAGATCCACTGACGGTGAATGCTTGATTCACTCCAATTTATGTCTTCTTTTCAGCTGGGGAATCCATTGTGTGAGCTAATAGCAGGTTTCCCATTTGAAATGACTGCAGATCTCTTCACATTTGGATACAGTGCAAGCATTGTCATAATTTTTTTTTTAATGTATCACATAATTGTCGCATTATACTATGTGCAAGCAAAAGGAAGGAAATTTTCAGCATTAAATGGAACACAAAAGGCAATATCATGTTTTACTCTCAGAGATATGTGGGGGAAAGACCAAGAACCCTCTTCTCTTTAGCCAAGAGGAAAGTATAGCTGCAATCTTTGTGTTCATCTGTATAAAAGACTTAACAACAATTTCACCATTAATTACACTATTTCTGCAAGGATGGTTGTCACTAAAAAGGATTTTACTAAAACAATTAATGGGATGAATGTATCCTTTTGTAGGGTGTTTGAATTTCCATGTCCTTATTATCTGACTGTTTTGAAGCATAATTTCCATTAAATTCTCACAAAAATATTTGTCGTATTTCTATTGCTAATTTAGTGCTATACAAGTAAAAAGTGAACATGAGTGACCTGGGTATCTAACAGCATTAGTTTAGGGGTTTTTTCTTGTTTGTTTTTTTTTGTTTGTTTGTTTTTTGTTTTTTTCTAAAACAAGGTGCGTGGAGAGGAAAGGCTATATTTGAGGTGTTTTGCTTCTTCTGTTGTGCTTGGTCTGACAACTTAAGAAAGCATAACCTACTAAAAGCTAAGGGAGGTTTGCTGTTGATATTAATGGGACAGGATTTCATTGAAAAGATTTTGTCCTATTAGACAGGAGTGCTACATGCATTATCTTTGTAAAACCTTGGAGATTGACATAAGAGATGCATGATCAGTGACTCAAAACATGGGGTTATTTCACCTGTCCTTAATCATTAGTGCATGGATTCACTTAATCTAACTTTAGACATTTCCAATATGAATGTTGACATCCTGGGCAAGATTCAGTTGCCTAAGCACAGGAACTTAGTGCCATTGGAGGTCTTTTAGGATACTGAAGGCATACACAGGCCATCCAGGTAGGCCACAGAAATTATGGAGACACACACACTCTGGTAGCAAAGCTGAGCATCAGGTCTGGTATAGCACAATACAAATAAATGCCACTATATGCCTACATTAAGTTTTCTAAATATCACTCCAACATATTTGGATGTTCTAAGGTCAATTCAGTTGTCCACACGTTGGCATATTTGTTTGTTGTGCCTACATCACTCATACCAAAGGTTATGAATATTCTGCATGTATTATATCATGTGTGTTTACCTTAATGAAAATTAAGGTATGAAGGAAAATTTTCATACTAGTGAAAATCACAAAGCTCCCAGCTGAACCATTTCTGGCTTTGCTAGTTAAGTCAAGCTAATATTATAATCAATGAGAAAAGTATTTCCTTTCAGGTCATGATTCCTCCCATTGGTTTAACATGTTGATTTTGGATGAGATGAACAATGCCTTGTAACCTTTTTTGGGGTTATTTTTAGTTTGTTTAATTGAGTGTTTAAGTTTTTCTTTTTACCTTTTTTCTTTTTGTAGAGACGGTTTTATAGGATGTAGGTTTCTCAGCTATGAAGACTGACATGTATCCTTGCCTTGCATTTATTTTCCTCATATTTTCTTGCCTTAGCTTTTCACATAACTGAGAGTTCAGTAATTCAGTAATTCCATAGTAATGTGGAAGTCAGGCTAACCACTGGCATGAAAGGAAGATTAGAGGTGAGACTATGCCCTCACTTGTGCCAGCACAGTTACAAGACTTAATGAGTCACAAACCTGAAATTTATTCTATAAAATGACCCCATATTTCAAAAGACTAGTAGAAGAGATCTGAAGAATACTTCTCCAACTTCTGACATTCACCTGTTTTGGATATCCTGAAACTGTAGTTGTGTTCAGATTACTAATTACCAGATGAGTAAATTCAATTTTGCATGCTTCCATGTGAATTTTTGTGCTTTAAATATGCTTTATGTTCAAGTTCCACAGAGTAAACCACAATTCACTGGAAAAAGAACACTAATTTACTTTATGATTTGTAGAGCTCTTCCATAACCATTTTGGTCGCACTTTCTGATGGTGAAAATTAATTTTTTAAACCCTTCTCATACAAAAAAAACTCTTTTTTTTTTTCTNAAACAAAAAAACCCCTTTTTTTTTTTTTTTTTTTTTTGTTGTTGTTGTTGTTGTTGTTGTTGTTGTTGTTTTTGTGTTTTGTTTTTTTTTACACAAGGAAACCATGATACAAAGTAGTGTAGCAACTAAAAGAAAGATGGTGAAGGTTGTGAAATTTCACCAGAATGCTTGAGAAGTTCACTGGACCTGTGACTATGCTTGCACTTGTCCGGTGAAGACAGCAAATCAGTTTCAGCATTAGAAGTATTTGTCCAGCAGCAATATAAAATATTGAAACCTGAAGTAAGGACCTAATTCCGTCATCATTGAAGGAGTTTTTAGAATTTCCATGAACTTCCGTGAATCAGACATGATTTTTTTGAGACACTAAGCCTCTTTTATGACCATCACTGAACAGAATTTTTCAGCTACCTCTGACTCAATTGTGTGAGTAGACCCCAAATGAACGGTCTCTGCTGCATTTAAATATTGAGTGATCCAGATCCTTCTTGGCTTTATTTTAATGTTAATATTAAAAATAAAAGAAGCCAAAAAACTCCCAATCTGTCATAGATGTGTATAATAATTGAAATAATAGGCCCTCAAGGCTACTTTGGAGCATAATGGACTATGAGAGACCCATTGGAGTTTACTCAAAGATTGATGTATTTTAATATAATTTAATTAAAAAATAAAACCTAGACAAAATTATCATTCATTTTTATACAATATTATTATTAATTTAAAGATTAAACTGCTACTCACACATGCATATACACACAACCAGTACCTTAAAACAAATGGTAAGAAAAGATTTATTAGAAAGCCTTCTCAGAACTTACCTGATCAGAATGAAGAGCACTTGATGGTCTTCTCACATATCTAACCTGGCTAGGGGAATGAGATTTGCATTGTGGTAATTGCAAGTTGAAGTTTTTGTGCATGGTAGTCATAGAAGTAAAGAATGCAGAACTTGCAAAGTTTATCTTTTGATGTGTTTTTTTTTTCTGGTTCCTTGAGGGTTCTTTATTTTTTGAGGGTTCTATGTCACTATTTAGAGTTCCTAGAAATGGCATACAGTGAGGAAACATGGTTAAAAGAAGGAGTGCAAGGGAGAAAATTTGATCATCAGATCTTCACTTATCAGCAGTGTTTACTGTCCTACATTTGACTTAAACCATAAGGACTGCAGCCACATTTCATTACTCACCAAGAGCCCATGGAGTTGACCTAAGTACCCAGGTACATTAACCTCAGTGAAACAGTGTTTTGGTCCTGGTTTTGTAATGGACATAGCTAAGTCAGAGTATGGTTAGTGATTGTACAAGTGCAGAAACCATATTTAAGGAAATTAAAAGCTTCAAGTCTAGGATATGAAGATTTTGCTACCAGGAATATTTTGTATCAGAACAATATATTCTTCCTCTAAGTTAACAAAGAAGGGTTTAGTTTTCCACCTCAGTACTTTGGAACCTCTCTGGAGTAAAAAGAAAATGATCAGAACCGCAAGAGACACCTCAATTATTTTGAACCTCTCCTCTGGCTTTGGAATGAAGTTCTTCTCCATCAAGTAGAGAGGAACTCTTAATTGCCATCTTCGACATGGTGATTGGGATTTATCTCCTCACTGACTAAGAGGAAGCATGGTTGACAAGATTAAACAAACTGAAGAGCTCTTAGGAAACTTCAGAGAGATTATTTCCTTTATGGAGACAGACATTCTGAATTGCCTTCCCAGGACTCCTGACAGTTTTTGATCTAGCTTATAGGAAAGTAATTCAGCAAGAAATATCTTGCCTACTTGGTGTATGAGGAAAACACAGCTTCAAACAGGAGGACTCATATTCCGGCTGCAAAACACCAGACTGCATGTTAGCCATCACTGAGCTCCAGAATGGGATTGAAGTTCAGATATATCTCCCTGATTAATTCCCTTTTTGTTTGTGCTATAAACAATTTAGGTGCTTAAAGTCAGCATTGTCTACAGTATTTGTACTAATCATAACACTTGCAATTACACCATGTAATTTTCTTGTGTCCTTCCTCTGTGTGCTTTTAGAAAGGGCACTATATTTAGGGACTGGTCTAAACTCAGTTGACATCATTCCCTTTACTTAAAAAAACTCTGAATAGGACTTGACAGAGAAAAAAATGCAAATTGTCCCAATATTTAATGAATTAAGGCCAAAGAGTAGGACTAATCAAACAATAGGATGGAAAGCTGCCATGTGTCCTGAACAAAATTCACTGTGTTGTGTAAACTATGCACTTCAGCCAAGAATGCCAAATATAGACTTTCTAAATTGTTAATTACACCAGGTTGTTAAGAGTTTGTTTTTTTTCTCACTTATGCTATAAATTTAAATAATTTAGGAAAAAATGCAGTGTAGTGATATCATAAATATTTTACTTGCTCCTTTGAAGGGCATAGTGTTATTGAAATACATATGGCAGTACATGCAAATGTAGGCTTTGGACCTATCACTGTGTGTTCACAAAGTTGTCTTGGAAGATATATTTTAGGATAATGGACTGATACTATAATATTTCATCATGGTAGGAACATTGTTAAGTGTGATAAATTCTGAACGATGCTTTCAGAACATCTAAGTAAAATAAAAATATTTTTATATCTATACCTTTTTTCAGAACCAGGCTCTCTCCTATTTTTGGCCAACACTAGGGAGCACAGTTACTTGCTAACTAACTTGAAGGGATTGTCAGTCTAACTTAAACACTGAAATGTTTGTGTCTAAGTTTAGTTCTGGTCAGAGCTTTGAGATGCTCTGGTGAAAATCGGAAATGAATCAGTCTCTTTCCTCAGAGACAGGGTTAGTCTGTGCTAGCGGGAAAGGTCTCTTATCAGGGGTTGAAGGAGACAATTAATTAAATACTTGTGATGGAGAAATTCAGCAAGTGTGTTCTGAACCTGGTTTATGGTTGCTTAGATCTTTCACAGCGCCGTGACATCATTTTGTATCTTGCTCTTCTATTGGGACTGTGCAGAATAGCTAGCATTGTAATGTCATTTCTCAGAGATTTTCTGAGACACTCTGTTCTTTGATGTCTATAAGTAAAAGTAATCTAATTTATGACTTGTCGTTTGAAAGACTGTAAAAATATGTAGAATGTATCAATATTCAGGTTTCTTCTTTTCATTTTCATTTCTGTGAATAGCTTCAATATCACACAAAGTATGTTTTTATTATTCAGAATAGTCACTTTTAATAAAGATACTCAAAGATTGATTTGAAAAAGTTCTCTATTTCTATTGTGATAGTCATCAGATTTGGTTTGAAAAGTGCTGTTAAGACTTATTCTTATTTTAACACAAGAAATGGATCTAAAATAAGCCACAAGCAGTAAAATTTTGTACCAAGGATTAAAGCTGTGTGAAACAGATTGTTTTCCCGTTTTCTTTTAAAAGTTATATTTATTTTTTCCCATATATATTCTTTAGATATTCTGATCCCCTCATCCATGCCTGTTTGAGTTTTTGTGAAGACAAAATGAAATGAACACCTTACCCCAAAGTATCTTTTTGTTACAAGTTCTTTCCTGTCATCAGTTTTTGACATGCTTGCTGCTACATCAGAATGTGACTACTGTTTTAAGCTGCAACTGAGACTTCTACAAATCAGCACCTGAGCCGTCTATAGGTCCCTCTGGCCATGCAACTTGAACATGTGGATTCCATTTCAATGAAACAGGACCATACAAGAACATAGCTTCAGCAGATTGAACAAAGCCACAGCTCTTACGCAGTATAATGTCCAGGTCTACCTGCCTATCTTTTTTTTTCCCCACTCATTTTGCTACTGCATTTTCAGTGCTGTCAATGAGTTAGGCTTTTGGCAAATTATGTGGTGCAAATTTCTGCCGGTTTGCTCTGTTCTGAATCAATAGATGTATCTGCTGGGAAGAAATCCTGAAGACAGTAAGACTGAGCTTCCATAATGATTCTGCTACATACACCAGAAGAACTACCAGATGGAAGTCCCTGCTTATTAAAGGTTGAGCTTTGTGTTTTTATCACCTCCTGTTTAGATTTATGAATGTCCTTGGATTTCTGTGGGCCATGTGGACATTTATCAAATAAATAGCAATTCTCAGAGTACAGCAGTGTGAATACACCCAGCTTTCAGTTGGCACCATGCTCCATGACCTGAATTAATTACATGAAATTTTTCATAGGGCAGAAATATCTTGTCATGAGCACGCCCTAGCTCCCCAGTGTTCCCACTCAGATCTCTGGCTGTTTATTTGCCACTGTGCAAGTTTCAGGGTTTTCAAAAGATGCACATTCTGTGCTCACCCTGCTTTTGAATGTAGTCGTAACTCTGTATATCCAAAGGCTATAATAGAGAAGACTGCCACTGGCATCACTGAGGTTTAAATTTTGAATCCATTGGTAAGTTGGATGAAGGGACAAGCACTGGACAGGAGACATTTCACTCATGCTACATTT
Source organism: Illadopsis cleaveri (assembly GCA_013399915.1). NCBI lineage: Eukaryota > Metazoa > Chordata > Aves > Passeriformes > Timaliidae > Illadopsis > Illadopsis cleaveri. The sequence continues at coordinate 217,160 of VXBB01024957.1, forward strand.
GTCAGACTCTCTACATTTGGCTAAATGAGAGCTCCAAACAGCTAGTTTAATTTCCTCATCTCAAAAAGAGCAGTTAAGTGACTGCTTTTAGCAATAGTTCTTCCTTAATTCATTGGGGTTTTTTGCTACATGACAAAACCCCAATGCTTTCTTTAAAAAGAGTACCAAAAATGGTCCTCCCTTAGGCCGTTCTAACTGTGCTTCAGCTGCTCTTGATTCAGTGTCACTCTACAGATCACAAATTTTCTTCTGTTTTTTTGAGATCTCAGAATTATTAGAATTGTGATAGTAACTGTATTTTAATAAAATATATTCTACCATTTCCTTTGGACTTCAGGCTGCTGAAAGAGGAGATCTAGTCATAGATTAGAGTACAGATAGGAAGTTCTATTTCTTGTGATAAATTAAATACAACACTGCCCTCTTCCTTAGGAATCAGAAAGGGAGGATCAGCTCTGGCTTTCTCATTGATAATAAATGTGTTTTAATCCATTTTCAGGGTGTGATAGCTCATGATGTTTTAATTTTAATAGCTTAGACTGATGAGTTCACAGCTCCACCATTAGTATTAATTAGTTTTGTAGCAGCATGGTGAAGTGACAGATCTCAACACCGCCCTCTCAGGGGTTAATACCGATTAATGTGAAAAAGAGACTGGAGAAGGAAAAAAAAATTACTTGGATACTCTTTCCTCCCTTCTTCCCTCTTTATTGTATTTTACTTCAGAAATTGTATACAATTGTATTGTATGAACTAGTGGTTGCAACAAAAACAATAACAATAATAATAATAGTAATAATAATCTCTCATAGAAAGTACCAATTAAGAGAAATGGGAATATACTTGAATTGTACATTTACCTAATAAGTGGATTTGGTGTATTCAATGAATGTGTGGTGACTACTAGCTATGAGAATCTTTAGGATCACAGATCTTGTGATAATATTTCCCCTTATTTTCTGGTCATTCTCATTAAAAATAATCAAAGCAAAGTATAAGTACTAATAAAGTAAAAATATAATTTCAATATTGTAAAATATTCCTTTTATTCCTGGTATTTCCTTTTCTGCTGTCATTCCAAATTGGCTGTACATTTGATACAAACTTAAATTAATTTTTAATATTCCCTGAGTATCTGAACAGAAGCCAAAAAACAGGGTCTCATCACAACTACTAGAAACTTCTGTAATGCAAATATCTAAACTGCATGCATAGGCTTTTTTTTTTTAGAATCCTTGTTAAGAAACTTTTAAGGTACTGCTTGATTCATGCTGCAGCAGTTGCTTAAAATGAGTCTGTTGGATTGGACTTTTAGAGTATTTATCATTGCTAAATGATTCAAATATACTGCAGCAAAAGAGTAAGCAAACCTAAGGGTGAACAGTGAACAGAGAAATCACAGTTCAAGTCACAACACTAATCAAATCTTACTGTCCATCATAAACCAATAAACTAACCCTATTGGTAGTCTATTTGAATAGTTCATCAAACTGTGGAATATATAAGATTGCTATATTACTCAGTACAGAGCTAAGAATGTCTCTTCTGAGATTATTTTCTTGAAATTTCTTGCCTCAAAGCATAGTCAAGATAAATCCACCATCTACTTAGAGCTGATCGTGTTATTTGCAAATGATCACTAAAAACAATTGTTTCAACAAGAGCAAGGGCTAGATTATGCACCTGGGACAGGATAACCCGGTTATACATGCAGATTGGGGCATGAGAAGTTGCAGTGCATCACCATGGAAAGAGATCTGGGTGTTTTGGGTTAATAGGAGGCTTAACATGCATCAGCAGTGCTCCCTGGCAGTCAAAAGGGCCAACAAGCAATGCCCTGTGAGATACGAGGCACGGAATGGCAGCCGGTTAAGGGTGGTGATTGTTCCACTCTACACTGCACTGCTGCAGCCTCACCCCCAGTACTGTGTGGAGTTTTGGACACACAAAGTATAAGAAGGACATCAGACCATTGAAGTGTGTCCAGAGGAGGGTAAAAGGTCTTGAAGGCAAGAGGAGCAGCTGAGGTTGCTTGGTTTGCTCAGCTTGGAGAAGAGAAGGCTGCGAGGTGCCCGCATCGAAGTCAACAGCTTCCGCAAGGAGAACAGAGGAGGCAGAGGGGCTGGTTTCCTGGTGAAGGAAGGTAGGACATGAGGAAATGGAATGAAACTGTGCCAAGGGAAGTTCAGGCTGGTCATTAAGAAAAGGCTTTTCACTGAGAGGATAGGTGATCACTGGAAAAGTCTCCCTGAGAATGTGGATATGGCAGCAAGCTTGCCAGAGTTCAAGGAGCATATAATTAGTACCCTTTAGTCAAATGGTTTTGTTTTATGTTTCTGTGATCTCTTTTAATTGTCTGAACATATTTTAAACACTCAGGAACCATAACTGAAATAGGTGTTTGATAAATTTGTTTACCATTATTCTACTATCTTCAGAAACTCGCCAAGTGTCACTTTGGTTTCATAGACAGTTTTGTTATTAGTCCTTTATTCTACTATCCTCAGAAACTGGCCAAGTGTCACTTTGGTTTCATAGACAGCTTTGTTATTAGTTCTTAAGCAAAGAATGACTTACACTATATTCCAACTAGTTCTAGTTCTTGTTCAGCTATCTCACCTCCAATGTATCATTCCAAGAATGTGTGCACATTTCTAAGAACTCCTGTAAGATTCAATTTTTATATCCACTTTTACTTAACCTCTAGATGCACATATGAATAATGAGCTCTTTAGGATTCAGAGAACATATTTTAGATAATACTTGTATATCATGAAGGTGATAGATTTCTGCAATATGTTTATATTATTTCTTGTGCATTTAGTTTAAGCACAAGAAAAAGGATGCAATTTGCCAGCTGGGTGCAAGACAAGCACAAGTCTGTAGAACAGTATGTTTTTAGTTTCTATAGATGCTGCCATATTGATACTAATTCTACACCTAAGAAATTGATTGTACTATGCCTATTCATACTGATTAGGATGTTCCTACATGTCTTTGCTCAACAATTCTGATCGGTTAAATTGTGTAGTACTGCTCATCATTTGTAAATCACAGTGGGATTGAATACACACACACATGCACATTCATAAGTCATCTACACTCTACAATCTTTATTTCATGAATTTAGTAAAAAATATTTTTAATGTCGATGCTAAGATGGTATCTTGATTTGCTGATGTACATATTTTAGAAGTTGTTTGCTTAGCTTATGTGTCTTACTACATTAGATGCAATGTTTCAAATGAGCAAACATTTTAAAAGTCTTCAAAAACAGAATTTGGAAGTGTAAATTCAAGCTCCTCTTTAAAAAGACTTTGTATCAAACAGAATAAGACTTTTTAAAGAGCTTAGTTGTCATTGAAAAGACACTGATGCAAACTAGTTGAATAACTAGGACATTTTTGCCAATCAACTTTTTAACAATATTTTTTATTTTTAATCTCCTGACTGCAAAGTATAGCTGATGGGCTTTTGTCATGTTTTATGTATAAAGTTGATATACATCAATTATTTCAGAAGCAAATGTATTATATGCTAAGCTGATTGCAAAGTATTGCTTGCCTTGCCAGAAGAAAAGAAAAAAAAGACCAAAAAAAAAGACCCCAAAACACAGGGAAAAATACCCTCAGCTTTAAAGTTTGGCAATCCTTTAAGAAACTATTGAGAGTATACAAGGGAAAACAACCATTCAAAAATATGGGAATTAGTTCAGTTTAATTTTAGGAAGAAGACAAAAAAAACCCTCCATAATCCAGAAATCTAAACTCCAATATTGGATGGTAAAAATGGATTAGTAAACAAGAGAACTGTGTGTGCTTTATGCACACAACCACATAACATATAGCAGAGCTCTTTAGAGAGCAGAACTCTGCTAAAAGAGCTAAAGAGCTGCAGCTAAAGAGCTGCATCACAGGCCTGTTTTTGTTTCCATTGTTAGAACCATGGTTTAGAATTACCTGAATGTATGGCATAGTGGGGAAGAAGTGACAGCTGGTTGAACTTGTGGAAGGTGGAAGTGAGCATAGTGCTGTGATGGAAAGTTATTAGCTGTTATTGATATCCAAAGCTTCACCCAGTGCAACTTCCACTGGAACATGATGTTTAGAAGAAATTGAAGATTTATAGACTCCCTGTCATCAAAAGGCATGAAAACTACCCATGACCATGGCCACAGGGCAGGACAGGAGACTTCTGGAAATAGTTGCGTAAGTCTACTGCTTCAGAAAAAAACTAATTATGAGCTGGAGGAAAGAGAGCTTTGGGGCCACAACTCTTTCTCTCTCAAATTAGAATCTTGTGGAGGAACAGATTCACTCCACCAACAGGATGCCAAACATGTGCTGGAGAAAAGGAAAGAGAAAAAAAAGTAAAAATATGGGGTTATTTTCCATGGGACTGTGCCTGTAAAGAACAACCTTATTCTGGGAAGCTGAAAAGGTCTTAGGGACCTGAGTACATAGGCTGTAAGTTCAGGGTGCAATGACAAAGAAGGGGGAGCTTGATTTGAATGACACATTTCCTCATCAACAACTTTAGGGTTTGATGCTGTCACAGATAACATAATGTTAAGGTAATGCTGAAGCCATTACTGCAGTGGAGAACTTAAGAGGTAGGAAATAGTAACCTGAAATGGCATATTTCTCCCTAAAATTTATCGTCTGTGAATATTTAAACAAAACCTGGGGGGCTACCTTTAATTAACACAGATTGATACAGTATGCCATGTGAAATTGGACAAGCTCTCCAAATGACCCAGGAAACACAAATAAAAAGAGGTGTGTAAACCCAGTTCTTTTTACCCAGTTTGTAGTGAAAGAAAACACAATTCAAACCACTTACCTATGGATGACTGTGCAAAGAGGTTAGTCCCCTAAATGAGCTGTTTAGAGACAATGGAGAAAGGCATTGCCTCACAGACAAGAGTCCAGACTCTCCAGGTGTGCTGAACTGGACTTTGGTGTCTCTTCTTCCTCTGTGCTGTCTATATATGCAATACCAATTTGACTGATTATGCACATGCCAGCACAAACCTTAGTCTATATTAAATATACGGTTGCTGTAGGTAAGTATGTAACACAATTGCCACTTTGGAAATATTCATCAACAGTGTCGTTGCAAACCCTGCCACACCAGCCAGATTCAATACTAGTTCCAATTGCTGAAATGCAGGAAGAAATAAAAGTGTTTTATTATTTTATAGCATCTTTAGCTCTTCTGTGCTGACAATAAAGGGCTCAATTGTTTTTCTAAGATGAAATCTGTTCTGCAATAGTGGTGTGTTTTCTTTAGTCAGTATATAGTGAAACTGTCAAAGGAAGGACAGTTGATGTCAGAAACGTTCATATTTATTCATGTTTAAATTGAGGTTGGCTGTTTTTGCTCTCATTACTGCTGTCATAAATGGTCAAGGACATCTAGGTATATGTTTTCATAAATGATGTGATCATTCCAATTCAACAATTGTGAATACCGAGTCCTATAGCTCCATTATAGTTTCTAAAGTGCTCCTGTTGCAGCACTATTTAGGAATCTGAAACCTACTTATCTCTTTTAGAAATGCAATTTCTATGACAACACAAAGCAGCTTAATATTACTTCCTGAAACTCAGATTTCAAAATCAGAATTGTGTGGTCAGTCAATCCATTGTGGTAGTGGACAGTGTAGTGGAGGTGAATGAGAATTGCTTATGCCTTGGGGAACACATTCATTTATCGATTCTGAAATAGCTTCATTTTAAACAGCAAGGACAGGCAGAAGCAAAGGTGAAAAATCCTCTATCTAATATTTATAAATTTCAGACATGCATCTAAGACCACATACAATTTGGTTCATTCATTACAGCAATCCTTTTCTTTCCTGCATGCAGTATCTCTGCATTTTATTTCAATTAAAATATAAAGGCACACATCAAATCATTTCTGCTTACAAAGACAAGACCACCTAGTGGTTTTTGTATGTTTAATTCGCTGTCTCCTGCCACAAATGCTTGAGGCTTTGATTAGCTTTATCTTACTTGAAAGAGGCACCCCGTGTAGAAGGAGACAGGGTGATAAGCTTTCCTGTTGTCTCTGCAATTCTGAGGGAAGGTTGCTCCATTCTGATCCCTGAGCTACATGGAAAATGCACTTTAGAAATCAAACAGTCTCTTCTTCTTCTTGACCACTTAGCGTATTTCAAACACCAAAACTTGATTAATTTTCTGATGACTGACAGGTTGAACTAAGCATATTTCCCACAGCAAGGACGGCAATGTCCTTCTTTTAATCTGCTAAATAAAAATTCATTTTATTTCCCATATACTTTTCTACTTCTCTTTGTGTTATTCATGTGCATTTGACAATATTTGTGTCTGCTTACCTATTTGTTGTTTATTTTGAAGACTTTCAAAAATTTGATAAGTTCGTATTTTTTTCTTTTCCACAGACATTTAAAGATGGAAGAGAAAAAGACTGAGCCTGAAAAAGAGAAGGAAAAAGTAAATTTGTAATTTTGAGAAGCCTTGGATTGGGTGTAATATTTAGATAGAACTGTATGAATACACATTGCCAGGGCTAGGTTTCAGCTGTGCTACAATTTATAGTTATGTCAAGCTTGCCTGCGGCATGCAGATCAACTCTTATTTTTTCAAGTATGTATGTACATTTAAAGAAAAAGGGTTCCTTTAGAATTACAACTACAGGGTGAATTTAAATAAAATTCTGATGATTGTCAGCCACTTACAAAGCACCTTTAACTCAGAAATGAAGCCTGAGTTAAAATACAAAATACAAAATGATTCGGTGTTCACAAAATATTAAGAGAAAATGAGAAATGGTGTATTATGAGTACTCATTTTTCTTGCTTTTTCTTGGTTCTTAGGTATTTAAGTATGGGTATCATCTTCAGAGATAAAAATTTCATATTTGTCATACACAGATATACACATGGAACTGGATAGAATGGAAATAAATAACTTTAAATTTTATGCTTAAAAATAATGTCTTAAAGAGATATCAAATTGACTAAAGAATCTCTACCCATAGCTTGTAATTTTTCCTCTGTGGATTCCTTGTCTTGCAAAAAAAGCTTTTTTTTCTCTTGTATTTTTAATTATATTTTAACTTTGACCCTCTTTATTTTTTTAACCTTTTTTCTCTGTAGCATAACAATTAGGTATATACCATTATTGCTGATTAAATTATTAAAACAATGGAGCATTAAAACAGAAATAATTTGCCATATGCATTCTATATTGGCCATGTTTAGTTCCAAAAACTCTTAAAGAAACAACATTACCTGACTTGTATTTGGTTACACTGTAAAATCAGGAAATATGTAAATGTCACAGATCAGAAAAAAATAATTCCAGCAAACTGAAAGGAGAAGTCATCAGAATTAAAATATAAGAAATTTCCAAAATCTACATATGCAAAATCTTATATTCCAGAACTCTGAACAGTGAAACTGTCCAACCACATGCTCATTGTCAAATGGAAAATCTTAACCTTCTCTAAGGATATTTGAGGAATGGAAACAGAGCATATATAGACAAACTTGCCCGGACCATGGGAATTTGAAAGTTCAAAACAGCTCCAGATTTTAATTTGCAATGTTTCTAACTAATGTGTCTAATTAACCTAACTATGGAGCTCAGACTGAAAGTGCATTGGGAAAAAACAAAAACAACAACAAAAAACCAACCAAACAAACAATCCACAAAAACAAACAAACAAATAAATAAACAAAAACTCAAAACAAAAAAGCAAGCAAGCATGTTTCCAGTATAGCAGATAAATCGGTAGCTATTACCTAGATATTGTTTCTAGATAGTTTACCTCCTTAGAGATCTTAAAATGGGATTGTTTACCAGTAACGACTTTTTCTCTACGTGAGAAATTGTTTTTGCAGACACATAGTATGTTGAAAGGCCCTATTTGCTTGTGGCCTATATAGACCTGTAATTTGCCTGAAAACAATATAGAATGTTTGTAGGAAAAAGTGAAAAAAATGTACTTAGTTTTGAAAGTTCTGGTTCTGGCTTTTCCATATGCATTATTTTCTTTAAACATTTGGGTTAACATTAAAGTTCATTAAGGTGCTTAAGCTTAGTTGCATAAGGGGCGTAACAGAGTGGGCCAGATAGCTTACTAAAATTGCAGCTCAGCTGGAGATTTTATTTTAGTACATTTCAGAAAAAAATAATGTCCATCTTGCAAGTTTAAACAAAACAAGGCACTTTTTTTTTTTTTTTTT
>VXBB01024957.1:225434-257744 GCA_013399915.1 Illadopsis cleaveri
TTTTTTTTTTTTTAAGCCTTTGGTGCTTTAAGGATAAAACAGTCAGCAAAGCTTTCCACCTCTCCAGATGTCATGCCCCGTTTCATTTAACAACAAGAAGCGCTGGGGAAAGGTGTGCACTGCTTCATCAGGGCTGTGTTTTTGGGATGGCTCTACAACACTGCACCAAATGTTAAGGAGAGGAAGTAGAAAGAGGAGATACTGTGGTGTCTGTGTCTCTGAACAGCATGGCCAGGGCTGCCCTTTCCATGGGTCCCAAGATTCCCTGAAATATCACTGCAAAATTTGAGGAGAAGGGGACAGGAGTTAAGTGCTGTCACATTAGAGCTGTTTGAGGAGGCATAGTGTGAATATCTGTGTAAGGGATGGAATGCAATAAAAAAAAAAATTATAGTTAATAAACAAATAAGACATTGAATTGTACTAGCAATATGCCATTCACAAAGCTATAGCTAAGGTTAGTTTTGCATTTAAAAAAGAGTTTCTATCTTTTCATAACTTACAGAGGTCCCAAATAAATTAAGAGTACTTCCTATTTGTGTATGACATTTTTTCTGGTGAATGAAAATGTGAAGAGAAAATTGGATTTAAAAAAAAAAATAGGCCTTAAAAACAATCAATCAGAAACAACAATCAGAAAGTTAATTTGTCCTCTCAGGTCTTAATAAAATACTCACTTTTCAGAGAAGGATGAAATTGAAAACTAGTGAAATTCTCATTTGAATATATTCTGGTTAAGATGCTTTTTCCTATTCTACATAAATACAAGTTGTCTTGGACTCAAGCAACTAAAGTTATTTGAAAAAAAAAGTGTAGTTCATGCATAAAGGGAAAGAAGGTAAAAAAATATGTAACCAAATGGTTTTAAAATCTATTATAATAAATTTCAGTTCAGCAAGTTTGGATTTTTACTTTATACTCAAGATTGGACACTTGAGTATTATGTCAGCCCTTTTAAACATTTGATTTTTTTGGTTGCATAATTTAAAACATTAATATACATATATTATAGGATGCATGGTTCTGAAAGACTATTTAAATACTGCTGTATTTTAAATGTATATTTAAATCTTAAAATAATGTTGGTGTCTCGGCTCAAAGCTGTAAGCCCTCAACACAGACTACCTTTGCCCTGATTGAAGAAAGCCATTAAACTTTGTCTCATTAAAGCTTATTGACTTAACCATAGGCCTGAAGCCAATCATGTGTTGAAATTCTGCTCCTCAAAGAGATCTGATTTCCTGAATGCTGAATTAAATTCTAAGACATATTGTGTTGAACGGATGATTGGCTATTAATGCAATCATGCTCTGTGTCAGAAAAAGTTTAAGACACTGTGTTCTTGAACTAGATAGAGATCCTGGATCCTGGGGATCCAGTGGTGAATTCAAATAGAGAGAAGGGATGTTGTGAGGCAGAATGTCCATGCAAAAGATAATCTTTAGCTTTCTTTCTTTCTTTTTTTCCCAAAATATGGGGGAAAAAAAATCTTTCTCTTGAAGGGGATGGACATTGTCCTTTCCCAAAACTGATTAATCTCTAACAAACGTGTATAGTTCCTCTCTTCTTAGCTGCATTAACACCTATTCCCAACCTTACACCAATAAAGGTCTTCTTCCAAATTTAAACTGCCCAGCCTGCTTGTGTGGCCCTTAAAAACAGTCTCACATGTAAGAAGGTGCATATCTTTATACTGTGAATGGCTACATCACACTCCTCCTCACCCCTGCACTGTGCCCTGCTGACAGCAGCACTAACATGCTGGTGGGATGGGAGCTGCCCTGTGCTCTGTCTTTGGTGCCCGGATTAATCTGGACCTGCACCCCTGCTCGGGTCACGCCTCATCACAGCATCTACTCAGATGATGCATTGCAGCAGAACATCACCACAGCGTCGTCAGTCAGAAGATGGCACAAGCTTGGATAAACAGATCCAAGAGCAGGTTCAGTTTAATTACAGGACAGAAGGTGCCCTGATGTTCCTCGGAGACAAACCACTTGTGCCAAGAATTAATATGCTCCGCATTGCTGTGCAGTGGTCTGACAAATATGTTGAAGCATCTGAAGAGAGTTCACACAGACTTTGTCAAAAGAGTGATTCTAAAACAAAGATGAAAAGTGAAAATGCTAATACCTTCTTCATACCCCTCAAGCCCCCCCGGATTCTAACTATAATCTGTATTTCAGCACTTCAGAGGTTTACAGAGACACTGTCAGATTAAATTTAGCTTATAATGTAAGCTATATAAAAATAAGTTGCTACTGGAGGAAACAGTTCTGTTATCTTTCTTAAGGACAAACATTATTTTTGTGCAAAGTTATACCAAATAGCTAAACAGGAAGGTCACTGCTACTTGAGGGAATCAAGTCACCATAAGAAACCAGTGTACACCAATCCTATTTAATTTTCTTTATGAGCCACTATCATATTCATGTGCTTATTTATTTTTTTTTATTTGTTTTAAAATTGAACAGATGAGGTCACGTTCACAATTTATTCCTACATAGTTGGTGGTCATAATTGGTGATTGTTATTTTTCTGAGCTCAGCTATTGCAACCTGAACTCGGCATCTTACAGTAGGATGAGAGCATTGCCTTTTCCAACAAGGGTAGTAACTTCCTTTGCAAAATAACGTCCAATTTTATAGCAAGTTTAAGCAGCAAGTTTGTAAAGTCAAATATAAAACAGTGCAGAGCATCTATATATATACATAACTTCATTAAGCATATGTACACATATGTTTATATATATATATGTCTATGTATCTGAACTTTAGCACTTTCTTCTACATATGCTTTTTTTGGTCTATTTATATATACAGAAATATATGCTTTTGTATGTGTTAACACATATGTGATAGCTAATACATAAACACTGTTTTCCACATGCTGTCATCTTTCTGTGAAGTTAAGCTTAGTTTATGCCATTCCTAGATTGTCTGAAGTTAGATATTTGTACTGACAGCACATCATTGCATTGTGAAGCTGTTAGGAAGAAGCCAGAACTTTTGGCTTCTGGGTTACATGCAGGTTTTGGAGGGAAAGGTTTGGCTACTTATTACAACGTTCAACTGCTGTAGTTGCAAATGTGGAACTGAAACCGTAATAGTTGTTTTTTTTTCTTTTGGGGGGGAGGTATGCATAAATATAAACGCATAAAAGGCTGCATTGATGGGATTATCAAATCAGAGTAATATTCTTTATCAGAGGATTATTAGTGAAGGAGTTTTATATGCTCCTATTTTATCATCCTAACTATCAAATTTCTTAGGAATGAAAGAAAACCTATAGTTCTGTTCTCTGTGCAAGCAGAATAAAAGGTCTGGTGCATTTATAATCCAGACAAGACAGCTGAAAAAAAAAAAAATGAAAAAATCAGGGAAAGGGAAAAGCACAGAAGCAGCAAGACCAGCTCTACTGTGTTTTCTTGTGAGACTTTGGAGCTTTTTTTTTTTTGCTTTGTTTTGTTCTCTGTCTGGTATTTTTCTTTCCTGGTTTGTCATTTTTGATTTCTTAGTGGGGATCATGTTAGTAGGAAGATAATGGGATGAAAAATAATAAAGACAGAGAAGTCTGAGATTTGGGGTCATGTCCGAACACTCTGGGGCTGTGGGGAATGAACAACACAGCCAGTTACTTCAGGGACAGGATATTCTCTATATAATCTGCAAGAAATAAAATAGAACTTAGATCAATCCCCACGAAAAAGAAAAAATCTGTTGAGAGATGAAGTCTGTTCTTTGCCCCTTAAAATCTTTCTACAACAGCTGTCCTGGTTTAAGTTTTTTTGCCTGGCTTATCCCTATAATTCTTTTCTTGAGCATTTCAGGGCTTAAGAAGAGCTGAAGCATAGGGGAGGAGGGATTGCCCTAGAGGTCCAAGTTGCTCCTGGATCTTCCTTAGTTAGTGAAATAATGTACACAACATAAAAGAATGATTTTTTTTTTTCCCCACAAAAACAATGATTTGTTGGTGTATATAAGCACAATTATGCCTATAACTATTTCTGTTACTGTATAATGCATACTAAGCCCCTTTGCCTGTGTAAATAAGCTGAATCTATCTGCTTAAAACCACAATCTAAATTATACTGAAAATATTGCCCTGTGTTGTGCAAAGTTATTATGAAGAGAGAAAAGCTGTTTTATTAAAATTTAAACTCCATTGCTCATGGGAACAAGGGACATCAGACGAGTTTAAGAGTCTGTCTTTGAGAAGTCCTACAGGTGCATTCTCTGCAGCCTTGTCATGGAATCATTAAAATCACACTCCTTGGAGCACACCACTGATCTCATCTGACTTGTACACCTGGATCACAGTTTGTAGAGAGCAGAGCAAGTGGAAGGCAAGAGGGAAGTGACTTGGGCACACCTTGCAATGGGTTGAAAACAAATCCGGCATGTCCATCCAGACCTGTTTGTTTGGAGGTGCCCTTGGGTCATTCAGCTCAGACATGGCAGAAGTTAACCAGGCATTAAGACAAATGGGCCAGATCATCTACTGGACTAGAGGTTTTTTTGGAGTTACTGTTTCAAGCTGTCAGCAATATATGAAAATCATCACTGTCTTGGTGATGACCAAGGTGGTGGTAACCATCTCAGCTGATGGTTATCTTCATTTCCATCTGTGTTATAAATATTGTTTTTTAATGAAAGCTTTATATTTCCATTATCTAAATAGAAAGGAATAGAATTTCTAAAGAAAAATTATGGAGAAAAAAAGAGAAAAATCAAATCGAAAATTGCCTCTGTTTCAGAATAATCTGACAAGGGATTCTTAAACACATTTTTCCTCCATTTTTCTTCTACCTCCCTCCATCTTTCGTAAAGTAACCAAGATAGTGATGCGCCTACTACTTTATGTTTGTGGGTTTTTTTCTCTCTGGGTATTTTTTTACTGTTTGACTGTAAGGATTTCTGGCACATCGTGTTGCTCGTATCGTATTGTTTGCTTTAACTAGTAGAGACATTTTGTGTGCCAAAACTCTGCTGCTGCACTGCTGTCTGCTAGTCTAAAGCTCAAAGAAACATACCACAGGAGGAGAAAACACGTTATAATTGTATAACTTTCTGAGGTTTGCTTCTTTTTGTTATATATGTTTTGTTTTACTGAGGGCTGGGGGAGGAAGGAAAGGGTGCAGAAATAGGAATACTGGCATGGTTCCTGATTTGTTTGTATTCAGGTCAGTAGACAGCGGCAGGACTGCTTCTGAGTGTTTCTCTCCTACTGTTGTACCCTATCCAGCCCTGTGACAAGAACATCAAAAAAATTTGGCTTGTATTTCTGTTTTATAATATCTGCCAGAGTGCTGCTCTATTTTCATCCTGAAGCATTGAGAAGCTAGAAAAACAACTGGATTATATAAGAAACCTTTTCTAAAACAAAGATTTTGCACTATTTGAAGAATAATTGCCAGCAGCCATTTAGTTACCAATATATGCAGAGAAAGGTAACGTTCAAATTCCATTAAGTATTGCATATCGGGCTATGGTGTATCTGGATACACAAGCACACACAGCACAATCATTTTGTACTACCACTCTCCGTGCTTCGTATGGCCTTGGGCTGACTTCAAAATATCTGATCCGAGTTCTGCGTCAGAAATGCAAAACTAACTCAGCTGCCTTTCTTTTTTTTCCAGAAAAAGTGAAGCACAAAAACTGGAAAAAAATTAAGATCTGCTAGTAGGACTGGGAATTTCTGAGTAAAATACTTTGGCACATACTAAACCCCTGAGAGATGCCTAGCACGGTCTATATATTTTACTTGCTGTTTATTTTTGTTGCTTGTTTTTCTTCATTTGAGAGACACTATTGTAAAAGCAGTGTATTAACAGGTTGTCAAGATTAAAAGTCCCAGCCTTGGGAACAGCCCATTTGCATCATATCAGACATATCATCCTGTCTCATACATTACTCAGTTGAAAAAAAGAGACCAGAAACTAGAAAAATCGAAAAGCATAGAGTAGAAATTATCAGTAAACAGATGAAATACATTGCTTTAATGGAGTCTACGGAGTTACTCTGACAGCCTTTCCCTAAAATGTTATGAGCCACCTGGAACTTGGGGGAATTCAGAGAAAGGATAATAACAATACTTTGTAGTTTTTAGTGCCTTTCAAATAAGGGTCTCAAAACACTTCACAAACATTAATCAAATGTCATAACAGTGCTGTGAAATAGTAATCTATTATTATTCGAAAACAACAAAAGATCCTTTAAAAATAAAAGCAAGCTAATGTTTCAGTGTATTTGAGTGCAATGCAATTAAAGAGTCTCCCTCAGCATAGTTTTAGCAGTAACTTTCCCTGATTGCGGTGAATAAGGTATTGGGTCAGCACTATGCCAGGAACCACTACCAGCCCTTACATATTGTACCCTTTCCTGCGATGTAATCTAATATTTTCTTGTAATACTTGTAAGTCATCCATGACTCTGAATCACAGAATTTTATCCTGCTAGTCTCATTTGAAGAACAGAGAGTAGTACCTTTGTATTCAATCAAGTCTTTGAAAATGTTTCTCTCAATTTCCCCAGTTAGGAACTAGATCAGAGATCCACATGGAGGTACAAGGAACAGGACTAGTTATGCATGTAAAACAGTTTGACCAGGAAAGAAAAAGACTGGGACAAGAAGATTTAATAAAAAAAGTATCTAATGTGACGGCTAAGCAGCTGTCTAGAGAGGGCTAATGACTATGCACTGTTTTACTGCATGACTATCTATGTTTTATCACATAACTAGTGAATCTAAAAATCTTTTTATGAACAAGTATTTTTTAAGTGTCCAACGCTAATAATTACTCAGCTCCGGATGATGTATGCACTAGAGCTCCTGTAGTTAATATATGTTGATTTGATTACATATCAGAGGATGGACTCAAGTGAAAAATTAATTATAACCATAAAGGTTCCATGAAATGCCTGACTGCTTTATTCGTACCTAATGTGAGGTTTAGGTTGTTTTTATTATTATATCTTGCTTCATCTTGTAACTGAGTTACTGGGTTAAAACATTCATAAATATGTCTTGGAATATTACTTCATTAGAAACAGTTTCAAGAAAGCTTAGAAGTCATATCATGTAAACATCTATCTTATAATTAAAACTCAATTAATATGTTTGCAACAAACATTTGCTGCTTAGGATGTCTACAAAAATTGCTTAATGGAATCTAAATTTAATCCCTATTAGAAACACTTTAAATTTGATCACAAATCTTTATCTCCACATTTTAAACATAAAAAGGGGCTCAAGAAGCTACATCATTTTAATCACAAAAGATCTATATCTTGTCTAGATCAATCTTTGATAAATTATATTATTCTGGCAGTCTGCACACAAGGGCAAAAAGAGAAAAAATAAACCAAACAAATCCACATACCCAAACAATATGTAATTGCTGTGCTTTTAAAATGCAGTCACTTGTTTCCCTCGCTTGTGTGGGGAAGCCACCTAGATACGCAGATTCCTTCATTCACTGAAAGCCTCAGAAAATCCAGGCAGTAGTGCATGTGAAACCAGGATTAGCTGAAAAAAACCCAACAGGATTGCGTCCAGGACTAATATGTGATGCTGTCAGTCTGAACTGTGTCCCTGGTGTACTTACACATTTAGACGTTGATGGTGACATTACTGAAAGGCAAAAGAAAGTATAAAACATCTGCTGGCAAAGAGAGCAAAACAAAACTGATATGTGCCCCAGAAGAGTTGTAAAGAGAAATGGGGTTAACATCCATAGCAAAAGCAAGAGGAAATAATTCTCTCAAAAACTAAACAAGGTGAAAGCCTGATTCCAGCACTCTACATTAACATTAGGGATCAGAAAACACAGCAGAAAATAGATTTTGTTGACAGGGAGAGGGAAAAAGGAGGGGAGGAAAAAACCTCAGAACCACCACACAAACCCCTAAATTAAAGGAGGGTAGCAGAATTAAATGTCCAGAGCTGCTTTTCAAGAGCTAGATTACTTCCAAAAACAAGGAGAGGCTGGATTCCATCACCTTCCCCCTTGTCCACTCTGATATCACTGGTATGGGCAGTAACCAAGTAATACTAGGCAAGTAGAGCAGTTCACCTGTTCTTCATAAGTTCATATGTGCACTGAAACAGTGGCTGTTCGCCCTACATGCACTGTGTGAAGAATATGCAGGATCTGGCAGTCAGGACTGTCCAAACCTGTGCACACTCAACATGTTCCTATGTCACAACTTCAGAGAGTAAATTCAGGATTGTGGTTGCCATAAACTTTATTAGACTTGCTACATGGATGCATATTGTGTTGAATAGTTGAATAGTATCTGAGAGCAGTCACTTTGTAAAATTTTAGGAGTATGACAGGAAAATCTACAACATGACATTTGATCTGGTAATCAGGTGAGAACACCTGAGCTATAGGCAATGCCTGGAAATCACAGTTCTGGTTAATGGCCTTAGAGTCCTCTTTCAAATTGAAACAGTGTTAAGTGTCCTGTCACGGGCCACTAACATGTTTGAACAAGCATCTCATGAACGATGCTCCTGGACTGTTGCCTTATTTTCCTGCAGTATCACTTGTCTTGCATGTATGACTGCCCTCTTTCTGTCTCCAGGCTTCCAAAATTTTGGAAGCATAGTTAAAATTGTAAAGATGGAAGAACAGTAGACCTAAAACTTCTAATTCAACTACCACCCTTAGCTTAAACCTTACGTTTTCTCAGGTGTCTGAGAGGGACTAGAAGCACCTGGAAAATAGAAAATAGACAAATGTTTAAATGCTCCCACTAAAACCATGCTGCCACTTGCTTCCTCTCCCCCTCCAACTGAAAGCAAAAAAGGTAAAGATTACAGGTTGAGATAAGAACAATTTAATGGAAACAGCAATGAGATAAGAAAAAGAACAGTTACAGCAACAACATTAAAAACAAAAGGTATAAGACAAAGAAAAGATTTATGCAGAAAGTCCACTACAATACCAACTGTTTCACCTGCCATGATTTCTTGCCCCAGAAGGCACATTCTCCTTCCTGAAAACCAGTGAGACAACCCCTTTCCCCCACCCCTGACAACCACATGACACAGTATTGAATAAAATTTGAGTCTTGGCCATGCCCATAGCAATACAAACTCCACCCCCTCACACCTACTGAAAAAAATTTAACCCTGTTCTTGGCTGAAACCAAGACAAAACATGTAGATCTTTACTCACGTTGCTGAGTGGCTTCAAGTACAAAGTGGGACTTCTGCCATGCTAAAGTATTTGAAAATTTGTGTCCTGAAATGAAGCATATATTTTTCAATGTTTAGGTTAGTTATTTGCCATAATTAATATGATGCTCGAGTTTATTCACAGAAAATATGAGCTACCCTTCATTCTAAAAAAAATTCTAACAAAAAAAAAAAAACTAAAAGAAGGATTTATCTGTCTTGAAATCAGGTGTGCAATCTAAACCAGTTGTGTAGCTCCTTTTATATTTGCTGAAGAGAGATAAGCACTGCCAGAGAGCTATATATCTCATCTGTCTTAAACACCTATCTTAGGATACAGGAATTGCTCTCCAGAGGTAGTCTGCATGTCTCCTTACAGAGGAAAATTTCAAGGCTTATTTAAAAAAAAACAACAAAACCCCTACCATTTGAATGTCAGAAAGCCAAGGTAGGTCTCTTCCTATGTGTTGGCTTAATGAAGGTCAGTTCACCTCAGTAAAAGGATCTATCCAGAATCCTCATCCAAGTTATTTTTATTCCTTAGCACAATCAGTGAGCATGTCCAAAATGCAGTGTGGGATTTTCCAATCTGTTCGGTGCTCAAGCCTGAAAAAATAAGTACCAAGACAGTGAAACCTTCAAAACTTCATCCTTCCTCCACACAAGCTGTTCAATTCATCATTCCCTTATTGAACCTTGTCTTTTCCTAGATGCTACTAAACAGATTACAGAGTACCCTATGGAGAAGTAAGTTCTCATAATGGTATCTTCTACTTGGGACTGAATTTCTCTCTGCCTTTTTTACTGTACCACATTTATCTGCAGTTTCAGTCTCTTATCTGCTGTTCTTTGCCACTACTGTGGTACAAATATTTGGGCAGTAGACAGAAAGACCAATTTATATGAATACTCTTCCTGGTTATTATATCTATTAATTGTACAAGTTGCATAAACAAGTTGCTAAAGAGCTTTTTGCTCTGCTACTTTTCATATTTATACACTTGTTACAGTCCTTTGCCTCCCTTACTCCCTTAATGGGGCCGCATAAAGGTGCTGTGGGTACAAAGAGCAGCTGTGAGGAGGAAGAAGAGGAGGCAGTGTCAGCAGCATTAGTTGTTTTACTTCCGTGCATATCCTTGCTGCTTGGCCCTGAATGCACCATGCTGATGTGTAATCACAAATAGCTGTGAAAATAGTTGACAGTCGTCATTGAAGAGAGACAGCACAGGAACTGCAGAGCGGAGTAAGTGACCTTGTCCGGACACACTGTGTGTGTGAAGGATACGTCCTCACTCATTTCAATAGACCTATTAATATCCTCCTTGCTGAGCTGAAAATCAGAGTAATGTGGTGCAGTAGTTCTGGTTTTGAATACCTACCTTCAGAAGACCTTACGTCATAGGTGCTATTAAAACTCAGGAAGCTGTGAGATATAACACTGGAACAACTCTCACCACTGCCATGAACAAAGTCAAGACTGTCACAGATGGAGGGATTCACTTGCCTTGTAAGAAAGAAGTAGCAGTTTATTGATACAGAACTATGATTTGACTAAGTTTTTAAGTAAATGCGACAGTGATTTAACCAAGTTCAGCTGCAAGGTTGGTCTTCATTGCTTGTTGCATAGAGGACAGGGTCAGACAAAACTGTCAGGGAAACATTCCTGTTGAGACATGAGGCTCAGAAAGGACCTCCATCTGTTCTAAACTCCTTTCTTAGGAGTGTTTATAGGCAGCTGGATCCGTACATACTTGGTAAACGGTTTATATTTAAAAGACTGTATATGCACAATCTGTGCTTTATACCACTTAGCTGAGATTTCAAAGCTTCAGTGTGTTTATTCCAATTTACTTACTGAGCCTCAGATGCAATAAGGACTCTCTCAGCCTTGAGGAGCAACCTTGAGACATGTCCTTACACAAGGGGAGATCCTGGTGTGCAGCCCAGTGCCATGCAGGATTGCGCAATGGGCCCTGGACTGCCTGTTATTTATGGAGTAAAATGATTGACTTATATTTGCAAACCAGTTGTATTTTGGGTTGGCATTCACTCAAGAAGACTTCAGCTGTTGAACAAGATTTATTTCATTTTACCTATTGTGTTGTTATGTGTCTCCCCAGAGTACAACTTAAGCCAGATGTAGCCATCAAAACCACCACTGGTGGCCATTGTTCAAGCAGAAAAGAAAGAGGAGAGTGCACACAACCACAGTCTGGGACTAAACAAATAAATACTAATGTTAAATAAATTATATAGAGATATATGTGAACATACAGATATATACTGGTATGAACTCATGAATGTAAGCCAGGAAATTTTAACTCCCCTTAGATTACTGAATGGTTTTATCATCATAATTGTCTTCTTTTATGGTTGATTTTCCTCTTAATACTTCATTATCTTTCTGACTGCAGCAGTTAATTTACACATTTAAACCAAATATTTAGTACATATCTGCTTGGTATCCTTACATGTACTTATTCTGAAAGGGATCCCAAATTTTTGTAATGGAAACTTATATTTTTTAATGCAATATATTTTTGTTAACAGGTAGAGAAATGAAAATGTAGTAATAACAAATATAAATGTACCATTCAAAACTATTGGATCCTTCTTACTTTTACCAGAAGAAAAGACAGAATATGTCTGAAAATCCAATCACTTTAATACAATTTTACAACTCTTATTGTGAGGCCAAGAGGATGTCTCCCTTATTATTGATTCTGTAATAAAATTATGTGCATGCTTACATAAGACAATACAAGGATGTTATATCCTACTAGCTGTAGGTGTCTGTCTGTTCCCTTCTGTTTCAACCTAAATACGTTGCAACTTGTGTAGGATGAAATACACACATCCTTCTAAAAACAAACCAAATCAGTCAGTTCAAGAAATAAAAATAATCAGAAAAAATGGCATAGTTACATGAAAAGCAGAGCTAAGGAAGCCTAATTTCCCACGGCTCTGTTTGTCTTTGTAGCAAACCATAATATGCACTCCCAGCTCTTTCAATGCTCTCTTTTTCCTTTTTTCTTTCTTTTTTTTTTTTTTTAACCAAACATCAGATTCTGTACATCAAGATGAATTACAATTATGAATAAAGAGTGTGCATGAACCTGACTTTTGCTTCCTGTAATGCTAACTGAACAAGCTTCTCCTTATTGCTGGTAGTGCAAACTGTTTACAAATCCTGTCTGTAGCCTGTACATTATATTATACAGGGCTATTATAGAAACTTTACATTTTTGATAGCATTGTCACCTTGTCAAAATTGAATTTGCGCAGAGGGCTTAGAAACACCAATATACTTCTTTTGGGTTGTTTTTTTTTTAATACTGTGAGATCCAGATATGCACTCCTAATGCCTCCACATCCAGAATTTTCAACAGCTCTGTGACTAAACTATATGCATTTTTTTTATTGGTGTTTAACCAGTTCCAAACTTCTCAGTCATTCTGGTATTTTGATTTCTGATAAAGGACTTTGTTTTAATATTCACCTAAACAAAGATTTTTCCCAGGCCCTTATATGCCTTCTCAGATACTGTGTTTTTCCATTAGAATTTCTTGTGCATTATCCAGACATTTCACTATATTTTTAGACTGCAAGTAGACATTCCCATTACAGTTACCTTACAATACTGGATTTTGCAGAGAAAAAATATTAAACATTCTCTAGCAATGAAATATGAAGTGGAATAGTGTAAAGAAATGCAGCAATGACACAGTAAGCATTTTTTTTTTTTAATTAAACATATTCTTGGCTTGAACTTAAAATTACATGAGTACTACATGTGAGGACAAAAGAAGATGAAGTTTAATTATGGATAGTGACAATTAAGAAGCATTTCTGCAAAAGTTTAAACCTTCTTTGTTATTAAGAATAGTGGAGAAGAAAGATGATATGTGGTAATTGGCTGCAATATTATTATATTTCTCTAATATAATGCCACTCTGAAAAAGAAATTATAATCAGAAGAGGCGCTTTTAGCAAAGAATAAGAAATTTGGGTAGTGCTGTTCAGAGCATTAAAGAGCACTAATATCACCTTATCTGAAATTCTGGACACCATGCTGCTCATCCACATTCAAGATGACCAAACTAAACAGGTGTGGAAAAGAAGCATTAAAGTGATAGAGAAACAGACATTTAATCATAACCAAGAAATGTTGTTGAGAAATTTGAAGACTGGTATAATTCCTTACAGAAATGGAAATGAAGTAAAGTATAAAGCCACAAGAAGCAGATAAGTAAAGCACTATTGCCAAAAGAAACAAATGTGTATAAACTAGACCTAAATAAATTCAGTCTGAAATAGAAGGTTCATATAATAGAGAAAAGGAGGGGGGGTGAGAAGGAGTTATCCTAGCAAGCATTAATGAGGCTATTGATACTTACATTAACAAGTCACCTTCTAGGCAACTGGAGTGTATGTTCTAATATTCCTCTGCAGTTTTGTTCTCCAGCTACATTTTGTGAGTACGACATCTCAGTTTTTTCTCAATGTGGAATGTAAAAAAGCACCCAGATTCTTGTCACATACGGTTTAAGAAGTAGTTGAAAACACAGTTCAATTTTTTTCATATTTTTTGAGTTGTCTAAGGCCTGCGCTCCAGAGGTACTAGAATGCTGAATGCAAGAATACTATGCCATATATAATTAACAGCAGACTTAAGTAAATCTGACAGCTGAGAGTAGAACTTACACTAAAAACTATATCTAGAAAAGTGCTTATGACTTTATTTTCCTTTTTTTTATTTTTCTCTTTTTTCTTTTTTTTTCTTATTATATTATTTTCAAGAAAGAACACCTGCTGTACAGAGGTAATGCTTTCCTATGAATTTGATTAAAATTATTTATGATTCATTAAGCATAGGGAAAAAAACAAACAAACAAAAAGTAAAACACTTGTTGTACCCCTCCCCTGCAAAAATTAATGCTTTGTGGAAAAATATTTTTCAACAGCATTATACTGAAACAATTATTACAGAAAGGTAAGTGGGAAAACAGATAAAAGAGAAACATCAAATTCTCTGCTGGTATGTCCGTGCTTGCTTCTTTCTTGGTCAGCAGAAATATGGCCCCCAGAACAAGCTAAAATTTTTAAGCATCTGCAGCATCTTCACTTCTCCAAAAGCCTGAAAAAAGGAGAGCATTCATGAGGTCACTGATAATAAGAATTTTGCTAAAGGGCAACTTGCACCCCAGTTCTTCATAATGGTTCACCTGGGTCTGTCACATTTGAGTCCTTATATTCTACTAAAATCAAAAGTGTATCAATCTCATTTCAAAGCAGTTGCCTTACTTGTTCATTCTGCTGTGTGAGAGGCATTGGTCAAGAGTGAGACTAACATTAGTTCAGTCAGTGGCTATCTCATACATCCCATTCCTTTTTAAAAGAAAAAAATTATCTGTCCTTACCACTAAGCAATGTTTGTTCAACTGATTTTAAAATAAAAACTAATGATTTACGATAAATATTGCATAACTTCTTGCCAGACATTCATCCAGTCCAGTAGGTATCAAATCTACTGGAAGATTCAAATGTGTGGCAGTTAAGAAAGTAAGACCACTGTGGAGGCAATTTAGGGAACTTCTACTTTATCAGTTGTGGAAGTAGTCTGTGATTTCTCAGAATGCAAAGATGTAGAAACACTACTTCACAGTTAGAATCTGTAGTCAAATTGTAGCAACTACTGTTGATTTTAATATTTTGATAGTCATCATATTAGCTTCTCAATATCTGTCATGTGGACAAGTCTTTAAAATAAAATAAAAATAACCACTTTTAGAGCAGCCATGGAATAACTGTTTTGTAGCAGCTGTTTCATGCTGATTCTACATTTTTAAAAATTCTACAGGGTATTTGTTAGTGGGATACAGGACATGACAAGAAGGTTGTGAAAGAGATTTAAATCTTGTCTGACAAGTATACACAGGTCTGCTTACACATTGTCACATAATTTGCAACTGATGTACTTAGAGACTGATTTTGTTGTCATTTATCGTTATTGGTATTATACCAGGATAACTTAGCAGAACTCATTGGCACTTTATCCCTTGTACATAAGAATAAATGCAATTACAGTCCAGCCCTAAATTTTGAGAATGACGATAACAAATGCAATTAGGTTAAACAGATATATACTTCAGCTTTTTTCTTCCTCCTTCCTAGGGAGTCTATCCACTGTCTGATTCAATATGGAAGTCAACTCCAGACTCATTTTCTACAGCAAATTCATTTTAAAAAATTAAATCCAGAGAACAGGTATTTTCTCACATAGAAAGCTGAGACCAACAGCTTCTTATCTTTCAAGATTCTGAAGTTAATAAAAATTACAGAGCAATGAACCTTGCTCAGAGGTTTTGCTAACAAGTCCTAACATGACATTTAGAGAGGTTTCACAGTGTGTTTAAAAGACAGTATACCAGATTTAAACACCCAAGGCACAATACCCAGGTGCACAGGCATGTATGTCTATAGAAAGATGATAAGTATGATGCTTTTACCTTTCCCTTGTTCTTGAGAAAGGTTGAAGGTTGAACTAGTTCCTCAGACACTCTACAGCTTGTGTCCCAGACCTGCACTAAATGGATCCAAGGGACGGCATTAATTATGTATAAGCAGATTTAGAGACATTATTCCAATTATTCATCCCACCCTATTAGATATGTCAAGATACCTGGAGTGAGTTGAGCTCTGTGGGTTGCTTTCCTCAACAGGAGATAACTCTAGTCTAGGCCTTCCATTTCGGAGATGAAAGTTAGGTGATACAAAACTGGCCTGTAATGACTGTTTAATATTCCTTAATGTCAGCATTAGTTGCTAATACAGTACTGCCCCCCCACAGCGCAGAAAGCTTCTCCTCACCTTTGCCATAGAGAGTACCTTCTGCATCTATAGAGTAAGGAGGGTGTGGCATAAATTATATTTAACATTGCTTTAAGGCACTCTGCTGAATCCTGAAGACCCTCTCTGCCTGTGAGTGATTATCGTGGGGCAGTACTGGCTGGTGTGTTCAGAGCAGACAAGAGTTCATTCTATCAAAACCCCAGGGGACTTCTTGTTGAAATTTCAGTCACTGCTGTGCTGAGGCCAAGATAATATGCTCTAATTTAGTCCAATGGTATTGAGAGTTGCTTGCCTGGTAGATTTTCAGTCCTGCTCTTTTCCTGAGCTCTGGCAGAGAAAACTCAATTTACTGGTCAGACATCTCTTTTCCATATACTATTCAGTATTAATTTCTGTTTTGTTCTGTTTTCCTTTTTAAACACAAACTTTCTCTTCAAAGAATGGCATCCATCTGTGTGTTGTATAATCACATGGGCATATTTATATCTTGGCTGCATATTTCCTACAAATTACCTGTTCAATCAGTGTAAAACAGGGTAGTTTGAACATTTTCTGAGCACCATTTTAATACACATGCTCCCTGTGAAGATGATGGTGGGTGAACTGCATAGTTAGGCAACGGATCTGTATTCTTTAAGCCTACTAATTAATGTAATTGAAGCAGATTCCAATTACTTTCTGGATAGGGCTTAGTTTAATTTATGTCCGTGCAGTTAATTTTCCCATGCAAATCCAAATTTTTGGCTATGAAATCAAATAACTTATAGCTCCCAGACAGCGATTTCAGACCTTCTCGTTTCAAAAATTAATTAAACTGAAGCATGCAGTTTTACATGCCAGTATTAGAAGGGAGGTCAGCAACTAACAAAAAGTACCATACATATCAAGGTTCTGATCCTGCCTCTCTTAACTATCTTTAGCATCAGATAAAGTTCAGTGACACTCCTCACTGCCCTGGATAGTTGAATTAGAACATCAGAATTAGAAATAGTGAAACAGTCTTGAGGAAAACCTTGGTGAAACACCCTGCAGCAGCAGCAATCACATCTAAATATACTAGAAAAACAGGTTTTTAAAGCAAAAATATGGTATCTGCTGAGGTCAGAGAATGTTACGTCACCAAGTATACCAATGCCAAGATTTCAACCTGCATATGCTTTGCCAGGACTTACCAACTACCATTAAGGATAAGGCAGCATGGGAGGTAGGAAAGATTTTATTTACTCACTATATTTATTGTTTCAAACCACAGTGCTCCATAAATCCTGCTGTGTGCAAAAAAAATTAGTTCCATCAGTAATGGATACACTGTTTTCAAAGGCAGTTTTATAATTTTCCACATCTTCCTACTCTTATAAGACTATTTTTAAGTAGCTGCATGGGAGAGGAGTGAAATATAGTTTTGGAAGCATATTTTATTACTCTATGTCTACAAACATGCATTACAAAAGGCACAAAAGACATTCTACTGGAGCATATGGTTATTGTTTAACACAATCCACAAGTCATTAAGTACAGTAAATAATTTACACATCAGAAAATTGATTGCTACTCATAAATGATTTCAACTCCTCTTTATTAGATTTTCAAGCATTTTCCACTTTCAATAGTCAAATATGCTCAGTTTGAAAAGCCTTGAAGGCAACTAGAAAAGAAACTCGCTATATGTAAAATTGTTAGTACCCTTCTTTATGCACTGAATTTATCCAATACAGTACCTAGGGTGATGGCAGAGACACGGGCTCTTCAGATAACTGCTTTCAGTTTCATCTCAGTAGGAATTTTGTTAGTAAGAAATGTGAGAGGATTGTGGGTTAGAACAAGCACAAATCTCCCCCTCCCACTTCCTGCTTCCTTTTCTACCTTAAAGTCAGAGTGATCTAGATCTGTCAACCTATGTGAAACCAGACTTCAGTCTGAGAAAAGCAAACAGGTTAAAATAAAAGGTGTTATACCAGTCTAGCAGATGGCATCATAAATAGATTGGGAATAAAAGGATGAATGAATAACATTGATGGATGAATAACGTCGATGCTTTTACTGCTTTTTCTCAATTTACTGCCTTTCAAACTTACTTAAGTTTTATATGTTATTGGCTCTTTTGACCCAAATGCTTAATTAAATTCAGGATGTTGAGGTTATTTCTGTTAGGAAAATAAGTTAATAATGAAGTCACATGGGGTTTTTTTGCCAGAGTTAAAAAATTAATCAAAATGCTTTTTCGCAAATATCTTTTCACATTGGGGTCCATGAATTCTTCTCAGCCACTTTTTTCAGATTGTCCCACTCTCTTTCTCTGCTGAATTGATCACTAAAACAAAACAAAACACAACAAAACAAAACAAAACAAAACAAAACAAAACAAAACAAAACAAAACAAAACAAAACAAAACAAAATCCCGTCATTAAAATTGTCTGCCTACTTGTTGAACATGTATCTAAAATTTGCAAGGTTCTAGGTATAACTTTTCTGTGGTGACGGTATCTAGTTTACTTAAGGAGTTTAATTTTTTTTTGGTTGAATTATACTAAAAGCAAGGCATGAGTCATTATGTATTTCCAATATTTTGAGAATTCTGACAGACTCAAAAAAGTATCAAAATTGTATCATTTTCTATTTATTTGAATGAAAGTAATAATAAATATTAATTATCTATTGAAAAATGTTCTAAAGGTTTTATATTTCAAAATAAGCATGACGGTGGTCTCATTTGGGAAGTCTCACCTTCAGGAATCTAGCAACGTATTGATTGTTCCAACCAATTACGTCACCATCTGAAAATGTAATTAAAAAGAGCTTTTGCATGACTTAGTGTGTGACTAACCATGAACAAAGTGCACACAGGGGGACATATTTTGCAGTCCTTAATGAAATGAAATCCTGTTGTTTTCAGTGGTAGTTCCACTCAATTAAGAACCACCGATTTCGGCCCATGCATTATAATGCACAAGGACATTGTGCATAGTGGCATCAGAAATGATTTTAGGATGAATATATGTATGAAGTAAATACAGGAAAAAAGGAGTGCTTCATTCTACATGGAGTGTTACATATTCTTCATCAGCTTTACATATTCTTCATTTCTTTCCCCTGCTGTGAGGATTTATACAATACTGAAAAATAAGAGAATAAAAGTTTCCCGCCTTCTTTCCTTTTTGCTTACTTCAACAGTTTGTAAACTTTCCTTCAGTTATTGCTCTGAATTGAGTTTTTAATGTTGCATAACATGAAACATCTCCCCAAACCAATAAACTAAATGCCTGTATTGAGCTCTCTAAACTCTATTCATTACTTTTACTAGAGGATGAACTGAATTGCTTGACTAGACAACTACTGCCATACCTCGTAAAATGAAAATAATGGGTATGTGCTGATAGATACGACAGCAGGATCTATGGGAGCTTATTCTGGAGCAGCAGACTGGGAAGTTTTTCCTAGAGTATGGATCCCCCTTTTCCTTTCTGCAACAGAACTGACCTCTAGGTATTCCACTTGTTATCACATTCCAGGAATCAATATTCTGCAGGCTTGATATATTTGAAGGTATAAGAGTACATCCAATTGGTTGTTTTATTTAGTGGAAATACCTGAGTACATTTTAAGGGATCTTCTTTTAGGGGCCTCCATCAGCAGGAGCTGCATGTGTCAAGAAGCTGAAGCAGGGACCAGGGAATCCATCACACATATCTCTACCAGCCAGCGGCATGTTCTGACTCTTCTCTGAATGAAACAAACAACAGAGTTTGAAAGTCACTATCCTTCAAAAGTGTCTGTGACTTTTCCCATTCCCTTGCACAGTTTGAATGTTTGTTGTGTCATGGCAACAGCTTGCTTTGATACAACACTTAAGGCATCTACTGAGTGAAAAGGATGACACAACTTTACTGTAACACAGAGAAAAAACAAAATACTATATTGATGAATAAATTAATAAAATTGATATGAACTACTCACTCATTATATGGGAACTATGTTTTATTCTTGGCACCTGAGCCTATACTACTTGTGAGTAATATCAGAAGTTGAGTTGTATAAGAAATAGTGAGGCCAGCCGGACTAAGGAAGAGATTTGACCTCTGCATTTGGCACTGGTGAGGCTGCAGTTCAAATCCTGTGTGCAGTTCTGGGCCTCTCAGTACAGGAAAGGCATTGAGGTGCTGGATCACATTCAGAGAAGGGCAATGGAACTGGTGAAAGGTCTTCAGTACAAAGCTGATGAGGAGCTACTGAGTGAGCTGGGATTGTTTAGCCTGGAGAAAAGGAGGCTTAGGGGGAAACCTTGTGGCTCTCTATACCTACCTGAAAGGAGCCTGTGGTGAGGTGAGGGTCAATCTTTTCTCCCACACAAGTGGAAATGGCCTCGAGTTGTGCCAGGGGAGGTTTAGATTGGATATTAGGAAACATTTCTTACCTGTAAGGGTTATGAAGCACTGGAACAGGAAATGCTTGAATCACCATCCCCTGAGATATTTAAAATATGTGAGGATATGGTGCTTAGAGACATGGTTTAGTGGTGGATTTGGCAGTGTTAGGCTAATAGCTGCACTCAATGATCTTAATAGTCTTTTCCTACCTAAATGAATCTATGATTCTACAAAAAAAGGGGAGAATACTTAATTGCTGTTTTAAAAGGGCATTCATTCAGACTCACCTGTACATCACCACGGTACAGAATCCTTTGTGGTGACAGAGAAATGCTTTCAAGGAAGCAGCTATAAAGAAAAATTTCAGTTCATGGTCCTGAACAAAGTAAGAAAATGAATCAGGAAAAACTTTTCCCAAATGTAAATCATAATGTGAATCTTATTTGTACTAGTAAATTAAAAAAAAATAAAAAAAATACAAAAACAAAACCAAAACAAAACAAAAACTAAAAAACCTCCCACACCACAACCAACCGAAAAAAACTCCTCACAACAGATCATTTCAGAGTATAAGCAAATTAGTCTACAGGGTAATCATCTAAAAGTAATCTCTTGTGTCTGGGATGATTTTATCACTCCCTGAGCTACTTGTTCACTGCATTTCGCTTGGGAGACACAGTAGCATTACAGACAGCTGCCACAGTGGAATAAGCCCCTAGAACAAAATTTCTTATTAAAAAAAATCCTGAAAATCTTGAAAGGTGTATCTTAATTAGTTTTGATATGTAATTAAGTTGTTTTCTTGTCAAGTGTCTTCCCTCTTCAAGAATACAGACTCTTGTGTAATTTTCAAATGTATTAATTGTATTTCAGATGAAAAAATCTTTTTTGGGAGTTATATCCTGCCTGATATGAACCTGTCAATACTAATGTAAATACCATTAAAAAAGTATATGTTCCAGAATCTGTAGAAGAATGAGATTTTGTCATTCCAGGAGTACATTTAATTTTCTATTCAAACCTGTATTTGATTAAAAAATTATGATAAGAGATTGGCCTTCCATTTTAGAAATTAACTAAATATGTAAACCAATTTGATCTCAGGACTCTCAAGAGCAGTAGAACATGGAGATTGCACACAGCAAATCACAGAAATAGCACTGCATAGTGGAAGAATCCTTTTTAAGATAATATTTATGGGGAGAAGGGTCTGATTGCATTGATAGAATCTGATTAGTTAGCAAGAGAAGATGAGTTTTTATCTCTTGGGCCTCACAGATTGTAGTGAAGGAAAATGTAATGTAAGGAACAAAAGCATTCTGGGAATAGGTTATTGGGATTACCATCCTCCAACAACCTGACTTTCTAGGAGTGTGTTGTGTTGTGGTCTATTGTATGGATCATAAGAAGGCAGACGATGGGATCCCTATATCCTTGTTAGGTCCAATCCGTGTCAGCCGTTTTAACCTGAAGATTGGGAAACATATTTGGAATTTACTGAATTATTTTCATTTTGATTTTCTGGCTGATCTAAACCAGAAGATTTATTATAGGCCTTCCACTTTATATTTTTCATGTAAAACTTTTGAATACTTAACTATCAAACTTAAAAGATTCCTTAAAAAAAAAAAAATATATATATATATAATGCAGTGGGATGTTTACACTGAGACAGAAACCTAGCTTCAAGCTGCTGCCCTGAATCATGCACAGAACAACCTAAAAAAGTCTCCAGGTATTATAAGCTGTGTAAGCTCATCTGCTTAGCAGCAGAGGTCATGATGAGCACATCACCCCAGTGGTCCATTATCTCCTCATGAAATTCAGAGACCAAATCAAGGATTCTCCTCTAGTATTAAGCCTCTCTACAGGATTGGCACTAACTGGCAGAAAAATTGTCTTTCCCTGCATGATCCTGACCTCCCAAGGCATAGCATTCAACTGAGGCTCTGAAACTCTTGACCAATGGAATAAAGATCATATGAAATATCTGACAGTATCTGGACATCTAACTGTGAAGAAGAGTTACTGTCAGGCATGCAAGTATTTGTATAAGTAATGCAGGAGTAATTGCTTCTCTCTAGCTTTCCTTTAAGCTTTGCATATATGCATTTAACTTTCATATAGCCACAAAAAGTTAAGTAGCCTCCAGCCTCCTTCCTCAACCCAAGAAAAGAAAAGAAAACAAACAAAAAAAACCCCAAACAAGCAAACAATGAAACCCAGCAAATCAATACAAACAACCTATAGGCTAGATAAAGAATTAGAGGAAAGAGAAAAATTATTCTTCACATTTTTCACTTTATACACATGGGATGAGGATCAGGGAAGTATTTGAGATAAAAAGGCTGAAATTCTGGATTTTGAAATAACTATTTAACAATTAAAACTTTCTATTTTTATTTTGAAAAATAAGTAAAAATAATGAAGTATGGAGATTGTGCATGCTGAACAAGTCTGTTGATTGAGTCATGTTGATTCAGACTTGGTAGAGGAGGGGAAATAAGTGAATATTTTCTACCTTGATGTCAGTAAAACTTCGGACACTGTGTCACAAAAGTTCTTAATAGTGACTGTTGATGTACAGGCTGGAGGAGAAGATGGTAGGGTAGGTTGAAAACAGACTGAATGACTCAGTTCATGGGCAGTGGGCAGTGGTACAGAGACCAGTCACTAATGGTGTACCCCAGGATCAGCAGGGGGTCCAAAGCTGCTTAACATCTTCATTAATGATCTGAATGATGGTGCAGAGCACACCTTAACAAGCTTCCTGAGCAGCCAATACCCAGAGGAGTGGTTGATATGCCAGAAGTCTGTGCTACCATCCAGAGGAACCTCAATAAGCTGGAGAAATGAGCTGAGAGGAACTTCATGGAGCAGAAGGAGAGAAATGTTAAGTCTTAGGTGATAGAAAATTTCTTTTGCTGAAATGCAGACTTTTCAAGGTGAATTTACAGGCTTTCTAGTTTTGAATGTAGATTTCAAGAAATTAGATACGAGGAAAATCAATGTCTAGCATTCCTTTACCAAAGACACATTACCAGCTTTCAACAAGCTGTAAAAATATTTATGTACACATGAGTATATAAACACAGAAACATAAATGAATTTACCAATATGTATAACCATATACAAGTGCACACAGACCTCAGTACATATGTTCAGAGACAGAATTTTTAAGGAAGATGTTTATGTGTACATTTGTATATACAGAGGCTTATTGAAAGTTAAAAGATCAGGCACTAAAATGACGTAATTTAAACAAATAGGATTTGAATACAAATGGAAAAATAAAACAACTGTTTTTACTTCTATCTTAGCTCTTGTGAATTTTATGGATAAAACATCTTTTCTACAGCTGAGAATTGAATTTCTGCTGAAGTAGGCTAGTTTAAGCTCTTTGTATCTCTTGTGAATACTCATTAAAAGAAAGTAAAATCAATAAAGATATTCCTTCTAGAACTTGAGAAATATTTGCAACAGCTGCAGCAAGTAATTTTTGCTGGAACAGAGATAAATAAATACATATATCTTAGAAATAATGGAATTCATTGTAGAGTTCTGGGATCAGAGCTTAGGACTGTATAGTAAACAGTTCCAAAAGCATTACCATAAGTCAGAGAATCTGAAGATTTCACAGCTTAATAGTCACATGGGAGAGTTTTTTAGGTAGGGTGATGGTAAGGAACAGTAGATATGAAACATTGACAGAGCAGTGGGAAGTATTTCAGTGTTGTTCTGGACAGAGCTGAGCAAACACCTTTTTCCTGAACTTGGCACCCAAACTGTAATTTCTAAAACATACTTGACACCTTGTTTTGATTATGCTGCCATAAACTACAGGTATTGCATCTTAATGGAAAATTCCAAACAATGCAGGCATCTGAACAGACCTTTAGTGGTTCTGAAGGTTCACTCAGAATGCCACAAAATGCACAAACCCACTTTGCTGGATGACAGTACCCCTGAAGTCAGATTGCCTTCTGTCTCCTCTACTGTGAACAGTTGCCTTTGAGAAGTGACTTATTCCAAGAAACTGACAACCTCATATTCAGTTCCACTATGAAATTCATGTGAAAAGGTTTTGGTCAATATTTTGGTTTCAGCATCCTGTGTGTTAAACAACCAAGGATGTCAGCTGGAAGAAGCAACCAATTGAAGGGACTCTGGAGATTCAAATAACTTGTGTTATCCTTTCACTGCTCATTGACTTTTAGAATACATTTGAAATCACAGACAAAATCAATGTAAGTTTTCCACAGAGAGTGTCAAAATACTTTACTAATTTCTGGAAGTAATGTAATTTAATATAAGTGTATGTAATGCATACATTTTCATCTGCAATACAGACAGGATAAAATTTATCAAATTCAAATGATGCTGAATTAGCATATTACAATGATGGAATGGGCAAAAACCAGCACAGATTTTTCATTTGTTAATACAAGCAAAAATTAGTTCAATATAATCTAATTGTAATATTACTGATAATATATAATCATCAAACAATAATATTTGGCCAGAGTGCTGAGACATTCAGACATATGTTATGGTAGATATCCTTAATAGTCCACTCTGAGCAAATATAGCTTTTAGTGTTTAGATTTTTTTTTCTTCCTGCATATTACCCAGAAGAAAAAAACTTGCTATGTCAAAACCAAAATGGAATTTTAATTTGGAGCTGATCTAGGAAGAAACATCTTTTGAGACACCAGAATAGTTTCTAATACACTTAGTTTTCTCTCAGAATTTACTTTGCAAGAACTGATCTGGTCCAGCCATCCTCAGTGAGTTATAGGACTGACCAGAACACAGTTCAGTAGGCTATACTTTCGCTGTCTGTAAAGGCTTTATTATGGTATGCACAGCACTGGTAGGTATCTAACTGCGTTCTGACAACCTTCCACTCATTTTTGAGGGGAAGTGGCTCATTTCACAGCAACCACACAGCACTGGGAAATGAGGTTTTGTGGAGAACTATCTTGTGTGATAGTATTTGAAGTGACTAGGAAATGAGGCACAGGGAGATTGCTGTGCAATAGGATGGTTACTGTAAGTACTTCAAATGTTTATCATTATACACTACATTGACAGGCTTTTTCCCCAGTTTGATGTCTTGTCATTTAACAAGCATAGCTCTGCTAACACTGAATAAAACCACGATTTTTATTACATCTAAGCTGAATAGAAAATAATAGGACAATGGTTGTTTTTCTGTGCCTTGTTGGTTTGAAGATACTGCTTAGGACAAGGTTTTTGGCAAGTTTTTTTATGAAACAAAAGTCATAGAATGGTTTAGTTCAGAAGAGACCTTAAGGATCATGTGTTTCTAAAGCCCCTACCTCCTGCAGGGACACCACCTGCTAGACCAGGTTACTCAAAGCCCCACCCGGCCTAGTCTTGAACACCTGCAGGAATGGGGAAGCCACAACCTTTCTGGCCAATGTTCCAGTGGCTCACCACTGTTAGTTAAGCATTTCTTCGTAATACTTTCATATTACCATAAGCTTACCTTGCTTAACTTAAGGCCATTCCCCTTGTGATATCACTACATGCTCTCCAGCCTCCTTATAGCCTCTTTTAAGTACTGCTAAAAGGTGTCCCCAAAACCTTTTTTTGAGCAGCCCCAACTCTCTCAGCCTGTCATCACAGGAGAGAAAAATCCTTGTGACAGTCTTTTGTGCATCAGACAGGGCTGACTGCAGACTTCATAGAAGTTGTATTATCCTAATACAAATAAAATTGGTCATTGAATTAAGAAGTAAAATTATCTGAGTTACCTTCATGATAATCCATATTCCCAACCGGATAGGTACAGAGCCATTGCTCCCACAGAATCAAATGCATCCACATACTGGCAGATAGCTAGGCAGGCATGTGGCAGACAGCAAATCAGCAAGGCACAAAAATTGCACTCAGTTCCTTACTTATAAAAATAAGTAAGATTTAGATATGGTCTTATATTTGCATTACTTTTCTCAGAGCCACAAGTCAAGACCAAATTTATTCACTATTATAAACTTTATAAGGAATGTAGTTTTCATGGAGATAATAAAAAGTAATGTTTTAGACCACTAGGTTGTTTGTAGAAGATTTCATCTTTGAAATTCTGATAATGGCAAAACTCCCATTGGCATCAAGGAGAATTTTGCCTGCCAAAAGACTGCAAGATCAACCAGAAAGTATTTGCAATAAATTTACATTACATTTAAGGGCTTTTATGACTTCAAAAATCATTTTTGGGGTTCCCACATAATAGGTCTCTAGACTTCTGATGAACTAATTTGCAGGCTCTTCTTCATGGATATTAGTTTACACATTTCAGATAAAGGTACAAATTAGAATATTTTGGAGTATTGAATTTTCCCCTATCTTAAACTTCAGGGAGATAGGAAAAAAATGAACCATCAGCATTTTGTTTGGGTTTGGTCCAACTCTCCACAAAACCAAAGAGACTCATGATTCATCAAAAAGGTACTTTGTGCTGGAGAGAGAGAGCTAAATTTTCTCTGATTATGTCATGGTAATCAGAGGTACTTAACTCTTTTATTTGCATGAAGAATACATTTGTGTCTTGTGAAGTATTTTACTCTAATTAATGCTATTAATCTAAACATACACTTTCTAATTTTGCATTAAAATGGGAATAGTAAAATTATGCTACCGTAAGAGTAATTTAGAAGTCCTCTTGATGCTTTACATTACCTAGGGAGGAAGTGGGTGAGGGGCAGAGGAAGAAAAAGAGAAAAATAAGAAAGGACAAAGAGAAAAGAAAGGACAAAGAGAAGGCGAGAAGGAGAAACAGAATGTTGGAAGAAGGGAGGAACTCTTCTGAAGGGTGATCCTGATCAGAAACCTTAAAGAAGGTAACTGGTTCTGATCAGAAATTCCCATGTCAGTTGCCTATGTTTAAATGCTGCTAATAACTCTCAAGATGTCATGAAGAAAGAAAATAATTAAGTCATTTTTACTATACATTGCATACTGATGTTTTTATTCTGATTACATCATATGGATTTAGACCTCATGACAGATCTTTTCTGATACAGTAACATAAGGTGGCTTCTCCTCACTTGTTAATTTTGTTCCTTTGCCCTCCTAGAAAAGTCAAATCTGAATATATGAGCTTACAATTATTATCACTGTTTCATTAAACTGTTACAACCCATTTTTCATATATAAGAAGTCTAGAACTGGATAATTACAGCATGATTGCAGTACTGATTTTATCCTTTTGTCAATTACTTTGTACTACAATTCTATTGCTCATAACCTTTGAATATCAGACAGGTAATTTTGTTCTGATTTATTATACCTTAAATAATATTTGATTGGTATGAGCTACATGATGGTATCACTTACTCTGGGCATCATAAATGCATCAGAGTGTTTACCACACTGACAAAATCATCACAGCAGTCTGAAAAAGGGTTATGGACACTAAATAAAATTATTTATTTCATAAAGTGGCTTTTTAAATAGATTTCAAAATTTCACATCACTAGAAAATTCAGATTTAGAAACATTCTTTTCTTAAGAGAAAAAATAATGCTCAGTATTCTCTCTCTAAATATACACATATAGATTACAGATGTGATACTAAATTGTCTGCTTCTGAAAATTGCACACAGATCCATCAACAAAATGGTACAGTTGAGTTTTATAATTCCTCTATTCAGTGTGATCTCAGTTTTTATGAGATTACATAGAAAAAAATTACCCTGCTGCACTTTTTTTTTTTTTTNACCCCTCTCTCTTTTTTTTTTTTTTTTTTTTTTTTTTTTTTTTTTTTTTTACTGTTTGAAGGAAATTGTCCAAAGGCATACAGAAGCAGCTACCATTTTTTCTCTTCCACTTACTTCTTCTAATTAGTTCATAGGAAGATCAACTATGGGAAAACAGAGCAATGGCCCAACATGGAATAGAAATAAGAAATGGTTAGACCTGTTCTCTTCTCAGCACTGAGATGTCAGTACTTTGTAAGCATAAAAGATCCCTCGTTCACCTCCAGTTTTAGCTAAGATACAAGGGTCATCTGGTATTTGTATGAGACTAGTTCCTTTAGTTTTGAAGTGATCTTCTACCAACATAATTGAGAAATAGTGTTTAAATCTCAATACAGGGCTTTCACAAAACCACTAAAGTTCTCACAAGGTTTTTTGCGGAAGAACAATCTTTATTAGATTTTTTTTTTTAATATTAAAAGAGATACAAAAATAAAAACGAAAACTTATTTCCTATATATTTTCAGTGTCTGATAGTCTGTATCCAAGTGGAAAGGTCCACAGGGAAAGGCATTTTCACCAGCTGTCTGTAAAGATATCTGTGTATATACGCACAGAAACATTTGCATGGAATTTTGAATTATCTTAGAAACATGCTACTTCCCAGGCCACTGGTATAACTCTTACCAAATCTTTGAGTTTAAATTAAGTTTTAAGGAAAAGTATTATGCTGTAAAGCTTATAATTTTATCTGCATTTGGGAAAGAAATCAGTAAACAAAAGAGGTGTTTTCATGTTTTCATTCATTTTTTGGAATGGCTTTTCTGTCTTTTAAAAATATCACATACATATGTAGTTACAGCAGCAGAAGGACATATTTATGAAGTAAAAGCTATAAATTACACATATCTCATTTAAATGAAACCCTACAGACAGCTGAAAAAGGAAGGCAAACATCAGAGTTTAAACTTCAGGAAATTAATCACATCGTAGCACTTAGCACTTAAAGTTAATACCATGTATTTTACACAGAAAGTGAAGAGGAACTTTTGGGAAAAGGAAAGAATTAAAAATAAATAATGTACAGCAATATGTCTGTTCAATGGCAGTGAATTGGCCTTTTAAATATCTCATATTTTTCTTCTTTAATTATCATTCTCCACAGATACAGGGTTTAGGCTGAACTGAAGTGTGTGCTACAGAGCTAGCACAGCTACTAACAACTTGCATTATATTGCCTGCCAGTCATTTTATTAAGCATCTCCTACCTTGAATTTTATCACAGCAGACAGCAAATGAATAAGAGAATTTTAGGAAAATTGAAAATGTTACTTTAGTCACTTTTATACTACAGATTTGCACATCAACTAAATAGTTTGCTTTAAAAAAAAATTAAAATGTATAAACTGCATATGCCACTCTCACTATCAATTGCAAATATGACAAGTGTTCCTACTAGAAAAGTCTTTTAGACTTATCATAAGAAAACTCAGTAACAGTTATTTGAACAAAATCTAGTTAACCAAGAAACTACTATTAACAACTATTCATAAAAAAATAAATTAAATAATTGTTTCACCCACAAGGTACATAGATTTCTCCAGCAGCTATCGGAGGAGTAAGATCTAAAGGCAACAGGGATTCACCATTTTGCTCAGCCCACCAAGACAAAGTTCAGTGCATCACAGCAGTGTCTTAACAGCTGTACTTAACCCTGTTCATAAGTTACAGGATCTGCACTATACAGAACTTTGGAAATTGCTTCCAATTTGAGCAGCTTATAGATGAAAGAAAATACTTTTTAAAGCGTAAGCAAAGGTAAAGGATACAAGTTTTGAAGGTCTACCTACCTAAAAAATCACAGGAAAGTTCATGCGGTTTTCTGTTCACTGCTTTTCTCCCTGAGAAAATAATATGTTGAAATTATTTAGTCTTCAAGAACTGGGCACACATGATGAAATATAGACATCTACAACACTAAAATCATCANTACCAATCAATCAGTTTTTTCCACAATCTAATTTTCAGGGAAAGAAGTTATGTGGAAGTGCTTCCATGAAGACACAAACTGTCAAATAACAGCCCAGGTACAATATCTAAACAGGACAGATTCCAGTCACATATATATGTTGAATCTTATGGTATATCGCACCTGGGCATCCTTAATACATGCATATACTATATGTCTCCAATGTTTTAACTTACAGTAATGACCTTCATGAGAAAGTCATGTTATAGGATTTCACTCTTTTAAAAAAACTGATGACATAATATTCCTCCAAGCTTGCTGTCTGATTGAATAGGCAATGTAACTCAAAATGTGAGAATGTCATAGGGCATCAGAGGGAAGAAGGTAGAAATACACACAAGGACATTTACCACTACAACTTTGAAAATAATAGAATTTTTTATTANCAATTCAGAAATTCAGATGTACTCTCAACTTGACCTATATTAACCAATGAATGGCAGTAAGCAGTCATTCTCAGGGAAAAAAAATAACCTCATCTAGACATAAACTTATACAACAAGTCAAATGAATTATGTCTTAAAAGTGATTTTTTTTTTGTTTGAATATAAAGACAGATGATTAATTCTTCTATCATTTCCTGAACTGCATATGTTTAAGATAATTGCATCCATGAGAATCAAACTATGTAGGCTTATCAGAAAATATGAGCTATGTTGAAATGGTTGTGGAATCCTGGCTAGTCCTCTGTGATAAAGGAATCTACCAGAAGTTACTGAAAAACTACTGAAGTCTATAGTGATACCCGCTTCTCAAAATAATAAATAAAATAAAATTTAAAAGTCAAAAAACCCCCCANGCAACTTTGAAAATAATAGAATTTTTTATTCTTATTTTTATACTCAATTCCATCATCCTTTCCCTTTTCTAATTAGCTCTCCTCCATAACTTCTCTTATAGCTATTTAGCCTCCGGCTGGGATGACATGTGGAAAAATTCCTCTGAGGCCAATGGTAATGTGGTTCTCTGGATTGCCCAGTAATAATCACAAAGTATTGTTGATAAAATCTCTCAAGCACAACACCTCCAGGATAACAGCTAGTGGCCAATAAAGTAGGAATGACCTCAAGTTCATTTCCCTTTTTGTGTGAAAAGTGAATGACCCTATCTCTCCTCTGCTGTTCTTCATTTCAAGGTCAACTCAACATATTATATTTTATATTACTATATTTTATGTTACATGATTACTCAGTAGATATACAGTACTCTTGTATTTTCTATCCTTTATTGAAATGGAAAATAAGTACCTTGTGTGTAAGTAGAGATTCTGTGTACTACAGACCAATGACCAATCAACCAGTTGTGGTTGATTGTGGAATCTGATGCATGTTTTAAAAATCAATACCTCTGCAGGTTCCTATGTTCATAAACAGGGTTTATGAGAGACAAGAGCCAGATCTCTGATCCTAACCTTGAGAGTTTGGGATTGAGAATACTCAGTGTTGTGCCTCACAGTGTCAGTGATCAAAGCAATATTAAACGTGTAATTTTTTGTTTATTTTCTGGGCAACTGCTCCATTTTATATTGTCCCATTATGAAAACCATATGTAGATCCTGCTGTAATATGCAGAAGATAATTACTCTCTTGTTAGAATTCTTTTGATTCATCAGTAATGATGTAGATTAATACAGGGTTGTACAACATATAGAAGAGATTTCCCTTGTTTCTCAAATGCCAATTATTTTAAAGCCTTGTTTTAAAAATTACCCCAGACATGAAATCTCCTTTTTTATTTGAAGTTCTCTATGGGATGGAGCTGGAATCAGACATGAAGATGAAAGTTATTTTCAGATTAAATAAAAGGAATTTTTCATCTCAGAAATTCCTGATGAACTCTTAGTGCATATGGGATGCCTTCAGCACATAGGACTAGTGAATAGCAGCATAAGAAAAAAAATCAAGCAACTATTATCATTACTATCATCATCGTCAGTCATCAGCTCCATCACACAGGTTTGTGCATATGCTGTAATGAAAAAAAAAAGGGAAGAAAAGGAAAAAAAAGAATGAAAAAGAGAAAAGAGTCCTGCTAATTCTACATTGCTGAATAATTTTTGCTAAGCAGTACACTACCCCCTCTGAATGACCTCCTAAAGGAACTCATCAGCTCTGTCATTAGCCTAATCATTATAATCCCATTATATTTGCTTTT
>VXBB01024957.1:257839-281611 GCA_013399915.1 Illadopsis cleaveri
TTTTTTTTTTTTTTTTTTTTTAATAGAGACACTCCTAGGAAAGGTTATCAGCAACTCCTCTGTGAGGATTCTTCTGACCCCATGGATGCCCAATATGTCACCCCCTTTCAGTCAGATCATCACCAACATGGACAAGAGGGAGTGGCTATGTGACTGGCCTATGCAACATACTATATTCTTCCAGAAGGATGAACATGAGTCCAAAGGGACCATCACTGATGTTGTCAAGCATGGAGATTTGGTGCAAATTCCCTGCTAAGTCAGTCAGACCAAATTATTTTCCATTATGTATTCCTAAGGAGGCCCTTGGTAAAGATAATGGATTATCTACTTTTCTTTTCTACTTGCCTTGTTTCTACTTGTCAGGATGCTCAAAAGTACTTTTTTTATAAATTTCCCATAACCTTTACAGGAGTAAAAATGGGAGTTTTGAGTCACTGAAATTTTCCTGGAAATATTCTGGGCTGAGCATTAGCATTGCAATTTTCAGCATAAAATGCTAATAAATACAGAACTTTCTTTTCCTGTAATGACAGTTCTTTAACCTTCCTCACCAATCACAGTAAGCAACAGGAGTAAAAATGTCATTGTAGATGGCCTAAAATTTGATTAAAGACCATGTGAATTTTAGGGTAAAATATAGGTAAGAAAATTCACACCTAATTTTTTTTTTTTTCAGTACTGTTAAGAATCAAAATGTTTCTGGTTTATTGACAGGGAGAATAATTTTGCAGAATTAGGCTATTTTAGAGTTCCAGGACCAGAGCCATATGAAGTTTATAAGATATACATATAAATCTTTGGATATGATAACTTATCTAGCGAACCTTTGAGTTCCCTGGGGAAGTTGGGAACAAAATTTTATTAATGATGTCTAAACTTTCAGACTTGTACCAAAATGAGATAGGAAGAATTTGCTTTCTAACATCTAAATAAACACATTTAAAAATCTTATCTATCATTGCCACTGCATTATAATCCATTATCTTAGACATCTGCATGTACTTCAGAATTAGACACAGATATTTGTTGATGACTTTATGGTCATGTCATCAGTTAAAGAAGATCAATACCTTTTTCTGACGTACGTGAAGTATTTAAAAAATAATTCAATGCAAACTGCCCTGGTATGAAAATGAAAAGCGAAGTGCAGCAGTTTATGTCTTGCACTTTCTCAAGCCTCAGCTGTCAAAACAACTCTGCAGCGTTTGATGGATTTCTGCTTTTGTTTTGTTTTCAACCTAGGTATGATAAGCTACTCTGTGTAATTTTGCTCAAAAAGCTTTTTTTGTGGTTGGTTAGACTTGCTTGGATACTAGGTGCCATCAGAGCCTCTCTATTACTCCCCTCCTAAGCAGGGCAGGGGTGGGAGGGCAGAGAAAATAAGATAGAAAAATCCCCATGGATCAAAATAACAGCAAAAGCAAAGGCAGCATGGGGAAGCAAAGTAAAACAGAAGCAGATAATGTCCAGCTCAGGAGGCAGGGTTCCAGTGTTTGTAGTGGTTGCTCAGTAAGAAAAACAGCACAATAACAAATGCCACGACTCCTCATTTCTCATAGTTTGTTGAAGAGTAGGCATCATATGGAATAGCTCTCTGGTCAGTTTGGGTCAGCTATCTTGGCTATGTCCCTTCTCAAGATTTTCCTCACCCTCAGCCTACTGATGAGGGCAGATTGTTGGGGGGACAGCGCTGGTGCCAACCCTGATCAGCAGGAGCCAGAGCACTGTAAGGTTATCAACACTTCTCCAGCTACCAATACAAAGCACAAAACTATTAGTACAACTATGAGGGAAATGAACTCTTTTTCAGCCAAAACACTTTTCTATTGATTTAAAACAAAAAACAATTATTATAAGATTTTCAAAATACCAAATTACTTGAGGTATATGTGTGATGGCTTATATAGATATTTTTGACTTCTTATTTATTTACTCTCAGAAAAGAACTCATCACAAAGAGTTCTGGTTCTGATTTTTCTCGGTTCAGTGAGAGGAAATAACTGCTATACATACAGAGCCAGGCTCTTCCTATGGATGAAGCATACCTTAAATACTGAAAAAACATAGATAGAAAATTGGATGATGACTGACTTCTCCAAGTCAGTCCAGACTATGTATGATGAAGAACTTAGATGAAAGTTCCATTTTAAAATGGTGCCAGATGGCAATTTCTAGAATATGTTAGACAATAATATTCATATCTTGGACAGGTTTTGCTATAGATTCATCATTTCAATGTACCTTATAAGATGATTTATCATAAGCTAATATTAAAAGTATTTAATCCAGAAAATTACTCCCTATTATCAGTTCAAAAATTTCTTGTGACAACTTTGAGTCAACTTCTCAGAGAAAGGAGAATAAAAAGAGAAATTTAGGGCAAAATTTGTTTTAAATGCCAATCACTTATACAGTTTTCTCAAGAAAAAATCAAGAAACTAATTCAACCTTTATGAAAAGGAATAGATTTCTTTCC
Organism: Illadopsis cleaveri; assembly: GCA_013399915.1. Taxonomy (NCBI): domain Eukaryota; kingdom Metazoa; phylum Chordata; class Aves; order Passeriformes; family Timaliidae; genus Illadopsis; species Illadopsis cleaveri. Next base: position 260,319 of record VXBB01024957.1, read on the forward strand.
CATGTGCCAGTAAGAGTTGGGTCTTCATAATTTTCTTCAGTGAATTTGGTCGATGGTAGCAATGGATCAAAACACAACTCTTTGACAAACATTCATCTATCAAACATTAGAGCAAAATTTCTATATCAGTAGTATTTTATCAAAATTTTTGTATTATTTGACAATGATTTAAAAAGTTTCTTAGGCTTTCCTTTTAAAAAGGTAAATTCTTTTTTGAATCTTGGAGACAAAATATAAGTTTTATTTAAATTATTATGTTTTCAAAAATGTACTGATGGATTTATAATCATCTATTACATTCTTAAAAGTTTTTATCAAGTAGTAGACAACAACACAACAGTTAAAAAAAAATAGAACACAAAATCCAAAACCAAACTGGAACAATACAAAACATTTTAAGGCAATCTTTCATTTTCTTTAGGTTCCCTGAATTATGCCCTATACTCTTTGCATTCTAATCAAATGAAGATTCACACATACCATTTAAACCCTTTACTCCTCTGTACAATCACCCACAAATACTCAGAAGCAACTACAAACAAAGACTCTGACTTATTGTGTCATTGTTTTGTAGACAAACGTTGGAAAAGATTTTCTGTATGAATCAAATCCCTTTTCACTATAATACCACAGACTTAGGCTTGACCCTTGCTTTATATATTATGTTTATGACAACATGAATTATCAAGGCTCAGCATAAAAAAGCCAGATAAAACTGAGTAGAGAGTAGAGCTATTATTATCTTTTCATATGCTTATATTAAAAATAGATCTTCCTCTCTTTCATTGTATCAACTTAAAACACACTCCTGAGAACTTCCAAATGAATAAAAGATACCCTTGACCCATGGAAGATATTTACCTAATTTTCATTAGCAAGGGAAAAGAACATAGAAACATAAAACATAGAAAAACATTATTTCTCTAAAGTAAAATTTCCCATGTTTGCAAGAGCTATTTCCAGAAAAGTGAAACTTAGGCCTGTGTCTAAAACTGGAGCAACCTCTGAAAGTTTGCATGCATACACTGGGGACTGTGACACCAGCTGTTTCCAGTATATTCAGCCAATGTTCAATTTCATTACTCAGAACAGGGAATTAACTTTTCCTAGGCTTGAGGAATGTATAAATTTTCAATACTGGTAAAAATGTGTGTTTAATGAGCCCAAATTACATTCACACCAATTGGCATTTTTCACCTGACTTGGGCATTTTTTTCCCACATTGTGTCTCTTCTGTAACACATGTTTTTCCAACTCAGAGTAGATAGTATTTATATTCACTTAATATCATGGAGGAAACAAGGTAAGTGTAAACAGAAGTGAGCAAATTTTAGCAATCTAGTCTTCGAAAGAAGCCTATTATACAGGTTGAGAAAGATCCCTTAGTCTAGACCTCCAATAGTGCTGGTAGGAAATTTTTCCTGGGCCTAAATAATGCTCTTTGGAGCTTAATAGCTGCAAACATAACATTATCAGAATCACATTGTTAGCCAAAATAAGGAATGCAATTAAAAACCTTTTAAAGTCCATTTAATGAAAGCAGCAAAATACTCATTGACAACAAGGAAATCTGCTTTAGAGATGACCCCAGTTGTCTTCTGATGTTTGTAAGTTATGAGTTTTCTAAATAAGGTTTGCAGTTCATTGTTACTCATGCTTTTTCATTATAATGAAGATTGCAACAAATTGGCACCTACAATGGGTTCACAGGAGGAATGACCTCCTGCAAATGTGTTTGTAAACATTACAGAGTGCTGCTGTTGTTCAGTGCTATTTCATTTCTTCACTGATTGTCAGAGTTTAAATGAATTCAGTACATCTGAAAGTTGCCAAATTGACATTCAGGAAAGCTGCGGAATCTAACATATAGAGGAGAAAAAAAAAAAAAGAAAAAAGAAAAAAAAAGGAAAGATGCAAGTGGGATATTACCCACACTGTTATCCTCTGACCTTTTTATTGGATGATTGTCTGAAAGGTTCATTCTAGACATCATTCATTCCACTACTTAGTTTATTTATTTCTTGTGCATAATTCAAAATTATTTAAAAATTTTGAAAAGGTTTGGGCACAGAATTTTTTTTTTTATGCATAGAAACAGGTTTATGATGAATTTGGTAACAATTGATCTTTATATATGAATGTTATTTTTGATTGTGCACAACTGGCTAATATGGGAACTAAACCAAACCCCTTTGTCTTGCATAATTTAATTGGAGTTTGTATAAGCCAACAGTTTCCACTCAGATGACAGATTCTAATTGGAGAACTAAAATTAATCTTTTAGTATAAGAAAAAAATTATGTCTTTTAGAGATGATGATGTCTTCAAACTTTATTAACAATGGCTTTGAAAGATTGTGGTGTGCCAAAAATTCATCCCAAGGAAAGAACTGAGTAACACACATTGTGGCTTAACCCCAGCCAGTAACCAATGGCCACACAGCCACTCACTCACACCCCACCAGTGGGATAGAGGACAAAACTGGAAGGGTAAAAGCTAGAAAAACTGTAGGTTGAGACAAAGACATTTTCATTGGAAAAGCAAAAGTTGCACACACAAGCGGACCAAATCAAGGAATTAATTCACTGCTGCCCATGAGCAGGCAGGTGTTAAGCCATCTCCAGGAGAGCAAGGCCCCATCACATGTAATGATTACTTGAGAAGACAAACACCATCACTCCAAATGTCCTCCCTCCCCTTCATCCTTCTTCTCCCACTTTATATATTGAGCATGACAGTCTGGAATGTCCCTTTGACCAGTTGGGGTCACCTGTCTTGGCTGTGTCTCCTCCCAGCCTCCTATGTAGCTCCAACTTCCTTGCCAGCCTGGCAGTCCGAATAGCAGAAAAGGCTTTGGCTCTGTGTGATCCCTGCTCAGCAATAACAAAAACATCTCTGTATTATCTATCCTGTGTTCAGCACAAATCCAAACACAGCCCCATACCAGCCACTGGGAAGAAAATTAACTTTTCCCCAACTGTAATCAGCACATTTCTCAGAAACTGAAGTGGAGGAACTTGTAACACACTGACTTGAAAGACATTGTGTCTTTCAAGTGGTCATCATGCATTAAATGATGAAAAAGTATTTTATTATTACCAAGTAATGAAGTTAATTCTTCATTTAATTGTTTGCTCTTCTTTTGATAGCTTTTTTTTTAACCCAAATTTTCCCTTCCTTTCAGTTATGTAATACCACCCAGAGCCAAACTCAGTTGTGTTACTGTAGTTACAGCCAAAATAGTTTCACCATCTGCTGTCTGTACTATCTATAGTATGCAGGATGGATCCAACAGTTGTGACTGATGGTGGTTCATGAGACATCAAAAATCTTCCCCCAGGAATTTAAAGAAACACTCCATCCAAGTACAGTCATGGCAGTTATAATTTTTGTATGAGTACAGTTTTCCAGCTTTAATGCAGCACAGACTGAACACTAGGTTTGAGTCTGTGTATAGTCTGAATATTTCTGTGCAAAATTAAGGTGTTCCAGAGTGTTTTTTAATTGACTAGCTTATTTCCTATAATTATTCCTATAGTTATGCCTGCGTGTATTTTTGCTTCTGGGCTCAAGTTTGTTTTGATTTTTTTTTTTTAAACAGGTGAGTGTATTGTCTACTACATCTAATTCTCTGTATAACTCATAGAAGCCCAGTCAGAAACTTCTGGTGATGATAACTTATTGACAGAGCACCACTTTCTCATTCCTCATTTGTTACTATAATGACCACCAGAAAGATTCCCTCAGTTTTGGTGTATGATTTAGTAATAAGACAAAAAATATAATCAGTATATAATTAGTTTGATATGCATGGGTAATATTTAATTAAAGATATATATACAGTTATTCACAAATTAACTGGATGACTTCTGTTGACTCAGTATGAGCAAACTGTAGGCAGTAACTTTTCTAATGAGTTATAGGTAATAGGAATGTTAACATCTACTTTAAAAAAAAAAAGGCAAGAAGGAAGTTAGGCAGCTAAAGAAAAGAAGTTTATAAAGTATAGGTAAGTTACCTTAACTATACGTTTCTGAAAAATTCAGCAGCAATTTATAAAACAACCTATTTGCAAGTACATAGGAGACAAGACTGGAATACACAGCACACAAAATGCAGCTCTATGAAGAATAGGCAGGGTAAAGCCAGCCTAAACCATCTAATTTTTCTACACAAAGACAAATAGAAAGGGAATTTTATGTCATATAGTTTCATTTTTCTAACATATTTATTGGTCTTTACACATGACATTGTCTTAAGAAAGTAAAGGAAATACATTTAAATAACACTGAGTGGAGTTAAGCCAGACTGGATACCCATAGCCACAGAGAAGGATGTGAAATTGTCCTCTGTAATCTTGATTTATCAGACGAGAATTAATGAGCTTCAAAATCAACATAGAAAATTCAGTATAGACACTGGGGAAACATGAAAAGGTAAGGTAGTGAATTACAGTCATAGATTGCTGTGGGAATCTCTGTCATAGAAGTCTTCAAAAGAAATGGAAAAATGTCTATGCAGAATCATAGTGAGAACTGATTCTGCCTTAGGGCAGGGAAAAGGACCAGATGACCTCTCAATGCCTTTTTACTCCTGTTTTTCTGAGATTCTGTTATGTAGATGTCTAAATTTGAACACATTATAAAAAAATATTGTAATACTTTAGCTAATATTTCATAATAATACTAAAATAGTTAATACTGTCCAACGAATGTTGATAATGACAATAGTGTATTTGCTTATAGGTTAAAATAATATTGGTATTTGAATGAATATTACTGTCATCCATTATCTAAGATTTAATTTGTGAATCAATATTCAAATAAAATATTCAAGGTCACTTCTTTTTATTTTTATTTCACAACTATAAATTTTATTTTCTGATACACTCATTTGGATGGATACAAAGTTTTTATGAAAAAAAGAACCAGTGGAATAGTTCCAAGGATTAAGGATATGTGTGCCCTGGTCTCTTTAATCTCAATGACATGAATTCTATTCATCCATTTAGTGTGACAGAATAGCAAGCTTGAGTTTCAGTAATGAAGATAAGAATGTAATTCAGCTTTTTTTCAGGAGACTGATAGGCAGGATCCCATGGGAAACTTATCTGAACAGTAAAGGGACTGGTGAGATCAGGTTTTCTTCTCGAAAAAACTCCTTAAAACACAAGGAGGTCAATCTCAATATGAACAAGAATGTGTGGCAGAGGGCCAGGTAACAATGCAGAAATCCAGAATGAACTCAAGCCCAAAAAGAAAGTACAGGGTGGCGTTGAGAACACTCCACTAAGGAGCAATGCAGAAACAGTGCCTAGGTGTCCAGAGCAAGAATTAATAAAACCAAAGTACAGCTGATGCTGAAAATGTCAGGAGGTGTGAAAGGGAACAATTCTACAGGTATTAGAGAAATAGAAACGGCATAAAGCAAAATGTCTGGTTGCTGCTGAATGTGAGAGATATCTAGATATATAGATACTAAAAAACTTGAAGTATTCAGCATCTTATCTACTCAGCATTTTCTCTACCTCAAACTATCCAAGTCCTTGTCCCTAGTAGCAGAGTACAGGGTGAAGAAGTGCTTCAGAAGGTACGAGAAAAGAATTAGATGGAGCACGTCTTAGTGATTGCTATTGCAAGTTTTACATACACAAATCTGTGGGACTAGACCACATGGGACCAAGATGTACTAACAACATGAACAGGAGAAAAGAGGAGGAGGTACCTAGGGGTAGGACTGACATATTGCAAAGCTTCCCAGTGGAACTCAGTGAAAACAAATGTAAGGTTTTGCACCTGGAATGGAGTCAAGCCGTGTGACAGGGTGGGCTAGGAAAGTGCTGTGCAAAGGAGCCCCGATGAGCAGAAGATTGAACACAAAACAGCACAGTATCCATGCTGACTGAAGAGAAGACATCCAGATTCTCCTGGATATGCTCAGTGACTGACGCAACAGGCAGAAAAAAGCTATGGCAAATGCAATTCCAATTAAATATATAGAAAAAAAGATTCTTCATGGTAATGGTGGTCAAGCACTGGAATCATGGAATATGTGAAGTATCCATCCCTGCTGGAAATTCTCAAATCTAATGTATCTAATGGAACAGTCAAATTTTTTTAAAAAAATAAAAATAAATAAATTAAAAGCTCCTGTTGAGACTTACTTCCTTTACTTGTCATACTCATTATCCCTGCTGGGCTATGTTGTGATTATTTCTTTACATTTAATTCATTTTGAACACTTAATCATTTTTTGTTGCACTTTTCTGAACTCCCTGTGATTTGTTAATATATGTGTGATATTGTGGTCCCCAGAACTGAGCTTATTCTTGCAGGTGCAATCACGCTGGGGTCCTGTAAAACAGAACTATTGTCTGCCTGCTGCCTGGCATCAGTGTGACAGATTCCTTGGTCTCTAACAATAAATCGCTTCGTTTTAAATAGGAAGAGTAATGATCATTTCTGTATCTTTGCGAGGATGGAGCACAAATACAGACCTGCACAAACATGTACAAGCACTCAGACATGCACAGACATACACAGATATACAGACTTGAGAGTGATGGAGCTAATTTCTATCTAACATCTCCTGTGCAAAATGATTGCGATAGGAGGGAAAAAAAAAAAAAGATAAATGGAAAACAATCCGTTGGACTTTTTACAATAGAAAAAAATGGGTAAAATGTCTAGAAATAACAGTAATTTACAAAACACATCAGAAAAGATGCAGGAGTAAATTAGTCATTGATTCAATTCCCTTGAATGGTGCACCCAGTCATACAGTGATATGGTGAGATGCTTTCTTAAAATCTTTTAATATGACAGTAAATTGTAACACTTTTTGATTAAATAAATCACCAAGTATAACTGAGCATGACATGGAAGAAAATATCTTGGGATTCAGGGAGTAGAAATGTTCTCAAAATCTGTCTCCACTTAAAGCTCAACTTTGCCTCACTGGCAGACTAACATCTGGTTTCAAACTAACAGTGTCAGATAAACTATTCCTTGTGTTTTAACACAATTTTCTTACTCTGGTCTTGAAACTTTGAGAATTTCTCTCAGACTGTCCCAAGAGAATCATCTTCACAGCAAAAGCTTCTGACTCCATTTCACACCTGACTCTCAGTGAGATGAAGTGTAAACCAAAGGATCTTGCTCCCCCTCGATTCATTCCTAGATGAAATATGTTTCAGACAGGTCCACAGGAGAAGGTTATGAGCTACAAGCAAGAAATGAGTTCAGAGGGTAAAAGTGACAATTATTTTTCGACATGAACAAAAATGAGAAAATGATTGGCCTTTTCCTTAAAACCGTACCACCTTTTCTGATGCTTTTTCATTCCAATTCTGATGCTTTTGTAGTCTTCCTTCACATAAGTATTCCAAACCCCTTAAAAAAGATCTGACAAGCACCAGTTTTTTATGATCACCTGACTGCTGTTTCTTGAAAGGAAACTACTAGAAAGCATTTAATGCAAATAATTCTTTGCAAATGAAACAAAACTTGGTAATCTATGTGGTGGTACCTACCCATAGCCTCTTATTTATCGATTGAAAAATCACAGTTTTTGTCTGAAGGAAATTCAACTGGTACATAGCATGTTTAAAAATGGATCTGGACTGCATTCCACATCATTAACTTATAATCCTTGAAACCAAAAGGAGCACAAAAAGATGATTTTGAAGGAGTTTTTGCATGCATTTTATCTGCTGACACATTTGCATTTGTCAGCTGAGCCTAAAGGGGTACACAGTGAAATTAATTTCTGCAACCAGAGCTAGTATGGCTTAAAGGCTGATCAAGGAGCTGACCTGGAGAAGTGAGGGACCAGTGTGTCTCTCTCCAGGAGTCTCCAACACTGAAAGACAGTTTTCAAGCTAAGGTCATCTTGCCTTGCTGAAGAGATATTTTAATTCAAATTCAGATGCAACTGTGTGTCTTCAGATGGGATCTAGTAGGGAGTTGATGAATCTCCATTAGACCCATTCTGCTCATGTTCTGGGTTAAAAGTCTTCCTGTGCACAACTTTCCCCCAAGTTACTGAATATATCTTTGGCTATACATCATCACTATGCTTGTAATTTTAACTTCTTCCTTAGGCATAGGAACTTCACTGTTAACTTGTGCTAAAACTCTTCTAGGTGATTGCTGAAGAAGTGCACCATGGAAAAAAGCATGTAGAAGAGCAATATCTCCTCTAGTACTTTGTGTACAATGATATAGTATATGTTTCAGTGTAGTGGTTTAGGGCAAATCTGGGAGGAAACCTCCTTAAGGGGCNCACAGGGCAATATCAAACACAAACCCAACAGACGATTGGGGATACAAACATCATGTCACCCCAGGACATTCAGTTATTCCACAAGGAATTTCAACCACAGAAATGTATCTGAAGCATAACTTGCCTGCATAAACTTTTGATTTTATTTACATTGTCAATTTCAGTTTTCTGTTTAGTATAATCACTTAAATTGGTTTATAAAAAGGAATCCCCCATTTCCTTACGGTTGTTTGTTTGTTTGTTTGATTGGGGGTTTTTGTGGTTTTTTGGGGTTTTTTTTTTTTTTTTTTGGGGTTTTTTTTTTGTTTTTTTTTTTTCTGGATACATCAGATCTGTAAAAAAACTCTAAGTGATTAAAAGTCCTCTTATTTGAAACATGCATTTTGCTGACTGGTTTCACCTTTTTTCTGTTTGGAAACAGAAGAAAGTTCCATCAAATCATCCACTCATTTGAATTTCATGACACCAGACAGAAATTTTTTGTTTTGCTTTGGAGTATGTGTATGCAGAATTTCTTGCACCTTATATCACTGGTATTTCCATAAATGTCGTTTTTTAAAACACATATGCATTTATTTTCTTATATTGTAAACTAATTCCAGGGCATGTTGAGTGATCACAACATGTATGACAACATTCTCAAAAATGCTTGTGGAATAAAGCACAAGAAACTACCATATTTTGCTCATTAGAAAGCTGGTGGTACTGAGATTAAACATATCAACATCAGTTTTGATATTAATGTCATGATTGTGTATTTTTTAAAAAATGTTTTATTTCCCCTATTTTCCTGCTGAAAACACAAAGGTTTTAGTGTGTGTTATTTATGCTTTGTGACAACGGATAGATCTCTCTTTGAACCTGAGTTCTCTTTACGTGCACAGACAGATAATAATATACAGGGAAAATAGAATTAATTATAATTCGAGATATGAATATTAATGCATGAACATAATCTTACTTTTTTGATAAATATTCTTATTCAATGCTAATAATCAGTATCTTCTTTTCTAATGATGTCTGAACAGTGATGGAGTCTGACAACAGGTTATAAACAAAACTTTATTGAGGCATTAAGAAAGAAGATCAGCAATGCAGCTAAATGGTGATGTGCCTGATCCCTGAGAGTGAACACAGGGTCAGCTAGGATGCCATGGCTCTGGTGGACTATCAGGAGCTCAATGTCAAATCAATCGTGCAAATGAATTGTGAATGTGGATGAGAGTTGTGGCACTCCTTGGCTCCACCAATATGAGTGTGAGCTGAGAGAATCACACCTTACATGGCAGAAGCACTGACTATGTGTCATCGCAGATGATGTCGGTGACATCCTGCCTGCAGGACAATGGGGACAGGCTTTCAGACTGCAAGAAAAGAGAGACTTGCACAGATAGAACAAGCTTACAATAAAGAACTCTTATAAAAATTCCAACAGTTCTCCAATTCTGATGTATTGTCAAGATTAGATCTGAAGGTACGTTGTCTACAGCGTCAATAGAGATTTACCTAGAAACTCTAGATTAGTTCTGTTCCTTTTTCCAAAAAGTATCCCCTGATTAATTCATTGTTCTTTAATAGGAACCCTTTGTGAAAGGAAACTGCTACTTGCCAAGACTTGTCAGAATTTTAGACAAAGCACCCATGAAGAACAAAATTTAATATGAGCATTAAACTTATGGAATAGCATTTTCTGAACACAATATTTATAAGATTTAATTAATAATATTTTACCCCATTTAATTTCAAGCTAAGATTTCTGTGTAGAAAAGGTAGTTTAATTATCTACTGGTATACTTTTATTTTGCTGGCACTGTGTATGTGATTCTTCAATAAAAGCAAATAAATCCGTGATTTGTGATTATGTCTCCTCAAAGAATCATAAACTGTTTTTCTGTTTTTTGCTCTCTGACAGACTGAACAATCCACAGCAGCTATTTATACTTTTAAAGCCCATTCTCATTACACTGTGCTGGACTTGAGGCTTTCTGTCCATCAGATTGACCTTCACCTTCAGTCAGGGTGCAGAACAGGACCAGAACTCTAGCTGTCATCTTATTAGAGCCAAGCAGTGCAGAAAGATTAACTTACATACCTTATGCACAGAACTTCTGTTTCTATAGCTCAAGACAGTAGAATATCATGACATACTCAGTATGCAATCTACAGCAGGTTGCACAGGATTGCATCCAGGTGGGTTTTCAGTATCTCCTGGGAAGGAGAATCCACAACCTTCCTGGGAAGCCTGGTTCAGCGCTCTGTCACCTTTGCAGTAAATAAATTTTCTTTCATATTCAGATGGAACTTCAAGTGTTTCCATTTGTTCCCAGTGTACCTTGCCCTAAACTTTTGATCACTTCCCCAGCTGAATATTTGTGAAAAGTTTCCTCTGTGTTTCTGCACTTGGATCATTTATGAAAAGCTAGAACTATACAAGACGTGAAAAACTTTTGCAGAACCTACCTAAATACTACCTTCTGATTTGATAGCTGTTTAAGACTTTTTGGGTACATCTGATAATTTTGCACATCTTTAATACTAATCATCTTAATCTTATCTTTTGCTTATAAGTGTCACATAAAGCAGCTTCAAAAGATTTTGTAAATTCAAAATATCTAACATATATGTTTCTTCTCCTTTATCTTTAAGACTCTTATCCTATCACAAAAAGGAAATTAGATTATTCTGACAAGCTTTGTTCCCAAGAAATCTGTGCTTGCAGTTAGTCTAGTCTTAGGTTATCTCTAGGTGCTTATAAATTGTTTGAATATTTGTTCCAGCTTTTTACAAAAGGAACTAAAGCTAACTCACACATAATTCTCAATTCCTAGTTTTTCACGTTTTTGAAGATGAGAACCATGATTTTCCTTTCTTTCCAGCTCTCCAAAACTTCATAACCTTTCATGAATTCTGTATGGTTTCAGCATGTCTTTAAAGTTTTCTGAGTAAAATTCAATTGAACGATCCAACATAAAACTTCTAACTTATATTAGAGCTCTTTAATGTACTTTTTCTTTCTCCAGACTGAATCTTTACCCCTTTCTTGTTGATTACGTGTCAGCTGTCTGATCTCAGACAATCTTTTTAGCAATATCTGACGCTAAAAAGAACATTAAACACTTCAGCATTCTTGGTATCATAATCAGTTCTTCCTTCTTCTGTTCAGCATTTCCCTTTATCTTCATCTTGATACTAACCTGCTTACTGAATGTCTTACTGTTGTTCTTTATAACTCTTGCTAGTTGCATATTATTTTACATCTTTGTCTTTTACAAATTTTTTTCCACACATTTTGTCCTTAACAATTCAACCCTTTTTTCTGTTCTATATACTCCCTTCATGCAATTAAAATCCTTAAAGAGTCAATACTTTACCCAAGCTGTGTTTTTTTTCTAAACTTCCTATCCTCTCAGTATTTGCAGTCTGTGATTGTGCTTTTAATATAGTTTCCTCATTAAGCTATAAATTTTCTTATTCTTTAGAGTTGTTTCTCACAGAATATAAGTTCCCTAAACTCTTAATTATTGCTCTAATAAATTTGCATGTTCAAGCTTTATTTAATCTAATGTCTGAGAGTCAGGAGTTTTCCCCAAGGGAAATCTATAAAAGCAGTTGAAAGCATTTTAGCTTTCCCTGTTCTGTGGGTTTTGACCTATTTCCCACAACTACCCAGGCATTTTCCTATAACAAATCCCTTGCTATTGAACGACATACCCTGGATCTCTCCTGCTCTCTTGCTGTGACACATTGTAATTTGTTAGTACCATTGTTACTGGTCTTATTTTATTTTTCTAAGGGACTAAAAATAATCTTTGGGGTTGGAGTTATAAAGAAATATGTGAAGAAAGTGCCTAGAGAATCTTACCTATTATGTACCTATTAGTCGTAATTCTCCAGGGATATAGACATTAGAGCCAATAAATCTTCATTAGTTGCTGTATCTTCAAGACTAAATAAATCTGCAGTTGCTAATTTTCTTTGTATTTTTCATTAAAATTACCATTCAAATTTTTACCTTAGTATCAAATACAAAAAAGTACGAAGTGGTCTATTATCTAATGAGTTCTTCAGCATTTGTTAACCAATTATTAATGCTAAACCAGAGAAACATAGTTTGTTCCTTTTATAAGTAACCTTTATACTCTCTCTCTGAAGATAACTAGAAAGTAAAAAGAAGCTCAGGAAAGCAAAACTTTATGATAGAATGTGAAAAATGCAAATTATGGGTAGCTGATATCAGGGGTAGCTGATACCTGTACTTTTGCTGCAGTCAGATTTATATTATGTCTTTATTCACCGGGACTGAGAGACTGAGAGGAAAGAAAAAATACCAAATATATGAAAAATAACTTCAATAAAACGAAATAAAAGCTGAAGCTCTTCTTATCCAATTCAGAAATATGCAACCCAAAATGCAATACATACATGATGGAGAAATTGTACTAATTATCAGATAGGCATATGGCTTATTTCAAATTTATTTGTAAAGAAAGGATACTGCCACAGAGAGTTAATCGCATATGATGCTCATAATGTAATATGAATCACAATAACAATCCTAAATAGCCATTATGGTAAGAGCAGTGAAATGGAACTTGAAATAAACAGTGCAATGAGTGCATATCAGTTAGCTTGAAAGGAAAGGAGCTTTCCGGTGGAGGAAGAGCAGCCAAATACAGTATCTATTAAAGGACTATTAAATGTAAATAGAAAATGTCTCCCTAAAGCCAAGTGCAACTATTTGCCATATGAGCGGGAAAAAAAAAAACAATACAAAGCTTTGTTGCCGTAGGCTAGGTTCCTATTAATTTCCTAAGTCTCTCCCCTGTAGGATTCTTAGGCATCTAGTCACACGGTTGAACTCAAATTGCAAACCTTACTTCAATGCAGGCACTACTCTGTCTCTGTTCTGTGCATATTGTCAGTAAACTTGTTCATCATTTTTTTCCCACTGTGAAATCTGTTCACATTTTGGAAGTGGCCAAAGTATTCAACTGTTACTGGAGAACAGGGATAGTGTGTCAGAAAGAAACACAGACAAGCCTGAGAGAACTCATCATCACCACTTGAAAAAGTTTTTTTTTAAAGATTATATTTTTTTTTTCAGAGAAGGTAGGATAGATACAGAATAGCTTTCTTATTGCTGTCAGCACAATGCATACAAGCACAAAATTTTGAGGGCACCTGTGGCCTCAAATTCATGCTTTCCATTTAAATGGTTGTCTTATATTTCAACCAGTTCTCCACCCAAGCAAATTAGTTTTACATTGCAGCACAAGGACTCACACACACAGACATCTTTAAGTGAGAAAGGAAACCAAGGAAACATATTTGTGAATAATAGCCTGATCTTACACATGGATTAGTAACTAGAGGAATACTCTCTGTCTGCTGCATTCATGCTTCTATCTTCACACATATTTTATACAAGTAGCTTGATTAAAACTGTTCCGCAGTAAATCGATTCATATTAGTCATGCTAGATAATAAAGGTGAGCAAACTTATTTTCTTAATATTGTTCATTCTTACAGAGGACATCAGGGAGTCATCAGTCTCCAATCAGCACCACTGTGATCTGATTTGTTCCATTGTATTGTGACCCTGTATCTTCTTTTGGTGAACTTTCACAGGACTTAATGGTACAAAATAGAACAAATTGCTTATACACAAAACTGTATTTAAGTGAAACCTTTTAAGTGTGATACCTTTGAATAATTAAATAGTCACAATAAAAAATGAAGTTTCATTTTAAAAAGTGATTTCTTATTAAAATGTCACTTTCATCAAAGTTCTTGCCTTGAATAATAAAATAAATAACTTTTTTTTTCTGACTCTCACTCGATGACTGTAGTACATATTATGGAGATAATATTAAGATATGCCTCACTGAGCAAATTATACAAGATTTTAAAGGGATATCTAAAAACTAAATTTATCCACATTTTCACTTAGACTCTGAAAATACCGAAAGCAGATTTCAGGTAAATATTGAAATATGAAAGTTTTTCCCAGCAACAGATATCTAGAACAGGAGAATAAATAACACACAAAATTATGACTATATATATGCTATACTTTGACTCAGGAAAATAGACCTGCCTAAAATATACAGCTCAATTTTGAGCTCCATCTGTGAAAATATTTCACCCATGTCCATCACTGGTTTGGCTTCCAAGGCACTCTCCCTCTCTCAAATCAGACATATGTGTATAGGTAGCATGCAATATGTAAGTAGGGAAAAAAGAAAATGAAAATGATTGTAATTTATATTTAAATTTGATGTAAATTACATGATTAAAACTCACTTCTTTATTGAGGAGTTTATCTTTAAAAGAGGTTGCAGTTTCATTCAGAAAGGAGTCAAAATTCTTACTTTCACCACGTTATCCAAATCACTGTTGTCTGGATGCAAGAAAATATCTCATGAAAACTAGGCTTCTTACAAATTGTCACCCCTAAAAAACCCATAAATATTGTCAATCCATGGAAACACTTTCATCTTGGTTTATCTCACTTATTATATGCATCTACATTGGGAAAACATAATTCACTTGCTGTGAGTGTGTCTGTCTCTTTCCATTGACTATAACAGAAGCTAAGGATTAAACACTGAGGTTGTCCAAATCTAGATTAAATGAAATCTAGATTAAATACATTTAGCTTAGAGTAGAAATGAGTTACTCAGAGTTACTCAGTTAATATCAGCTAACCACCTATTTTAACACAACATGACTGCTGATGTGTAAAAATGTTGTTAAGAGTGAGAATAAAGTAAAAAGTAAAATATGTGCCTGAAGTAAGGCTTAAGCTCTGAGGCCCTTCCCAGGACAACATATTCAGCCCATGAAGATAAAACTATAGCCTAAGAAGACACCAAAAGAACAATCCAGAGATTTAGTACAGAAACTAGCTTGTGGAATGATGGAGCCATTTTTTATAACACATTAGCAGTTTAAGTATGTTAGCAGCCAAGTTGTCTGCGAAACTTTATTCCAGCCTGTTGTTAATCACCTGCCAGTCTCTTGGGGTTTGGGATGTGACTAGATTATGAAGTTTATAGTGTTTTGTTTCTTTTGTATTTTGAGATACTTAATTCCTAATTCCATCTTCTCCTGGGGAAGGTCAAACATTAAAATCATTTTTACACCAATATTTCCAGAGAGGTATGCTCTGAACTCAGCTTCGTTCACATAAATCTATTGTAACTCCAATATTCTTCACAGCTTTATTATGTTCATTTATGAACTAAATGAAACTAAAAAATGAGCCCCAAACTCCTCTATATTCCCTGTGCTGCCGTGTAACCATAATACATAGTAATTGTTATCATATTTGATGAAATGGCCTAAAATGATTCATGTAATAAATCATTGTTGAAACCAAAGCACTTTGTTTACAGCTTAGTGCCAAAGGGACAGGTAGAGTTGCCCTGGAAAGCTGCACAACAGTGAGGGGTTTGAGACTGAAAGGTCTGCACAGGGTAGAAAGGGTTTAAGGCTTTCCATACCACCTATAAGGAACACCTTCTAGAACCTCTGCAGCTGGACCTTATTTTTCTTTCAGAGAGGTCTTTGTGTCGCTGTCAGGGAAATTTGTGTGGCCAAAGCTCAACTGGAGTGGAAGCTGCCTAGAAATGTGTGAGACAATAAAAAGATTTAAGATAAAATCTTCTGGATGATCTGTTATATGTATGTTTGAATTTGCTACAAATTTACCACAGAGAACTAGAAAATATAAAATATTTTTTTTTAGGTCATATAGTCCACACCTTCCTATTACAGTATTTCAAATTTACAGGCTTGGGGTATTGTTTTCTGTGTTTGGCTAACTCCAAAATCCCTGGTGTTGATTTAACATTGCTTGTTTAGTATCTTTAAATATACAGTGTATATACAAACACATTTAAACAAACATATGGGGGATTTCAGCACGATGAATCCCTGCTAGTGTATTTGGCAGATCTCTTCTCCTCCTACATTCAGGCTGTTCTATATAAGGGCCTTAAATCTCTTCCCGGCACAATAAATTATTCCAATATCATCTTGTATTACTGAAATTTAAAGTTCCCCTTTCAGTTTCTCTTTCAGGTGTGTATGATTTCTCCCTATAATGCACATGTAAAGTGCCTCAGCTTCTCTCCCATGCCTTGTCTCACCTCTTGCGCAACACACAGAAAAACATCCGCTCACCTAACAGATTTTTCAGTTGCCCGAGATTTTTCAAAGCTCTGTTGCCACAGAAAGGCTCCTTCATTCACCCCGAGTTTTGTGGCTTAATTTAGTACCAGCTTGACCTACTTTTCATCTAAAGAAATGACCAGAGAAAGAGATGCCTAGACAAGAAGTGGGTAGCCAGGGAAACCTCTGAGAGGAAGGAGAACAAATGGAGTGAACTCTGGTGCACAGCTTTGAAGAGCCAGAAAAATGGTTTTGGGTATTGACTGTGAGTTTTCCTCATAGCCATTAGCTCCAAATAAAGAGTAGCATCAAGGTATTTTTTCCCCTCACAAAAAATTGCAAGAAAGCTCTAGATGTCATATTAAATGAACATTTCCAAGTTCTCTTTAAAATGGAGTGTTGCAATTCAGACACAAAACTCTGAAAGGAGCAGATACTGGGATCAGCTCATCATCGTGAACGACAACGCATGAACAAACAGAGCAAGTACTGTGAGACATCTTTCATTGTTATTTATATCAATACACAGAAAAAATAATGACAGTCACTCTACAGTCTTATAATTTAAAAAAAAAAAAAAAAGGCATGCTCATCTTTGCTTTTTTAAATTGCCTTAGTCAAAGTCAATATGATAAGCAAATGCATACCATGATGAGTAAGGGTTGCACATTCTGAATTGTGATCAGATAAGAACATCAACAATTTCAGAAGTACTAAGAAAATACATTTAATAAAACATGCTGTGTCACCAAAGTAAAGCATGAACAGGGACAGAAACCTAGGTTATAAAGGTTAACACTTAGAGTTGTTTACATATTTTTAACATTCGTTAAAAAATACACTAAATTAAACTTTTTTTAAAACATAATTGCTTCATGGATTCTGGTTTGGCCCTGACAATATGCAATATGACCACTGTAAAATTTTTATTGCTCATGATGCTCATCAGTTAATATGTATCTCTTCCCTAGCTGGACTTCGAATACTTTATTCTTATGAAAAGAGTATACCAATTTTTTTTTTGCAGTGTTATGTAAGTCATACATAACTGATTAACAAAAATCTGTCCTGAATTATGTTGTGGGCTAGGGAATACAGTTTCTAATAATTTATTTCACTGGAAATATAAGCACTCAGCAAATTTAGACCCCCTTGAAATTTTCCCTATTGCATTACTTGGGACTAAAGAGTGTTTTTTTACCTTTTCTTATTAAAACAAAGAATGCAACCATTATCCCCATTTAAAATATAGGTGTAAACTGTTGACCCAATTTTATTCTTATTGTAATACCACAGACTGAGAGTTAAGTTAAAAATATCTTTACAGGTATGGACATGAATATGTATTCTTGAATATGTGTTCTTGACTATATATATGTGTATGTGTGTGTATAGTGTAAAATTACACTGAAAAAAACGAGAAACTAAAAATTGCCAGTATTATATTCAGTTGCTGCCTGCTTCCTGAAGATTGTCACCTTGCAAGAGAAGGCTAACCAGGCTCCTCTGCTGTAAACATCTGCTTTTATTAGTTAAGCTCATCAACAGAAGTTAGGCGCAATTAATGTATGCAGCTTTAATGAAACATACAAAACAGCAATTATAGCCATAATTATAATATAATTGAATTGCAATCATATAATCAAAGTTAGCTACATAAAAACTTTGCCTTTGAAACAACTCAAAAGAACATTGTTCCTTTTTTTGCTATCTCATATCTACCTCTCTGTACCTTTTTTTCTCCAAGTATATAGACAGAATAGTATAAATTTAATAGGAACAACAACATACAAAACTTACGTACTTTACTTTACAACCTTGCATGGGTTTTCAGTGCATTCAATTTTTACTGAGCAGAAACCTACCCAAGTGCAGATATACTTATATTTGTGGCCTTGTCAAATTTCATTAGGAAAGCAAGTTTGGGTCTGATCAACACTGAGGCAGTAGATCTCCAAAGATACATCATGTGTTGCAGGAAATGGTATTACAGGTTCCATAAATAGTGCCTTCTAAGTTGATCTCACAGCAACATTAAGTTACACTCTGATATCTAGATGCTGTCATTGGAGGATATGATGGCATATCTACTGTCATTTATGAATACCAAACAAGGTATAATAATCTATTATAAATGCGAGAAAGAAAAATACGTAAAATTCAATGGGTCAGTATGCTTATAAGGAAAACTGATTGTTTATTCCAAGTATTTGGGTGACTTAATTTATTCTCCTTCCTGCCTAGCGACCTGTTCACCCATTTGTGTCCACTCTGTTCCTGAAGGTGAAAAGATATATTATAACAATATGGCCCATTCCTTTCAAGAACAGAAAATAGGCACTTGTTTTTCTTTTGCTTTTTATCTCCTCTCACCCTGTATAGAGAAAACAATATTTAAATGGAACTGTCATCTTGTCTATCTCTCTCATGTACACTGTTTTGGATCTTTTTCATTTGCTAACCAGATGCAGTTAGAAAATTCGTGACAAACTTTTTACTTCTTCAGAACATGATGAGTTTTTTTTAAAAAACAAGACACATCAATGTTAGACATCTTTGGTTCCAGGCTGTTTGGTTATTACTTAGTAATATATTTTCTCCATAGGTCTACTTTGGATATAGAGCAGAAGTAAAATCTCATCTATTTGGCCTGGTTTATTTATCTTACGATTTTTTTGTTGTTGTTGTTCTCTCAACTGACTGCTGAGAGTCACAGAGTCTAGCTTTGAAGGCAATTTTTATTTTAGTTGAACAGGATAACATAATAAATATTAGAAATTTTATGGCTTTGTACTTTTATTTGAATGAAAGCTATGAGCTGAAATAGGAAGAAAAATCAGCTTTGCATAATAAATGTGCAGTTTATATCAGGTTTGAAAACCAGAAAATCACCAAGTCTTCTTTTACTGTCAAGAATTTAAGTAAGAAGACATTTGCAGAAAGTTATAATCCAAGAGCAAATTTCAGGAAAATGTGGTCTCACAGAACTCTTCAAACTTTTTTCTCAAGTATACATGTCATAGAGAGTTTTGGTCAAAATACAAGACCAGTAAGGGTTAAAACACCAGGATGGGACTCATCACCCCCATCTTCTACATTTATTTTTTCACCCTATCCCATTTAACTTTAAAACTTCACTCATAAAACTTCTAGTTCTAGAAGTTCTTTCCATGTATTAGATTTATATGTATACAGTTTACAAACCGGGAGCAGCTGCAAATCATTTGCAATTGAATATGCTGAAGATGAGTGTAAGGGTGAGACAGTAAATTAATTTGCAGATTAAAGATCCTTATGTTTTTTGTTTTGGCTTTGGGGTTTTTTTGGGTACCCCAAAACCCAAAGTCCAGATACCCATGCTGGAAGAGTTCCATCCTGAAGGACTGTGCCATTTTGAAGGGACCCACACTGCAGCATTTCATGAAGCACTGCAACCATGGGAAGGACTCACACTGGAGAAGTTCACAGAGCATTGCCTCTTGTGGGAGAAACCCCACACTGGAGCAGATGAAGAGTGTGAGAACTCCTGCCCCAGAGGAGGAAGAGAAAGCAGAGGAAGGAGCAGCAGAGAAAATGTGTGAAGAACTGACCAGAGCCCCTATTACCCATCTCCCTGTTGTCAGAAGGAAGTAGAGGAAATCCTGAGTGATGTGAGTGATGTTGAGCCTAAGAATAAGGAAGAGTCAGGTGGAAGGTGTTTTAAGATTTGTTTTTATTTCTCACTGTCCTACTCTGATTTGATTGGCAATAAATTAAACCAATTTTCCCAAGTCAATTCTGTTTTGAGTGGGATGGTAGATGTTGGGTGATCTCTCCTGGTCCTTTTCCCATGAAACTCTTGATTTTTTCCTCCCCTGTGAGGTTGAGGAGGGGAGTGGCTTTAGTGGGCACCTGGCAAATAGCCAATGTCATTTCACAACTGTAGTTTTTATTACTCTCTATACCTCTACTTTTTTTGGTCTCTTTACATGCAAATGACAAAAAACTTCTAATTCTTACCAAAACTTGCTATTCTGATACAAATGTCTGTGCAGTGAACATTTTCTCTGTGACATATCAAAATTATAAAGATATTCTCATTGTCATCATCTAAATCATCTAAATACTACAGTGAAACATTAAAGAAGCATGAAGCAGTGAGCTAATGATGATTTGCTGATTTTTCCCTAAACAGCATCTTACTATTGTAGTTGCATTTTGCCTTGTTATTTATTCATAACTGAATTACCAAAGATATTAAACTAAAGTGAGAATTAAAATGGATATCTGGTCACATGAGGCAACATCTCTAACTACCTGTGACCCCTGTGATTTTGGCATCTTTGATTCATGGATCTTACTTAACTGTGAAAATTATGAGTTACCCTCATCCCAAAGCTGTCCTTTAAATAATGTAGAAAATATTTTCAAGCTCATAGTTTCTTTGACTTAAGAACATCCTGTATTAGGTGGAGTACTAATCAGGTGTTCTCTAAACAGACAAAAACAGCATGTTCTTCAGTCTGCAAATGGGAAACTAAGGCAATGAGGTTTTAGTTGTTTTTTGTTGTTTTTTTTTTTTAAAGAAATACATACTGTGCTGGTTTAGCACAGATGGTGAGGTGCAATAGGTGAATTCCATTAAACTGACAACCAAAATAGCCAATTGCATGTAGAGATCCACCTCTGGGAAACACACAGCCTTAAAAGTTGGAAGAAAGGCTAGGGTCGCTCTCTTCCTTCCGCCTTCACAGGAGGTAAGGCAGTCCTGGCTTCCTCTCCTTTGGGGGGGGGCCAGGACAGCCAGGCCTGCCTGGGCCCAGGCCTTCACAGGAGGCCCGCCTGGCCCGGGGACT
>VXBB01024957.1:281702-327795 GCA_013399915.1 Illadopsis cleaveri
CAACTGCTAATGGGAGAAGACCACATGGAAGCAGATTATCCCCCCCCCGGGCGGCTGTTTCTGTGAGAGTTCCGACCCAAAAGAGAACTTTTCTAGGTTGTCAGTGGGAAAAATTCCATAGTAAACAAGGGACTCCTCTCCTGAAGAACTGATGAAAGACTATATTTAAATGGTGAAACTGACTGAATGTCATAGGTTTTGTCTCTATGTGGTTTGTAGGAAAGTGAACACTTGTGGGGGAGGAGAAGGGTTTTGAAGGTTTCATTTTCTCTTCTTTTCTTATTGTGGGTTAATAAACTGTCTTTTTACTTCTAAGCTGAGCCGGTTTCACCTTTTTTTTCCTCCCAAAATCCTATCTTTCAGTCGGTGAACGTGAAACCACCACACATACCAACCACGTTTAAGGTGTCTTGACACCCTATATGATCTGCTAGATCTTGTTCTCTTAGTGTTGGCAGATTGTGAAAAAGAAATCAGATTTTTGAAGATGCCTAAATGTATTTCATAATTGGTTTTTAGTCAAATTATTTTAAAGTGAAACTGAAAATGAGTAGTTTTAGATTAGATGTTAGAAAGAAATTCTTTAGTGTGAAGTTGGTGAGGCACTGGAACAGGTTGCTCAGAGCTGTGGATGCCCCATCCCTGGAAGACTTCAAGGCCAGGTCTAGTGAAAGGTGTCTCTGAACCTGTCAGGAAGATTAGAACTAGATGATCTTTAAGATTGCTTCCAAATTAAGTCATTCTCTGATTCTATAATTCCATGATCCTATTAAATTTATTTACAAGAAAAAATTATGTGTGATGCACAGTTTGCACTAGCATGACTTTTACAAAACAGTGATAAAAGATTCTTTCAAATGCTTTGTATATGAACACAAAAGGAATAATTTCAAATGGCACAGAAATGAGTTTGTCCATGCCAATTTCTTACAGGACCTGATATCTGAAGATTTTTTTGGGAAAGGACCTTTCTGTTATTATCAGCAACCAACTATTAATAGAGACCAACCACAAAAGCAAAAATTCATAAATGTGCACAGGATGTTGCTGACTGTCCAACAAAATCAGCATTTCATATGTGGTGTCTATATAATTCATTGCTAATCCAAAATGTTTTGTGAAGCGATCATTTTAAAAGCAGAGTATAAGTACCAATGAAGTCACAAGAGCAAATGCTGAATAATTCCGGTCTCAGAACAAAAGAAGAGAAATTAGCAGAAGAGAGTGGTGTTAAAGTAAAACGGCATTAAGTTTATTTTCTGTTTAGTTTCATAGTTTTTATAGTCTAGACAGTCTTAATGATACCTTTTAATTCTTCAAACATGCTTCAACGATGCAAGATTCCTGGCCAATTTCAAGACACTAATTCATAGAGAAAGTCTGGTATCCTAAAACTTTTCTGCTAGGAATCAAATAGTAGGTCTACCCTTGTTCTGGAAGACAAAAATAAGGACATAGAAGGAGAAAATAAGCATTAAAATAGAAACTACAGAAAACAAATGATCAAATAAAAATTTGCACTGTTATATGCCTGATTAGATTAAAAAAAAAATTCTGCATACAATATGTAAAAGCACAGAAATCAGCTTTGATATTGATTTCTGCTCTAGAAAATACAGGTTATGATGTACTCCTAAAATAGACCTCAGGGATGACTTTTGTAAAATCAACTTTTCTCAAGTCTTGCAAAATTCTTATTTGATGTTTTTTTCCCTCCACTTGTGAGCTGTTGAACCTTCATTCAACCCGAACAACCACTCATTTTCCTGGACAATAATATGTAGTACTATCCAGTATGCCCTAGAGTATGTCTTGTGGTTTCTGCTGCAACTTGAGAAGGACATAGCAGTGCCAATGTCACATGTCACACCTAGCAGCTCTATGTGAATTCATTTGGTATCCTAGGGCATCTCACACAGTACTAGATTCCTGCATTTGGAGAAGTGCATCCGCCTTTAATGTCTTTCCCAGTTTTCTTTCATCAGCAATGCAACTTGTGTTGGTCATTCATGGGTGGGTGGAGTAGAATAAAATTTTTTGGTCTCTATCAATTTCTGCACTGGCAGAGATGAGAGGCAGAGATGGCAGAGAGGAGGTGTGGAGTATCACAGACACATGAAGACTGAATTACCTCACATTTTCAGAAGACATTTCCCTTGTTAGTTTGTTTTTTGTTTATTTGGTGGGGGGTTTATTTTTGTTTTTTAATTTTGCTAATGTTGTTTTCCAGAATTAAAAATAGCAGCGTTTTGGAGCATAATTTGGTCTTCCAGGCAATATCATCAGTCACATGTTCCAGTGTGGGATGAAATTTCTCCAGTATATTTCACTTAGCTTTCTATGCTTTCTGAACACCCTTTTGTTGCATGATGTTCTATTTTAATGCAATAATTTCTTTTTAATATAAAGGAAATTATAATAAACTCACGGGCTCAAATGAACCCATCTGAGGACTGTAATAGTCTCACAGCAGATGCTGACCTCTCTTCCCTGCAAGGCCAAGGTCAGGTGAGTACCTGGTGTCAGGTAAAATTTGTTTAGGACCCAGGGTTCTGTTCTCTGTTGCTTAAAATTTCATACCCTTTTATGTGAAACTTCTCATTTTCTCTGCACAAGAGCAAACCTCAGATAATCTAATATAATGGAATGGATAACAGGAAAATAATATAAGGCTAGAATGTGAAGTCTGTGTTGTCCAGGTTTTGTACTCAAATTCATTCATTATAAAAGTATAAATAAGTCTTTGTCTTCAGACTTAATGCATGCTAGCGGAAAGAAGCACTAAGAAATCTCCTTAATTTATAGACACATGTGGCAATGATTTAGTTTTCACTGTGGGCTATTGGTAGAAAAGTAATAAAATAATATATCCTTAATCTCTACCACAATATACAAATTCAATAAGAAAGAGATTAATTTTGCAATGTTGTTTTTCAAGTCTTACATAGTCTTTATAGCCAATAAGCAGCAATCTTTTTCCCCATGCAAGAAACTTCAGTATTAATATAATGTATATGTTCAGCTAGAAAAATAATAAGATTTTTTTAAAAAAGAAGAAAGAGGCGAGGAGGTACTCCAGGTACCAGAGCAGAGAGTCTCATTGCAGTCTTTTGACAAGACCATGTTGAAGCAGGTTGTTGCTTTCACAATATATGAACCGTGATGGAGCAGATTGCAGCTTGTGAGGGTCCCCATGTCAGAGCTGGTGGATAGGTCCTGGAGGAAGCTAAAGCCCATGGAGACCCCACACCAGACCAGGGAGAAAGTCTGAGCAAGAGGGAGCTGCAGAGAGGAACTGTTATGGAGTAATGACAAACCTATTTCCTATCTGCCTGCACTGCTCTCTGTGGGGGTAAAGGGGTAAAGTTGAGGCTTTGGAAAAGTACAAGGAGTAGTGCTTTTCTTTTAATTTTATCTTTGTTTCTCACCATAATACTCTGTTTGTTGGCAATGAATTAATTTTCTCTAAGCCATAGAATGATAGAATAAAGAATAACAGAATCATAGGATGGTTTTGGTTGAAAGATACCTTAAAATCATCTAGTTCCAAACCCCATGCCATGGGCAGGGGCACCTTCCACTAAAGTTGCTCAGAGCCCCATCCAATCTGGCATTGAGCACTTCCAGGGAACAATTTCTCTTGGCAACCTGTTCCACTGCCTCACCATCGTTACAATAATGAATTTCTTCTTAATATCTCACCTAAAGCTATTCTCTTTCAGTTTATGCCATTTCCCCTAGTCCTACCGCTACCTGACCTTGTAAAGTCCCTCTCCATTGGCCCATAGGACCCCTTTAGGTGTTGGAAGGCTGCTCAAAGGTCTGTCTGGAGTTTTTTCTTCCACAGGCTGAACTTCAGCTCTCTTTACAGAGGTGCTCCAGCCTTCTGATCATCTTTGTGACCCTTCTCTGGATGTGCTCCACCAGATTCACACCCTGGTCATATCAGAGGCCCCAGGGATGTATGCAGCATTCCAGGTGGGGTCACACAAAGGCAGAGCAGATGGGCAAACCTGCTGGCCACACTGCTTTTGATGCAGCTTTTTCATGGTTGGGTTTCTGGGCTATGAGCACACATTGTTGGGTGATACAAAGGTTTTTTTCAGTCTAGTCTGTTTTGCCTGCTATGAAAACTGATGAATGATTTATCTTTCTTTACGTTTCCTTAGGTTCACAAAATTATCCATCTTATTTTCTTCCCCTGTCCTGCGTGGGAGGGGCAGTGAGAGAACAGTTGTCTGTGTGCCTGGCAGCCAGCCAGAGTCAATTTACCACACAAATGGCGAGAACTGGAGGAGGATGTTGAGGATTTTAAGAACAGCCACCTCCTCCAGCAGGACTCCTGCCCAGTGCCCTGCGGTCTCTCGTCAGGCAGAGGGATGCAGCTGCCACTTTACTGTTTGCAGCTTCAACCAGTAGCAAAGCTGAATCCCCATCTCAGAGACACAGAAACAGACACAGAGGGCACGGACACAGACTGCCACAGGGAAGGTGCTGCCCCAGCAGTCCCCATTCAGGACTCACCCCAGACACGGGCACACAGGGACACGTCCCCTCCTCCTCTAGGGTTGGCAGAAGCAGAAGGTCACAAGTGCAGCACACACCCCACACCCCCCGGGTTCACAAGCACAAACACCCTGCCAGATCCCCTGAGCGCCAGCATGGCCCCACTGCCCACCCTGCACCCCTGCTTGGATCCTGTAATCTTGAAATGATATGCTGTTATTTTGAAGTGTCTTTTTTGTCCATGCTTATTTTATCTTTGTTCCTTGACACGTAGCCTTAATCCTCAAACTGTCTAAAATGGCTATTTG
Source organism: Illadopsis cleaveri (assembly GCA_013399915.1). Classification (NCBI taxonomy): domain Eukaryota; kingdom Metazoa; phylum Chordata; class Aves; order Passeriformes; family Timaliidae; genus Illadopsis; species Illadopsis cleaveri. Next base: position 286,517 of record VXBB01024957.1, read on the forward strand.
GTCTAAAGTTGCCTACTGATCTCCCATTAGCCTTATTTTCATTATTACCATGGACATAACTCTCCAGATGAGTGCTAATTATGTTTGAGGACCTAATCCTGTTTTTTTTTGGTTTTTGGTTTTTGGTTTTTTTTTTTTATTAACAGGAATGATAAGCATGAGATAAAGCGATATATTTCTGGCACCCTAATGTACAAAATCTTAAACATTTCCTGCACCACAATGATGTATTTGTTTGACTCAGATATTAATAACTTCTATTATCACATTTTCAAGGCTCTAAATAGTTCAAAAAATGAATTTTAAATTCAAATTATTTTCTTCTGAACTTCAAGGAATTTGGGTTGCTTCAGTACTGTTACAAGATGATGATGGCCTACAAACACATTCATGACTTACAGGTCACATGTGATGAATTTCACAGAAAATTGCTCTTTAAGGCATCTCACTTTTTAATAGTTTTGATATAGTCTTTATTGCTAACAAATCCATGATCACAAAGACATCACTCCGCCTTAACCTCAGTCATGCAAGCACAGTTATCCATGTGTAAAGAACAGTCCAAATCTCTTAAATCTGTAGCTCTCATCATACTGCTATCAGCTGCAGCCGTCTGCCCTGGGATGCCCAAGCAATTCAAACATAGAAAGCTTCAAGTTTTTTGTTGAAAAATGGTGACATTAATATATTTAATTAAAATTAAATTTGAATAAATTAATACATGAAGAAACTTTGATATTTTTAAGCATTAGGTAGGAAATATATCCCATAATAAACAAAATTTATGTCATATTCAGTGAACTGTAGAAAAGCTAATGGAGACAAACAGAGCAATATTGTAATGAACCCTCAACTCTCCAATTCCACGGACAGAATAAAGAAATGGGATTCCATTTTTCCTTAAGCTGACAAGAACTCTGGCTTATAATAGTTAGGAAAATGTCTACAACATACAGTATAGATATAATATGCTTTTAAGACTGATAAAACATTGGGGTAGCCTGACATTCAAAAAAATCCCTCAGAAATTTAGAAGAAAATGTTCATAAGAAATCTAAATTTGGATTCTTGCAGTAAATGAGTAATTCTTAAAGAATTCAGATAGTAATTTCAAATAACCACAGTGCTGAGATGTTAAATGTATATAAAAGCTTCTCTGGTCTTGGGACTTCCCCCTCTTAGCTGGACATCATTATAATCTTCTTCACTACCTAATCATAAACCTAGAACATTATACCTCTACTGTATCTCCATGAACTATCTGTGACAATTTACTTTTCCTGCCTGACAAGTTAATTCCCATCATACTTATTTCTGCAGTTAAGAGGCACATGCTAAAAATGAAATATTTATTCAACTGTAGTAAATATCTCACCATGCTCTTATAGTCTAGGAATAAAACAAAAATATTGCAACTTGTTAAAAAATAATATAACAATAAATATTTCTTTTAAAATATTTACAACTCTATGTAACTTTCTTCATCACAGAAGTAAGGCAGGCTGCCCAGACTGTACAATCGCTTAAGTAATATTTTCAGCTTTGCCTAATAAAATGATAACATAATTTATTCTCATTTAATTGAAGTCTAAACCCACAAATGAATTTAGAAAAAGAAATTCATCTAAATCAATGTAAAGGAGATCCTTTAAATAGTTACTACCATTTAGTAAGATACAGTATAGTTATATTTGCCATTTGTGTCAAGAACTGTACAACATGAATACTCAAGATCAATACACTTTTCCATTTTTTACTCCTGATGGGATTTTAACTTAAGATTTAATTTTTCTCTGAAAAAATAGATTTGATCAAATAGAGTTGGCAATGTAGGAAAACATATACCTTTTACAATGAAATTAATAGAACATCATTAAAAAAAACCCTGACCTAAATTAAAAAACAGCAAAACAATTTCTTTCGTAAAGACAATAATAAAATAAATTCCCTGACTGAAGAATTTTGGGGTAGCTTCTGAGGCCTTAGGAAGTCAGACTCCAAAAAGAATGAAAGAGGAACAAGACATACTCTATTTCAAAGTTGTTTTTTATTTCTGAGCTATTAAAAATAACTGTATATATTCATATAAATAAAACCTGGCAAATGTTGCTTTCACCTTAAGATTGATTATGATATTTTGAATTATTTCTGATACAGGAAGGAGATGTGGTAATAGTCTTGCAACAATGGTGCTTAACCCCTACTTTGTAATGCTAATCAGGATAGACTAATATTAAATGAAGAAAACATCTAAATTCCCTTGAAGACATTTTCTCTCTGTGACTCAAAAACAAAACAATAGAAGAAGAAGCAATAGGAATGTGCGTAAAATTACTATTAAGTGATGACCTAAAGCTTGATCTCATTGTTCTGCCAGCAGCAGTGGAACTGAAAAGACTTTGTCACATTCTCTAGACACATTGACTGTGAATAAAACACATACCTTAGATAACGGAGGACCTGGTCAAGGATTAGACCTGACATGACATAATCGACTTTGAAGGCTTGAAGAGGAATTTAGACCATTGTAACTGAACAGGAAAAATGTCTAAGAAAATCAGATTAATAAAAGCCTGTCTTAAATGAAAGATCACTGTTGATAAAGGATAATTTCACAACTATTATCTTAACATTAGTCACTGTAAGTGAATCCATAAACTACCGAACCCCTTAAAAAACATGTAATCAGTTGAATTTGAGTTTGTTAGAAAAACAAAAACCTCAAGCCTTTGTAGTCTACTCAGAAATTTTGAATTGCCTAAATAGGTATTATGAACTTTGTAGGGCTTGGAATTTTTTGAGGACAAAAAATACAATTGTGCTGAAGTTGATACTTTATTCTTTGACAGTGTCAGTTTCTGTGCCATGACTGAACAAATATTCCAAAAAAGAATTTTAGACAGACTTTTCACTGCAAATGTTTTCTAGAAGTAGGTTTTAAATAGTCCTAGGGTAGATGTGTAAACAGTAGCAAAGTATGGTCTCCAAGTTCTCTACTTTCTACAGTTAACCATGAAAATATTTTTGTTGTTTATTTGTTTGGCCTTTTTTTCTTTTTTTCAGCTGCCCTTTCAGAAGCCATTCTCCTTCCATTAATAATAATAAATGTAGTAGTTAGCTTGAAAAGTCCTTAGATTTCTCTGGAAACAAATCTACAGACACTGAGATACTTGAAAAGAGACGACCTCACGGACAGAATATGCAAGCCCTGATGCACCTGCAACACTGGCAAACAACCATGAAGACATGTTTACTGCCTCATGTACATCCAGTGAATGAAAGGATTGGAAGCTGTCTTGATACAGTCTCCTGTAGAAGGGAATAATTTTAGAACTTTTGTGAACCAATATTAGCTGAGTGAAATGCAGCATTAAGCAGAATGATGAAGATGGTATAAGAATCAAGATGAATTTTAATAAAAAGACCTTGAAGTTAAATAGGTTTTGATTTTCTAGGTCTGAAAAAAACCATTCTTTTATTTATTACTGTCCAGACTAAATATTGGACTAGGCCATCAGTGTTTGCAGAAATATTCTAAGAGGAGGATTTAAAAAAAAAAAATAAACAAAAAAGCAAGCCAAAATTAATCAGACTTTCCCTTTAATTTCCCCAAAACTTAGTTCTGAAGGTGTGTGAATATCTTTTTCCCTCATTAATGATTTTTTCCATAGAAAGAAATATTAATCTAACTCCTAGGAAGGAGTGAGACTGGATTGATGCACAAAAGTTCTTTGCTATAGTTTTCCTGTGTTCCATAAAGATCCTTTCACTTTACTTGCTTCTCTCTATTTTTCCTTTATGTATCTCATTTTTTTTTCTTTTTTTCCACAGGATGATGCTTTTCTTTTGTGCTATAGCACAATGGTTAGAGCACTCAGGATGTGGGAGAACAGGTAAAGAAAAAAATATATTATGTGGCTGTGCTACGTGATAATTTATTTGAATGACGCTTGCCAGAGATGATTTTTATTTAGCTTGAAACCAGTTCCTGTATCATGAATTAGCAAGAATAAGATTGTCTTTATCGAAAGAAGGAATGTATTTCAGGAACAGAACTAACAAGAAATGTGACTTGGAATGAAACATATTACTTGGAGACTGTCTGTTTTGCTAATCTATTCAGAGTCAGATCTTTATTGAATTTGCTTTGAAAGCTGCATCAGAAGTCATTAATACTTAAACATTACCATTGGTCTAAAACTGCTAATGTCATGTCCAAGCAGGTAGAAACTTATTTCTAGCCTCTTGCAATCATATTGTGTTAAATAAAGCCACAATTTTCTTAAAGATTTTAGCTATGTTGAGTTACATAAACTATCCACACCATCCTATGAAAAGATTGCTTTTTTAACTCAATAAATGCAACACAGCATTTTCCAAATAATCAGCAATTTCCCCTCTTGAGCTGTTTGAAAAAGACTGTGAATTCAGAGACCATCTAGCAAAATCTTGCTTAGCTGTGAAAATAAGCCTGAGGATGCTCTGCCATGCATTGCAACAAACTAGCTAAATCATTGACTATAGCCTACAACAGAAAGATTTCTAAATGGAAGATGATATGCACTGGAAACCTTTCCCTGAGTATCAAAAATAGCAGCAGGACAGGGACAAAGAGATAAAGGATTTTTCAAAAGCCATACTCTATTCCACAGAAGGATGAGGGCATCATGTTATTTGATGCAGCATGCCACTTGAGTTTTATTTCTGAATATTTAACTTCTTCTGAAATATTGCTTGAAAATAAAGACATGTCTAATGACATTTTGCAGCACGCCACTTGAGTTTTATTTCTGAATATTTAACTTCTTCTGAAATATTGCTTGAAAATAAAGACATGTCTAATGACATTTTGCAGCACGCCACTTGAGTTTTATTTCTGAATATTTAACTTCTTCTGAAATATTGCTTGAAAATAAAGAAATATGATCTAAAATACTTCTGCTACTCTTCAATCTGATTATATTAATTAATATGGTAAAAAATCAGATATTTAAGATTATGTAGCCATTGTTTTTGGAAGACATAAACTATCACATATTTGAGGTTTTAAGTTTCAGACCTGGCATGTTTTTTGGATTCATCTAGAATCTAAAGTATAACAATAGAAACAGATACGATTCTTTAAATTGGCTTTTTTGTTCCTCCAAGCAGTCAAATGGTTTCCCATAGGCATTTTTATCCTGTTCCTGTTGCACTGAATAAAAACACTAGATCTGACCAAAAAAAGAGGAAATGCAGGTGAGCATGCTTTTTTTTTGCCTGACTCTTCTTCTTTCTCTTCCTTGCTAATAGTTCAGAAGAACATTGACAGCCAATTTACAGAGCAATGAAATCATTAGTTGTGTATTTATCACTATTACTTTTGTATGTAGACTATCAAAACAACCTTTTAAAAAAAGGTTATTTTAGAATTTCTTTAAAAAAAAAAAAGAAATTCTAATCTCTAAGCTCACAAAATCTAATATTTATGCTTAAATTAAAATATTTCTAATAGTCTTTTTATTGAAATATACTAAATATTGTGTCTAAATGTAAGCCTTATGATTGTAGGCTCTTGATCTAAACACCTAAATATACTTAAATGTTCCTCAGTTCTAATACTCAGTTTTAGGACTCATGTAAGAGAATATAAATAATAATTAAAAAATAAGTTTGCTAATATGTGTGTTGTATAGTGCTGTGTGAAGATATATATATATATTAAAAAAAAAAAAAAAATCAATGAAAACCAGTCAGTTAATTTTAACTTCTGACTCTATTAGTCATACAGAGATTTGAGGAAAATCATGATGCAACCAAAATGATATATCTTGTTTCAGGGCATTCTATTGTAAAGGGAAGGATATCAATGTTTTTAGAAAATCAGAAGCAATTGCACTGAAAGCCCCAAAGTAAAAATTCTTAGAGGCCAGGGAATAAGACTGTAACAATGTCTAAAATACAGCATGCTTTGTGACATTTACAGTCACTTCTGAATTTGCAGTAGGACCTTCTCCTACCCTCTTTTCTCCCCAAAGACAAAATTTGAATATGCCACCTCCACATTTGTGTTTCTGCCTGTCTTTGAGGAAATAAACGTAATTTATCGTGTCTTTTTCTTTCTTTCTTTCTTTCTTTCTTTCTTTCTTTCTTTCTTTCTTTCTTTCTTTCTTTCTTTCTTTCTTTCTTTCTTTCTTTCTTTCTTTCTTTCTTTTTCTTTCTTTCTTTCTTTCTTTCTTTCTTTCTTTCTTTCTTTCTTTTTTTCTTTCTTCTTCCTTCCTTTCTTCCTTCCTTCCTTCCTTCCTTCCTTCCTTCCTTCCTTCCTTCCTTCCTTCCTTCCTTCCTTCCTTCCTTCCTCTGAGCTCTGATGGAAAAAAACACAGAACTTTTTTACTCTTAGTAAACTATTTGATGATTATTTTGTGTTTGTTTGATGCTTCCTTCCTTTTTAAACTCTCCTAATTATTACAGATACCTGTAAAAATCTTATGCTAGCCTCAGAAAAAGGAAGGGAAGCTTTAATATCTCCCTTTAATTTTGAAGTTGGCACTTGTTATTCTTCTGAGTTTTTGTGATTGCTGTTTTGTCAGGGTTAAAAAAAACCAAGCAAAGAAACTGCAATATAATACATAAAACTCACGATAGAAGTGTACATGAAAAGAAATTATAAAATCAATACCTACAATAAACTCAAGTATTGTCTCAAACTTGTAACAGCATCATTGGGACTGATAGCATCAGCATTACTAAAGAGGCTTGTATGTCCTGGTTTCTTACAAAAAAAGAACATTTAAAAGCTCTCTTTTTCTTTTTACAGAGGCAATATCTCACTTTTTGCAAATGACACTTTTTTTCTGACTGTAACATAGAAGTGGGACAGAGGTGTCTTGTATTAAAGGAAAATGTATTTGCTCAGGACTAACCATTCTTTGGGCAGTGTGACACCAGCTGCTAACAAGCTAGGAAAGAAATCAAGTAAGAAAATAAAAGAAAGAAAATCATAAAAGTTCAGGGAGCAAAGCAGCATACTTGTAACATTATTTGGGACAGAAAGAGAAGAGAAAGTCATTCCTGCATTGCATTATGCTAGAGGTCTCTGGTGGCAAAGACCTAGGAAAGGTACCATATGAAAAACTATGAGGTGAGAAGAAATTTCATCCTTACCATTTCATAAACTGTGTCTTGCAGGGAATAACACTGTGACCCCCTGCACAGAAGGAGGATTGGCAACATGAGGAGAAACAACTGTCATCAAGGAAATGAGTGATGCAAAATGGGAGCATGTTATTAGTGTTCTGGTAAGAAGTATGCTCATGTTTTCACCATGTCCCCTGAGACACCCAGTGTTTCTTGCTGCAGGAAGAAGGAACATTGTGTCTCTGCAGTTACTTTCCCTCACTGGGAAATGTATCTTCCCTTTTCAATCTTTCCAACCACAAATTCTTTATTGAGTGATGCCGGAAAATGCAAACCAATAGAAAGAATTCCAGAAGGACAGGAACTTCTCTTGAGTGTAAATTTAATGCATACTACTGCAAAAGTATCCCCCTGCACCACTGCACACATGCACTGAATAAATGCATTCAACATAGAAAACAGAGACTATCAGTATGAATTTCATGGGGGGAAAAAAAAAGAGCAAGATCTCATTTTCTTCCTTTGTTGTGATACGATGATGCTACATGCTGCCAGATCCTTCTCTTAAATTGCTCTCTAACAGCTAGATGCCCTCCACAAAGCTGTCACCAGAGAAGAATAGCACACACCAAGGTTGTTTTCGTTTGTTTAAGCTCCTGCTGTGCTGCTTGTCTCCAGTATCAAAGCATTCCTTTTTCAGAACAAATTTCTTTTAACATATTGTTCTCCCTTTCTAAGATTCTGCTTGGCTCGCATAACAAAATCTCCACCAAACATTCACTGATTTATTGAAAGAAGTTATATTTTCCAAAAGAAAAAAACAAGCTGCTGAGGTATAGATTTTCACATATTGATTCAGAAAGCGTGTGCTGATGTATTGGTAATATATGATACAAAATCATTATTAGCTTTGCTGGACCTTGCTACCATGAAATGATATTGTCGTCTATTTCTGTTGCTTCCATAGCAGAATTATAACTTTAAGCCTTCTGCTATCATACCTTGAAACAGATCCTTTTTGCCACCTACACAGCTTAATAGAATAAGGGCCAATCTCTGCAGGTATTTCTGCAAACATATGTACATATATATATAGTGTTTATACACATACATATGTATATATATATAAAGTAATGCAGGTATTTAAAAGTAGGCAAAATCTTGTAAACATTCATTGTCTGACTTACTGACATTCAAAGTGTCAATCCCCATGGACCTTGTGTTTTTTTCATTTTTTTCATCTTTTTCATTTTATGGAATATTAATAAGCATGTAACGCAATGCATTAAACTAAAGTTATTACTAAAGAGTGAGAGCAACATTGTTAAAAAAAAGAAATAGGCAATTATTTAATAAATATTTAATTTTTATGTTTATTAATGTACACTTTTGAATATCAGATACATTAATAAAAGAAATGGAACCAGTAAAAATATAAATTCCATAAATGAAGCATCACCCCACCTGCAGTTTATTTTCCATCTCCTAAATGATAGTCACAAATCTGTACTATTTATTAGCACTGTAGTGAGAGCACACTGCTTGATTTGGTCAACAATGTCCTCCCTCTCAGAAGCTTCAGGATAGTGTTTGCCATTGTCTTCTCCTAGCATTATTTTTAGTATTCCCTTTTTTAAATTTTTTTTAATCACGTCTTTCCTTGTCACTGGCTCAGCAAGTCAACGTGATGAAAACAAATGTTATTAGACCTTCGTTTTCACACTAAAATCCCGGAAGGGGAGCTATCCTGCTTACAGCTCTAATTGCTTTAACAGCACATCTTTCAGGTCTTATTCTTGTGGGTTTGATTCTGCAGCCCTTACTCAGCTTGAGTAGTACAGTTCTTCTGAGTAGTTGCATTGATACCCAGGAGCCTCCTCTCACTATTAAGTGCTTCTCAGCAGGAATAAGCATTGTAGAACTGAGCAGCGTGAGTTATTTCAAAAGGGTGAAGCAACTAGGCACAGATTCCAGTGAAAGGGAGCACAAGCTTTGCTTATCTCACATTTGCCTTCCACACGTAGCTACCCCCCACCCCGCTCTGCCCCCACCACCCTTCAGTTCCCAAGTCTCTCAAGCACAAAATAAACAGAATTCTAGTAAGTTAGAAACAGCCAATTCAGCTGATGCTGTAGTTCATTTTTAAGCCAATGCATGTTATTCAGGATATTTCTATGCAGAGGAAAAAGTACAACTCCAAGTGTCTGCAGAGTTCCTTGTTTTCTCACTTAAGATAATTTTGTTGAGGCAGTCTCCACTAAATTTATTAATTTAGACAAACAAGTGAAAATAATTTATGAAAATAACTTTTCCCTGTTATTTTACGTATAATATTTGATTTTTCAGGAGTATTAAGTTAGTCTTCCAGCTCTCCTTTGAAGCTCAGTAGAATTAAGTATCTAACAAAGCACCTAAAAGAATGAATTCATATACATTTGACACAAATGCCTATGAATATCAAAACTCATTATATAACCAGAAAATTGCCAAGAATGGTTCCTCCAATAAATAACATATCTCTAGCAGAAAATATGATCTGTAACAGAATCAGATAGAGGTGAGAAACCAGCAGGATACAGACCCATACTCAAATACCAGGCGCAATACAGCAGTGTTAGTATGTGGCATTTGGGTTTTTTCTAGTCATTGGAAAATAAAAGCATTGGAGTGCAGATAGAGTATTGCCCTAGTAAAACTCTGTGACATCCCCTGTCATCACAAGCTCACTTACCTCCACAGGGCACTGCACTCTCTCAGCTTCATACCCTCAGAGATTCACAAATCCTTGTCCTGGTGTCCAGAATTGTTCCCCAAATTGCAACATCAAGAAGATCCTAATGTCAAGAAAAAAACCTGCTCTGTTAAATGAGTAATTAATATAAATAATAAATTCACACTGTTCATGATTTTCAGGTGAATTTCAGATTGTTTAACCAAAATCAAATTCTGAAAACACAATTATATTTTCATTCATCGCAAGAGCTTTAACACTTACATTAAAAATACAGATGAAAGGATCAGTTAATTAATCTATGGGGTTTAGCACGCAATTGCAATATAACATAAATTAATAAAAATAATAAATACTTTGATCATAGATATATACCTGCAAAAGCTCATTTTAATTTGGCATTGTTTTGAAGAAGACAACATAAGTAAAAATTGTTGAAGTTAACGTCTGCTGAAATGGAAGGCAAGATGTAGTGGAGGTTGTGAAGATATACATTGGCATATATAAGGTATATCTATTTATTATTATTATTATTATTATTAAACTTTCTGAAAATTGGGCATATTTTATGTCTCCTTCTTCGAGCTCAGACCAGAGGATAACTGTCTAATACCATCCTGAGTCTAATTCTTTACTCTAAAATGTCAAAACTCCTACTACTTCGCTCAACAGGTGCTTGGCTTTGTTTCTGAAATTCCCCAAGAGATTTAGATCTGCCAGTGTTCTCTAAACTTGCACAGCACAGACTATGTAGCCTACTAGTGGAGTTGATCACATTTTCTTTTAATATTGATTTTGCATTGAGAATCTAGGGATATTTTCTACATATTTGATGATCACTCCCAAAAACTAGCTCCTGATTATCTCTTATCCAAAGTGGATGTTTCTGTCTTCTATGGAAAAAGTCTGTGCAGAAGCCAACTTTTTTCCCCTCCCAAGGATATGTGGCCTGACTACTTTCCAAAACCTCATACATACCTACCTGCAGCAAGAGCAATCTTTCATACATAGAGCTTGGTTTTGTGGGTATTTTAGTTTGTTTATTGGTTTTGGATTGGGTTGGGTTTTTTCAGATACAGATACCTGAAGTGGTCCTGTCTCAATCAAGGTTTCTTGGAGTTTGTTGTTGTTTTCATGTTCATAGCATTCTGGACTACTGGCATTTTGATCTTTGGATTACCCCAACTATTAAAAATTATGTTTAGTATTTTTTTTTTTTTCCTTTTGTTTCCATTTTCTTTCTTCTGCTGCTATGGAAGTTGCAGTGATGCAAATATTTAGCAGAAACACACTTCCCTGCAGGACTTTTAATAAGGCTTCCTTGATTAATTTTTCATGACCCTGTGTGCCTTTTGATAGTGTAAAACCAAATTTTTCTGGAATGTATTTAATTTATTTTCATTTTATCTTTCAGGATCCCTCAATTTAAGTTTCTCCTACATAGCTGAACCTTTTAAAATGTTTCTGGAATTACTCAATTGAATTACAATATAAGCCATTCTTCTCTTATTCTGCAGCAGTTTCAGCTTATTCAGCATTAGAATATTAAACTGATATATAAAAATGCAACTTTTATTAATTTTCTTATTCGACTTACAATCAAAAATTAGATAGTATATTTCTAATTGTGTTCTTAGCAAAGAAATCCTTGTGAATTAATTTCTCATAACTCACATCAACCAGATTTATCTTTCAAAGTAAGATAGCAAGCCTTCATCATATTGGATATTCAACACAGATAAATTTAGAGAAATCTGCAGCAGTGTCCACTTTTAGACCCCCCCTGGAAGTAGTGGAAGTCTGATTAGAGGCTCCAATTGTAAGTGAATATTGAAGCTGCTACCTGAAATGTTTCACACAGTTGTTTAATATAGCCTTTCAAGTGCAATTTATGACTTTGTTCACTATCTACTAAGTATATTAATTAATCAGTGCTTTATGAACCTAACACTTTACGGGTTTTGTTGCTTAGCAACAGAACTTCCTCCAATAAGGGGCTATATCCAGAGTCCTTTAACCAGCTTTCATCTTCTATGACATTTTTAAATTCAGTAATTGCAGTACTTTTAGAAAACAAAGCACTTCTAATTTCAAAGGAAAAAAAAGTTATTTAATTTTTTACTTCTACTTCAAATACTAAAATGACACTTAGGAATGGCTATAGCTGCACTAACATATTATTCACTGTAAATATGTACTATGAAATCCAAACAACAGTAATCACATCAGCCAAATGTTGGCAGTTCCTTTCATTGCTGTAGGAAACACACTCTTAATCATTCCAAAATCCCTATTAAATCTGTATTAATGTCCTCCATCTCTGGAAACAAGCAATATAGTATATTATACTTCTGTGTAAACTCAATTCTAAAATTGAGAACAGGACCTTTGCAATTTACAGACATTTTAACTTCTAATGTTGTTAAAATAGATGTTTCTCAGTCCATGAGCTCTTCTGTGGCACAAATAACAGCTCTGTTTGTGCATCAAGGGTTCAGTTTTTAATTCCATTGTTATGCATAACAATATTAGAATTAATATTAGTTTCTCTGTTTTCTAGAACTCATTTGCTGAAAGCTAAATTTATCCCCACCTATGCACACATCAGTGCAGAAGGTACCCTCTAAATTTTCATCCTTTGCAAGAAGTGCAAACATTTAACAAATATTTAGTCTGATTCTTGGAAATGTTGTATATCCACTTTATGCCTGTGTCAGATGTTCAGTACTGGAATTATGCCTGTGTTTAATTTAGGAGTAGTTATAAAATCAATGGTAGTAATTCTTTACATTAAGGTAAATACCCCATATAGTAGATCAGAATTAAAAAAAAAATTAAAAAATAATTTTACCTTAGATTAGACTGTACAGTCTTACCACTTTTTACACTTGATTCATAACACCAAATGTGTCAATTTACTCCATTTGATATACATATACACCACCATCCATGGAGAGAGGATTTGTTTGGAGAGAAAATATAAAATGCATAATTAACTCATTTGGGTACTAAGCCTATGAAGTTAGCCTTTGACAGATGCTAAATAGGCAAATATATTTTATGTGTCCGTGTATGAGTTATGTTTCTTTAGGTTTTCAGTATAACTAGGATTTCACAATGGTGATAGCTATGTTCTCCAATGTACATGCTCCACTACCGCTCAGTGGTTTGCTACTGCAGTGTAGTTATTTGGATAAATGTGCAATCCTGCCCTTTCTCTTTTCAAATTATGTGATATAATTTCATAGACATAATCTTTCACATCTATGGAGTGTAACCTTATAAGATAATCTAATGAGAATATTGTGGGATGCAACTGGTTCCAGTAAAGTACCCCATCTGATAGGCATTCCCTTAAAATCTATGTGGGACATAGAAGGATGTACTTAAGCTGATAATATCTTTTCTAGAACTGTGCATGTCTGGTATATGCTGCATAATAAGTTACATGAGCACTAACCAAAAGTTTGGATTACAGCAATTATTTTTACAGACAGCTTTTGAGAAAGTTTTTGTTTCATTTTCTTTCTCTTTGGAGTCCCTGAATTCTGTTCTTATCTTTGATAGAGATGAAAAGATGGAATACAGAGAGAACAAAGTTATATTGAAATTAAATATGACTCAAAAAACCTTTGCAATTCTTTCTTTAGGTATTGTTCCTCCTTCAGTTGCTCATTGTCTCTGTTTCATATATTTTGTCTTCATTAAGAACACCATGAAAGATTGAGAAAAAAAGGATAAGTCTTATTTTTTTTACACTTTTTTCACCTGAGCAAACTTGTTCCTCTCAGCTATTCAGCTAGCATCATAGGGAAAAGTCCTGAGGGCTACTGTTCAGTTACATGACCTTAATATGGCAAAAACTTCTTGCTACCACAATGTATTCCATGGACATAATAAAGACAAAGGTATCTGCCTGCATTTTTTCCACATTTCTCTGTGCAATCACTGCTCAGGAGAAAGGAATTGTGGATGCAGTTTTGTTCTGCTTTTTACTTTTGACAAAACAGTTGTGTCATTTTTAAAATGTTTTATTTTCCATGGTAACATAATCAGTGCATAATGTTTCTTAAAATGTTAATAAAGCATAAATAAATTTGTGCAAAGTTTTTTGTTTTTTTTTCAAATAACTGTAAATATTTAAAGCTTTTCATCACTGTTGAAAAAAATGGTTTGCAGACAGAAAAGAAAAAAAAAGAAAAATCCAAGATCTCATTCACTATTCATGGCTGGGAATAGATGTCTCAAAATTTTGACTGCATTTGTGGAGAAAGGCAAGCAGTCATGCAAGGGTGGAAGTTTGGTTCAGACTAACCTATAGAAATAACAATGTCAAGTAGACATTATTAATGGCCCAAGACATCATAATCATTGAGGTCCCTGCCGCCTATAAAGTAAACTTTATTCATCTTCTACTGCCAACACAGTGACTTTCTACACCATTCTATAGACCTACTAACTTCAGTTACCTGGTCTGGGACCAGGCAAGAACCTCTCTGAAGGCTCAGAGAGAAAAACCTTTATCTGCCTGCAAAATGAGATGTAGATTTTCCTAAAGAACTGTCAATATTCAGAAATAGCAGAATATTTGGAAAAGGAAGAGTTTTTAATGATCAGTCATGAAGGTATTTTAGAAAAAATTTGCTAATTTGCCTGAGCAAATTAAAATAGTATTCCTTTTATACTGCCAAAATATGGCTGAGCATTATTAAGATAATTAGTAACAGACTTTATCTTCATCATTCTGCTGAGTTTTTTTTCCAGTGTTCATAAATACTGAACTTTAAGTTTCTACAACTGAAGCTATGGGAATATTTAAACAGAGCTCTTAAGTCTGAGTTCATATTTGAAGATATCTTAGAGTGGTGTGTGTTTTGAAAGATTCTACTCAACTGACTGAATTAAGACTTCAACAGTGCTAGGATATTCAAGATACCCAAAGAAACTGGTAATGACAAGTGAAACATCCATGCACCTAGGGACCAGTCAAAATGCCACTAGGCATTTCGAACAACAATAGATACCCATGTAAAACTAACTGAATAAAGTGCTATGTATTGTAGGTACTGCCTGTTATCTGGAGGTCAATCCCTCTGTAAAAGTGAATATTCTGTCACCTTAGGAGCCCAAGGTCATTTGAGTTAATCTAATATATATCAGCTGGCTTCCATCTGCCTCTGCAAAAAGGTGCATCTCAAAGCTTTCCTTCTGTTCCTCTGTGAACATTTTGGCTGGTCCAGCAGATTTGACACGTCACCCGACTCCAATGTTTAGGCAACTGATGTCTATCATGGGTAGACAGTTAAGAGCAAAGAGAACAGTAAAAGAGAGAGATATTTTAGAGTGACTCATTTCATAATTTGAACCCGTTCAAAATGGTAAATCATCCCACTGATGCTAGACACTTGTGTTTCATCAGTGACTATAGACATCTTCCCTTTAGGAGGTCAGAGCTGGGTGTGATTAGTCCGGCTACAGGCTGATTTCTGAGTACCTTTCATCCATTCTATTGATGGCTAAGTGGACAGACCTTTTTGGAAAGTTCATGACACACTTGTCTGCTTTTGCAATCATCTGTCTACTTTGAAATATCTGGCAATTAGCTGGTTGATTCTATTTTTAAGAGCCTTAGTTAATAAGAACACCCTACGTCCTAAAGAGAAAGTAGATCTCAAAACCAAGTTTAGATGCATGGAACAAAACATAGGGTATAAAAACTGTAGTGAATGTAATGAATCTTTTAAAGTGCTATTTCAAATTATTGTGATATTCATAGGAGCTGGAAGCTGAAAAAAAGCTGCCTGCATATCGAAGATACCGCATTTTTTCTTGTTTATCAAATTCTTATTTCATTCTCTAGCAAGTTCTGAATTATTGATTTGCATGTTGATAAAATTCACCCTAAAGTTAAAAAATGATGAAAAGAGAAATTTGAATTGTAAATATTTCTATTAAAGTAATTGTTTAAACAATGAATAAAAAGCCCAACAAAACCCACAGAAATTTAGCATATAGGTAAATCATGCATATTGTACAAGATAATAGCCTTTCATCTCAACAGTTTGTCTAACACTGAAGCATAAGATGAATACAGAATCCACAGTTTTTGTGAAGTTATCTGTTTGGGATTGTTCCTCTGAGATGTATGAAGATCTGTGAATTGTTCCTTGATTTTGCCTTATTGGCTTACCTATAATTTCTTACAGACATACTTTCCTGAAACATTGTTCTTTAATTTTTTTTTTTTTTTTTTTTTTTTTTTTTTCAAGAGCTCTGAGAGATCTCTCAAAGGGTAATTTGTACTCCTGCAAACCTGGGTTTTTTAANTTTTTTTTTTTTTTTTTGATATGCTGGATACTAAACCCGACTGGACTTTGTCCATTATATTGTGCTTCTGAGAAAAGCACAATAATATGTGCTTCTGATAATATGGCCTTTGAATTTAACTTTTTAATCTTTTCTCCTTCTGCGGTGCTCCCAAACAAAAAAAAAATATCTCTCTTTTTGTAGGTATACAGACAGAAAAACTCTATCCATACCATACAAACACACTGCGTTATTTTATTTCACCTTTTATTTAATAAATGGTTTGGTGGATAGTGGTTTTAATTTAAATAACCTCATTCATGAAAAAATCTGTTGAAAGATATATCCAAGGACAGCTCCTCTGGCCCAGGAAATCTCTGAAGCGTAAACCCCTATAAGCTCTAAGAAAATGTTTAATATGTTCATGGAGTGGATTCTCTGGTATTCTTCACTAGTATTTTCTATGCATTGGACACCAGATGGGTCTTTAATCTAATATAGTTTTGAAGACATTAAGAAAATTTTATAAGGATATCTTTCAGCTCTTCTCTGCAAAATTTCACAATTCTAAGGCAGGGAAGAAATTCTGATACCCATAGAAACACTAGGATGCTCTGTCTTAAATAGTAGTCTATTAAAAATAAAAGGCTTTTGTTGCGGTGCGCTTTCCCAAGTGGCCCGCCGAGCCCCGACGCACACAAGCCCCGGTGTAGGTGGTCCTTGACAGCTGACCCAACCCTGTTGCTTCAGCGATGGNTAAGTGAATCTTCATTGTTATTCAGAGCTTCGTGCTCTCGCATTTTCTGGGTTGTTAAGTGTCTCGATTTCCACAGGTCTTGTGTGGTTGTTACTAGGGAAGGTAATGGCTGAAATTAACTTGGACAAAAGTCTTTTAATAAATTCGAAAGCTACTAAGATAATTAAAAATGATATATAAAAACAAAAGTCCAGTCTTTATCATTGACTCGGTTCTAGGAGAAAGTCTCAAAGTCTTATAGAGCTGGTCAAGCCATGTTCTAGTTTTCTTTTTTATGAGGAGTTGGTCTGTTTCAGAAGACTAATTGCTCAGTGCTACTTGAGTGCTTGGCGTGGCAGCAGGGACTTTCATCTCGGGACAATGGCTGGATAAGATTTAGAACCCAAATTAAAACAAACGCAATCAATTGATAAATAAAGTCAACAATTCAGTTTTTAATGACGGAGCCAGACCAGGCTGAAAATTTGAAGTTGTAAGAGCAGCTGTAAAATCAGTCTCCTGTTCTTTTCTGGTTGTTGTCGACTATCTTATGCGTTTGACTGAATGGATTTGCAGGTGCTCTCAGCCTAGGATGACGGGTTGAAGGGGCAAAAACCTTCACCGCTGGACAGGTGTGCTGATGTAAGGAGAGGAGGCGGCCAATGGCTGCTTGGCTTCCAATGTCACCTGCTTTGTACTCTTCTCGTCTGATAAGAGGTTAACTAAGGCATTAGTTGAAAAACTGGCTTGCTTAACCACTTTACATTCTAATCGGCCTGATTTACCCATTGATTTCGCCACTGAGATCCAGAGCAGAAAACTGTAACTGCTATGGCTTTTGCTCTGGATTAGTGGATGGTTTTCAATTTTCAGTCTGGGCTGAGACTTGCCAGGTCTCTCTTTTGGACTGGTGTCTGCTGGAAAGAATTTTACATGTTCAATTTATAATTTGTGTTTTTATTTGGGGTAAACAGCCCCAAGTGGCCTATCATACATGGGCCTCTGATCAGGCTAGAGGGGATGCTGGGGAACACCCTACTACCGCGAATTATGAAGGTACTCTCAAGGATGGAAAGAGATTTGCAAGTACCAGTGCATATATTTTTGATTTGTGGAACTGTAAAGAAAGGCTTTTCCTGGCTTTTTGGTAGAGTGTAACTAAACAGGTACAAGAGTGCACTTGGGGCGAGCCGAGGAGGTCCAGCTCCTATGGCTTTTGGGGTAGGTTTAGAAAACGGGACCCCCACTCCTACCAGAAGACTAGGGGGTTACTTGCAGGGAGGGAGTTTTTCTTAACTTGATTCATTTCAAAGAAACAGGATGCGGGGTACAGTTTACAATCATGTTGGGACTTCATCTGGAGGAGAGCGGGGGAAGCTCCTCCTCCTCAAATGGGATCCCCACAAGGCAAGATGACAGCAAACCTACAACAGCCACCAAGGACAGGTAGATCTCATTCTGTCCAAGGGTTCTTTCCAGCGTCCTCTAGCTATTTGCTTTCAGCTGAGGCATAGCTTGTGAGATGGTTGACTGCAAGAAACTGGCCCAGAGCACTGCTTGGATGTCGACTGCAGTGCCAGGGACTTTCTTTTTCGGCCGCTGGATTGGCACCTGAAACTTAAGCAAGACAAAGTTATGGGAACAGCCACTCAGAAACAGAAAACAAAGAGGGATTTGTTTTCTCTCTTCCCTTGAAAGGCAAGCTGCAGGGGAAGGGTCAGGATTGGCTGGCAGAGGGCTTTTTCTGCAGGGTTGATTTTCTTGGTCTTCTTTTCTTCCTCTGCCAGGAGGCCACTGCGACTTGGGACACCTGATTAATCCGGCTGCCCATTGTGTCAATCAGTGGCGAGTCCTGGAGAGGACTCAATGTACCAATCCTGTTAGTAAATGAATTAAAGTTGTTATCGTGCCTTTCTTTTTCTCCTCTTCCTTTTGCGACTCAGGCCGCCCGACTGGTATCCGCACGTTGGGCGGTCCCACGCTCGCCAGCTGGTTTTTTTGTTGTTGTTGTCCCAGGTGGGACTCTCTGTCTCTGCCTCCCTTCCCCCCATCTCCCCTTTCTTTCTAAGGCAGGGAAGAAATTCTGATACCCATAGAAACACTAGGATGCTCTGTCTTAAATAGTAGTCTGTTAAAAATAAGAGGCTTTAAAACATGTTTAGCATTTACACATTGTTTTACCTGAATGCATGTCACTAGATAAAATGCGAATTACACTTTATCATGACAACCAGTGGTTTTTTTCTCCATAGTTGGCTTAACAAGACTATAGTAAGACATTCTTTGTGCTTCCCTCTTAGATTTTAATTTTTTCTCCTGTTCCCTTCATTAGGGGAAAAATGATATAACAAAGCAAAGAAACTATGAAGAAACAATGACCTTTCCTCAAAAGGATGCTGAGGTATCTATCATTTTTAAGTCATCCAAGACATAAATAAACGAACAAAAGTGTAAATCGGGTGATTTTGTATGATGGAGTTGTACACCTAATCTTGTGACATTTTCTTTGTTAAAGCCAAAAAAGGTACTCAATTTTTAAGCAGTGGCCACAACTTTCGATACTTCATCTCCCACTATTCTAAAAAATAATTTTAAAAAAATGTAAAGGGGAAAAGTCCGCACATTGAAGTAGGCTGATTGGAGGATCAGTTAATACAAGAATATTTAAAGCTATTATTACACAAATTGGGAAATTTATTGCATTTTTTTAATTAAGGCCTTATTAAAAATGTTATTAAATTGGACAAAATTCATAGAATTGTGAAGACCAGTAAATGTATGGATATGCACAAACACAGATATAAAAACTCAGACTGAAATATTTGTTTATGAACTGCCTATAATGCAGTCTATATTATATTCAATGGGTTCTTGGGATTTTCCATTAACTGGTCCATCCACTTATGTCAATCCAAAGGACCAAACCAATAAAAAACAAAACACGAAAAAATCTAATAGGTTTTGATACTTGAAAAATGTTTTAGTTTTGTCAACAAGCCACAAATAACATGTTCATCTAAGCAGAATGATCCTCTCATGGATCTTCCAAAGAACTGCTATAACTCCTCCCTTTGTCCTAAAGCTGGCATAATTGAACTATTAATCTGACTCAGGATGTGATACTTAGAAAAAATTTAACATGACCATATTTTCTTTGATGTTCAAACAAACAGAGTAAAGACTTTACAGATTCTTTTCAGAGAGAATGTGAGAGTGGACCTTCTTCCCTTTCCTTTTCTACAGTTAGGTGCCTTTCTTCACACTCAGCTCTATTCTGCATCTAGAAGGCACTATTAAATCCTGACCCTGGAAAAAAAAAAAAAAAGAAGAAAGTTTTGCTAGAGCAAGACCACTTCTTATTGACACTAGAATAAAGATCTTCACAGGTTTTTTAATCACTATTATAAATAAATTTATTAGAAATTTCCATTCTTGAAACAATGCCAGATACTGCTTTTTCTTCTTTTTTTGCTATTCTTAATCTGAGTAGTTAAGCTTTGTTTAGAAGCTATCTATCATTTAATTTCAAAAGTTTTCCTTTCTCGTCTTTATAATTCTAGCAGATTTTCCATTTTCAGATTCATGTATTACTGTAATAAGCTACTGGATTGAAAACACGAAAGACAGAGATGTACAAGTTTAGCCTAAGTTCTCCTATTTCCTATGACACTATGAATAAAGGACTGTTACTTTTGGCCTCCAGATTGGTTCATTACCATATTGCTCAGAGCAATTTTTTGAAGGGAGAGTGATGCAGTTTTTTACATTGAAGCATTTATAGAGTAAATGTCTAGGTTTGTATTTTTTTTTTCTATTATTATTCAGGAATATGAATTCCTTTTAATTTCTGCAAATCACTGACTTGTCTTCCCATGAAAGGACTGCATGAATATTTTATAAGGCAATCTATTTTTATTAATTTGTTATTTCAAGATGTTTATAGGTGTTCTTATTTCTTCATACAAAAAACAGAACACCAGGCAATTTTCCCCCTATATTTTATGGCGGGAGTCTCATTGCAATATATCTGGTGGGTTCAGTCTTATAAAGTTGTGGAAATGTGATTGTGCTTGTCTGCCTCAGTAGAGCGTGCTGGGACTACCAAGGACAACAAGTTTCCAAAAATTATTCAACAGTCGTATCTGGGAAAATGCAGACTAAATAACCCATCACTTCAGCACTTTGCCAAACTGAAATAAAATAATATATTCTTTTAGATATCTGTTCTCAACCAAGACTGACTTTTCAAATGACAAATCTGTTGTTGAGTCAGCATGCGAAACATGTTTCCACTAGGGTTATTTGACAATATTTATAAGTTTTATATGAGTAATTTATTTTGTGTCTGGTACATGCAAGTCAGAACTACCAGCACACTGCTTGCTTCAACCTCTTCAACTTGCAATGCAGTTAAAGGTCCTACATGGAAGGCTGAATAATCAGTTCTTTGTTATTCTGCATTATTAGAGCATTCCACAAGTGTTGGTGAATTAGGCTCAACTTTCAGTCTCTGCTCAAGGGGTTAGAAAGAGACAGGTCATGGGTAGAATCCTGACCTATAATTCTGTAGTCATGTAATATCATATTTCCAATTTGACAAGTCAATAAGCCCTTTACTGAGTTTGCAAGGGCTCAGGACTACAGGTTGTCAGGCCCATTCCATGTGGACTTGTCTTGATCAAGAATTATTTTTAATCAAAAGTGATTATTACAGAAAGAAGACTTTTATGCAGAAAAAGTTTAATATTAATAATGATGCAGTTAAAGTTTACATACTGCACGCCTTAGTTTTTTATCCCTTTTCTTGGATCACTATTCAGGTGGAAAGATCCCAGAATCATAGAACCATTGAATCACAGAATCATCAAGGCTGGAAGAGACCTTCAAGACTATCCAGTCCAACGATCCACTGCAACACCTAAACCACAATCCATATCACCCAGCATCAGACTCCTCTTGAACACCTCCAGAAGGGCACATTTTCTAAAACTCCTGATGTCACATCCTAGGTATTTCCATGTCTTGGTTATTATTTCAAGTGATAGAACACTATCTTCAGGCAACCACATATCACCCACAAAATCATTAATCAGGCATTGTAGGCACCAAAATGGAGTGTATTCCTCAGCTTCATCATCCCATGCAACAGGTTGCCCAGAGAAGCTGTGGATGTCCCATCCCTGGAAGTGTTCAAGGCCAGGTTGGATGGGGGGCCCTGAGCAACCTGGTCTTGTTGAAGGTGTCCCTGCCTTTTTGTCCCTTCTTTTTTTGAGGGGGGGAAAAAAAAAAAAAAATCTTCAATTAAGATATGAACAGCCTCAAATCTAATCCATTTTCTGAAACTGTCTGGATAACACACCTGAGTCTGTGTTTCCTGTTTCCTAGAAACCACATATTTTAAGCACTTGCCTAACTAGTAAAAGCATGAATTTTCCTCTTTTTTTAAGAAGAAGGAACTAGTCAATTCAGCATAGATTTTTCAGTGAAGCTAGATTTCTCCACTGATTTATAATTTGGGAGCCATTCATTAAAATATTTATTAAAATAGAATAGATGACTACTTTTCCCTGTTTTAATTAACTTTACCAGAGTTCCTTTTAGTATTAGTTCTCTAGGTGCTATTTTGTGAAATACTGGGGTATCTTAATATTTTCAGTCATATTTACACTGTATTAGCCATCATATTTTAAACCAAATCCCACTTGCCACTTTTTTAACCCTTACCTTTGCTACCAGACATGCTGAATCAGGTTTGGAAGGGGGAAATAATATTTTTCTTCTTAATTTCTTCTTTCTCCCCACCCCTGTCCTTTTTTTCCTCTTTATTTATTTGAAAAGGAAATGATAATAATGCTTGGTAAACTATTTCATTATTTCGTTATGGCAGAGGGTTTATGTAGGGAAGAAAATAAGTGTTGTACATGCAATCTGTAACATATGACATGTTGGATCCAACTCATTTACATTTAGTAACATATCCCATGCCAAATAGGGCCAGGATATTTACTGATAATCAGCTTAATTGCTTATTAGTCAGAAAATTCAATTGAGCCACAGTTAAATCTTTTAATTTTCACTTTCACAAAATGTTCACAATACATACCTAACTAACCACATTGCCTACAAAGGTAGCAATTTAGAGTTTTGCCACGTATTTAATTACTGAGTATTTGCCAAGATATTTTTTTTGTTATTCTGTTGTTGTCACCTGTCACTCAGTGAAAACACTTGGCTGGCATTATACAGCATCACTGTTCTTTACCTAATGTGAAGTAAATGACATAACTTGCAGCTTCTTCAATAATTTCTTGAATGTGAAAACTTTTCCAAGTTCCTTTAGATGTATAGGACATCAGACTCTAGATCATGACTCTCATTTGGAAAATAAGGATATTAATTCCTACCAAGAAATTAACAGCTAAAGAAGGAAGGATTTTTCCTATTATAATAAACCTGTGCTTTTCCCAACATGAACAATTAATAATATTTTAAAAGAAGAAGGAATATTCCAAAACAAGAGGTCTTCTTGAAGAGTATGTTGTGCAAACCCATTCCTATTAAAGGTTGTAGAACTGAACACTGTCTTAAGGAATAGCATGAAATATTTTTATTTAAATAATTAGCTCAAATTCTGCTTTTAAGCATGAAAAGAACCTGTATATGTTTTGAATTTATCAAGAATATACTCAAAACAGTACTAAAATTTGTACAATTTCACCAAGTTCTTGCAGTTTGATTTAGGAATTGAGTATTGTGCAGATACACATTTTTTCTGTGTTTAAATATGGGTTAAGATGGGTTTAAAAATCTTGCATCACATATTTCTTTTAATTAAATTGCTTTATCTTAGCATAAAAACTGTCACAATTGAACTTTTATATTATTATAGTAGATATGAAGTGATTTTATAGCAATATGAAGTCAAGAGCTGAGTTAAAATGAGAGCAGGAGAATAAAAGCTCAGTTTTCAAATATTATCTAGAAAGTGTTGAAGTCAATGCATTTGATGAACTTCATTACTGCTGCTATGATTTCTAATGCTCATTTGATATCTAAAAATGCAAATTTCTTTGTAAATTTTCTTTTATATGTCATTGATAAAGAAGCTTTTGATGTCAAGATATTCAGCAAGTCAAGAAAAGCTCTAACAGTACCTCCAAAACCAGCAATTTTTGCAACCTACCTGAAAGGATTCTGAAAATGGTGTCTGAGTAGCATGCTGACTCACTAACACTGGTTTTTAGTTAGTGTTGCAGCACTGGGGAAATCACAGAATGAGAAAAAAGCTAACACTGGATTAACATTTTAAAAAAGAAAAACAGGATAACTCAACCAATAAGATATCAGCCCTGGCTAATATTTAACCTATAAAGAATTAAAGCCATATAATTTATGCTACTGAATATCGGTAACTGATTTCTTTCTTTCTTAGAAGGATTTCAGGTATGGTATGCAAAATGTCATTCATTTTGGATTCTGCAAGGAATATTATTCATTGACAAGCAAATATGATCACTATGATCTTATCCCCATGTGGCATGTTAAATGGATTAAGGACTAGCCAACCCATACATCTTACTCTGATGATACTTGACACTGACAAGCAAAGGGAAGTGGGAGAGGAGTGAGATTTCACATGGGTTCGTACTGGTGTGACTGTCTCAGAAGTTTCTGTTCATTCCCTAATCAAGAAAAGGAGATATGGTGGTGAGCTGGTCTACAGATGTGAAGAATCAAAGTGGTATTACCTATTAAGAGACCCCTAGTGCTCTGATTTAAAGAAGGAAACTAGAGACAACTAACCAAAATCCCTTTTTTTTCCCAGAAGAATACTATAATTCTGACAGTAAATTATTCTGCAAAGTCCTATTCTGAAGTTTATAATATCATATTGATAAATCATTAGACATATAATGGATATTGGACATAAAAATACTAATTTCAAAAAGTTAAAGGGTTTAAAGTCTACAGTGATAGCTATAAGAGATAGTTTTCACACAGCACAAATTCACGTTAGCCACAGATTCAGATACAAAAGACAAAGTGTAGAGAAGGAAAAGGAGAATAAATTTCTAACATGACCATGAAAAATACAGTAAAGGAAGAGGGAACATGAAGACAACTGAAGTGTGTGTGTGGAGGGGTGGGCCAGGACAAGCTCTGCAAAGAGTGGCATGGTGCACTGCTCCTCATCCTGCCTTTGGACATTCCAGTCCAGCCCAGAATGGCTATCAGCCACTGGCACACCAGAACATCCACCTGGAGGGCCCCAGGAGACCTAAACATGTAAAAGCTGTTGCACAAAGGCATACATGGCCACAGTACATAGTTTATATTTTATAGTAGCTAAGACAGTGCTGGAATTCAAACAGTGATTTTTAATCTTTCACTGCCCCCTCTCTCTTTGCCCTCTCTCTCTTTCTCTCATTCTTTCTTCTCCTAATTTCCGCTACTCAAAATCTAGGTGACTTAAAGTTGGGTAGGTTAGAGTTTGCTAAGTCAGTGCCTTGTGAAATGCTTTATTTGAATTGAATGTTGCTTTAAAATTTTCCAAGTACCATTATTTTCTAAAGTTTGCCAGTAAAAGTTTGTTGTTTAAACTCTTGAGAATGTTTTCACATTCCTCCTGTGCACCTGCCTCAGGGTACCAAAAAACCTAAGGCCCTATTGAGTGAGTCCGCAGCTTTACAGATGACAGGCAGAATTTGTGGACCAGATTATCCAAGAATATTCCAGCTTTTCTAGTGAAGAAGAGTGGCCATGGGCCTAAGGAGCCATTGAAACCAGCTTTGTGTGTTTTTTGAGGTCTGCATGAGGTGTAGAACATTCATGGGAGATGTAGCAGCTGCATGTCTGAATGTAGCCTTGTTCAATTGTGAGTTATTTATTTTTTATTATCATAATTATCAGACACATAAGTAGTGACAAAGCTACCTCGGTTTATGCCTACATTTTACTAATATTTCCCTTCCAAATGACCTTATGTAACTGTCTTCTGCCCATATATATCCTACAGATATCACACAAACTTTACTGTTGTTCATTGAGTCTCATTTATACATCAGAGTGCCAGGTTAGTGGCACATCTCTTTCCATAGTGTACAGAAGGATCTTGCTTTTTTGAGTTAAAGACAGCATTTAAGAAAATGCAAAAAACTCAGTGACAAGTTTAACCAAGTAAAACTACATAAAATGCATCTGCTTGAAGGAAATGGTCAGTAACAAAGGCCTAGACAATTTTAGAAGCCATTTTTCAAGATGTGCTATTATTACAGAGAGAACAGTATTCTCTCCCATAATATTTATGCAAGGCGAGCTATGTGCTTTACATTCACTCTTTTACTATGTTTAAATTCCTTCCTTTTCATCTTCACTATAAGTCCCAGAATGATTGATTTGCTAAGGTGCAAAGTGCATATTTTCAATATATGACTGCTAAAATATCCAAAGAAAGATCTGGTTTTCCTTCAATGAAATAGTTGTGTGCTGGGATTTGTTCTCCAAATCATGAGGTAGTTGGAAGTCTAATAACACTGAGGAGTGTATTTCATATGCTACATGTATTTTATTCAGCTACAACCATTTGGCAAAGGCAAAAGCAATAAAATTTCTTTATTGAAATTGTACTTCATATTTGTCTGTAAATTCTAGCTACTCTGATAGTGAACACAGCTTTATGTAAAGAAATAATCAAATGTCTTCTCTGATGTTTTTATACTAACCAGAAAATAAAGTTAAAATTATACAATGAAGCCAGTAACTCCAGAGACAATGTGCAATAAAACCAGACATGGCATAGACATTCACCATATTCCAAGTACATATAAAACCAAAGGGAAAACAATAAATTCCTGAGAAGCTGAAACTATATATCCTTAGCCACATTATCTAAAGTTACAGGGGTTTCCAAAAGAACTCAAGCCCTCTCCTTATGCAAACAGACATCTGGATTTGAAACCGTATTTTGTAGGGCAGTCTTTACTCAACAACAGTGATAGTTTCCCCTTGTATTACAGCTCCAGAATGTGTATGTAAATTATTTCTTTCCTCTGAGATGCGATAAAAGTTTCCTCAAAAATAGTAATTTGCTTATCTGAAATAGTGATGCTTCAATGAGGTAATATGCATCTAAAACAGGTGAAGACCCAAATCAGAACACTGGAGGAGGCACAAAGCGGGACAGTGGGATGTAAAAATAGATTTCCAGTGATGCAGGTTCTCTTCAGTAGGCTCCATATATGGTTTCAGTCTGTAACTGATTTACACCATATTGAATCAGCCATCACCATGTAAAACTTTTGGATGTCTTCAGGTTAATGAAAATCATACCATATGCTAAAAATTGAATATATATATATATATATAAACCTTAGAAAAGTGATGGGCTTTTCATTCCAGGACATCATGACCTGGTTCTGAATGTAATTTGATAAACTTTCTGGGGCTGTGTCATCTGTGAGCTTTTCATTAAGTTATTCTAAGAGAGATGCTGGGAAAGAAAGAGATGTAATACAAGGTTATAACATGTCACAAACATTGCAGAACTACTGTCTGTACATATACATACTGTTAAGATCTAAAATGTGAAGCCAGAAGAATGTAATTAGTACTAAAATGCTACATATACTATTCTCTGGAATTTTAAAAAACTCTTCTAGCTTTCATTGCCTTTTATAATTGCATAGTACTTTCTTATTCTATTGTGCTTTTCACTACTAATGATTGATGACTATATATGTATTAAATATGTTGAATGTGACCAAACTGTGAAAATTGGGGGCTATATTTTTAATGAGTCTTGAAAATGCATTCCAAACAGCAAAACTCTAGAAAATAGATGTTACTATATCACAAAAAAACAAAACCGCCAGCAACAAAACAAAAATAACAAAAACCCTCTAATTAAGATCCTTTATTCTTTCATTGCTTTCTTTATCAAATTAAAGAGAAGAAATACATGTACACCGAGATGTTCTGGAGAAAATATTGTATTTTCACTAGCTGTAATCTCTGTAATTTAACAGGCCTGTTCCATAACACAAAAACAGCATTCTCCTGCATGCTGGCTATTTAATGGACAAATGTGTTAGGAATGTGGAGCAATAGAAGAGATGTTTTGCTCCATTCTGACCTTTTGTAGTAGCAGTGATGCGATTAAACCAAATGAAAGTATGCTGTCCTAATAGTGCAGCTTCAGAGTGGAAATTCTTGCCAAGTAGTATATAATTATCTGCTAAATGTATTTCTATACTAAAATGTGCTAAGGCCTTAAAATTTATGGGGTTCTCAGAATAGGAAAGCTTAAGCTGCTAGGGAGAACAATGGTTCTTCAAATAATATCCTTGGAAGTGTGGTAAACGGTCCATAATTACAATTATTCATTTGCGCTCTGTACCTAAATACAGTACCTAAATCACTCATAGGTAACTCAACCATACTAAGGGCCCACAGCCCCTGTCCATAGTAGTTTACAATCTATTCACCTAGAACTTGCAGACACACACAAAAAACAATCACTAAGAAGCTAAAAAAATGTCAGGTTTGTATGTTACATGTCCAAGTTCATGTTTTTTCCTCAAAGTGTGTCAAAATGATAGATAAATACATCTGCAGAAGACCCTAAATCACATTTTTTTTCTAACAAGAGAGTTCTAACTCACATGCAAGCAGGCAGTGCAAGGGGTTTTGTTCTGAACTGCTCTTTTCTTCTGAACAGATTTCTCTGAATCTGTTACACATCATCAAAAGTAATTAAGTAGTTATTGATACCAAGAGAAATAGTAAGACAAACAAGGACACTTGTTCAGATGCCTAAACAACTAATATAGGTTTTTACCTCAATACCTGTAGAGAACCAAAGGATAATTATCTGGTTTGCACTCACGTTTGGTTAAGCTATCAATACAGGCACTAGCTAAAGATGACTCATGTTGCCTTAAATGTCTCTCTAAAAATGGATTATCACAACCTCCTAAAGGTCTGTTTCTTTCTATTAATATGAAGGCAGTTTTGTTAACTACAATACATTATTAGTTTCAAATGTCTAAGTTAATTGAAATGAAATCGACCTAAAGACATGCATCTCTAGTAAACTGTCTTTAATAACATCCAATCAAAAAATGTCATTCTGAGGATTCCTCATTCATGGATATGTCTTCTGGAGGGATGCTCTACCTCATAGCAGGAAAAGGAGTTTGAGACTCTCCTCAGTGTCAGGCAGGACACAGAAACAACCACAAAACCACAAATTAAATGCAAGGAGTAAATTTGTTTTTGTTACCCCGACGACCATGGGATGCCAAACATCTGTGCAGAAGCACAAAAAACACAATGCAGGCACTGCAAAACTTAGTCCATGCTAGAGGATCACCAGATCTGCAGTCTTTATCTGTACTTCAGGGATTCACCCAGGAGTGGTTTATCACTGTACTTTAATCTTCCACCCAGAAGGACAGGAATCTCAAGCATGTTGAATGGAGTCCCTCTAAGTTTATCACAGGCCTATGTTATCTAAACACATGTGGTCCTGTCAAACACAAGACTAAACAATGATTAATATGATGATAGTTGTGCAAGATTTAAATGCCTTGATTTAATTTCTATTTCCTCATTTTCATGAAGAAAACCATAAACCTGAATTTAAATCAAACTTTGATGGAGAGTAAGGTCTTCCACCAACTTTCTGTTCATTGTACTGAATGCTGATTTCTTGTGTATGGCATAATGAAAGACTACTGCTCTAAGTCTGGAGATGTGGGCTACCTTTCCTTTTTTGCATTTTGATTCTCCTTTAGCTTTTATAGATAAAATGCAAAAGAACAGGATTACATGCAATGCAGATGATGTCTCAATGTTAGACATTGTGATATGAGTGCATGGTCTGCAACTCATAATTTTGTTGCTCTTAATATAAAACAGGCCAATAATTGGGTTTGAAGATGAAACTTTCTCAGCCCTGTTGAATTTTTTTTTTCCTTAAGCTATTTACCTTCAGGTAAATAAGTAAGTTAAATTTAAGTTAAATGATAATCTCTATGCTATGGGAAATTATTTCATGCTTTCATATGAACGAGATTTTTCATATCTATGCAAAAGGAAAATATCATCATGAAAATTCAGGCTCAAAAATGAAGAAATTTCACAATCTAAAAAGTAAAGGAATTACTTTGCATGGTCCAAAATCTTCTAAGACTTGAAGTTGGGTTTAACACTTGGGGCCAGCATTCAGGTTTTGAATACATGTTTGAGAAAGCCTATGTCACAACAGCATTGCACAATTGTTCTTTCACATTAAGAAAAGGAAGAAGGTTTACAGCCTTAGGTTGTTTGAATATTTTAGAGTCAGGAGAGTGACTTTAGCTTTTCCTTGTAATATTCCCTATTGCCTCTTTCACAGTGACTTCTATAACAAAATTCAAAGTCAAGCACAAACATAAATATGAAGATCACATTCAAGTCTCCCTTTGATTTTAAGCCTATAATCAAGCTGTTGAACATAAATAAAGTAAAACGAAATTCAATTCTTTGTCTTTCTGTCAGTTAAAGAATCTCTTTTTAAAGATATCCAAGGCACAAGGATGACTAAGATCATCACTTTTTTAGGATCAATTTATCTATCAAAGGTTCTAAAACATAGCCTGATCCTTTACAGTACAAAGCTGAAATCAATGTCATGACATTTAATAAATGTTATAATAAATAGCATTAATATATTCAAATCAATAAATATATTCATGGACAATATCTTATGAATTCTGAGAAAGATGCATCACAGTGGTAAGATCAATAACATGATTGAAATGTTCCTAGATAACTTTAGATATCAAAAATAGGGTTGGTAAATCATATATATCCCCTCCAGTCAGTGAAGACAAAGGATATTCACTTGGGGGGAGAAAAAATAATATATGTTACAGACACCTGTGTAGGGTGAGGGACAATTTCTAGGGAAACAAAACAAACTTAGCTTTTCTTTCTTCCCTAAAAGAAGGCCAAGATGAGATATCATGCAGGGGGGTAAGAGGAAGAGATATTTCATAACAGAGAGAAATCCATTCCTGTTTTTAGAGCCTTAGTATAACACTTAAAAAATCTTGTTAGTCTCAGTTCAACCATAGTAAAAGGTTGTGTTGGAATGATGTAGAAAGGATTTAGAAGATTGGCACAAATGAAATATCACAGCAGGTTTTGGACAAAGTATATTCACAAAGACAGATGAGCAAATTGATGACTACTGAACAACAAAACACATACAACAAAGAGCAAAGAGACTCTTAATCCACTGTGAATGTATAAAGTTTTTTATCTATCTTAATTTAACTACCTAGTCTAAACTATCTAATCCTGGTATGGGCATAGTGGATAGGTAAGATGGAGTGTAGAAAGAGTGATTTGCCAAGTGAACTGGAAAAGGAATCTCATCTCTGAAGACAATATTGCTCATTAGTATCTGTGCAGCAGTATTACCCCAAAAGACTATGGGTATGTACAGGTGGGGCATATCTACCTTTCATTAAGTAGCGTAACACTTTATAGGCATACTTTATCTGACCAAACATTACACACTTAGCAACTGCTGTTGAACACATGATAGTAAATGCATAGAGAGCTTTGTTATCCTTTTGAATAAAACAGTGGTAGAGGCTATCTGACTAGCTTATACAACAATTACTTTTTCTGAGTTCAATTAAAGTTGGAGTGGTATACTTCTTTTTCTTTAGGTGGGCTAAAAAATGCTACTATTGTAAACACCTGTTGTGAATCACAGCTACAGACAATAGCCTATTTGACCTTGCTTTGAGCAAGAGCATAATACTGTCCATGAAATTGCAGCATGATATACATTTCCACATAAAGCAGTTCATCTATCAATACCCATTCAATTTGAAAACACTGATGATGGGTCCTCAAGATGTTTGCCAAGTCCTCAAAGTCAATATTCTCCCAAACACAGTAAATCATGACATATAATTTATGTAGGAAATGAGCCACATTATGATTTCGTTAATTTAAGACCATCAGTGGAGTAAGTTTACCCACAGAAATCATCCTAAATATAATTAATGTATATAGCCATAAATGGTATTAATGTGAAGCTGTTCTCCAACTGTTAAGTAGTTGTTATGGTGATAATATATTAAACTAAAAATTACTATGAATGTTACTCAATATTAATTCTAAATTTGCAAAACTATCAAGAGTTAGGAAATTAAGTTTTTTAAAAAATTATTCAAAGCACCTGTGCGTGTTTCATGTGCAAAATTAATTGCCATATTAAATTAGCAGAATGACATTAACATTAAGGGATCATTAGTATCATTCATAATTATTCATTATCTTTAAGCTGAATCATATGTCATTTCCTTGACATATTGTATTTATTATTAAAAAGGTTAGCTTTTCAAAACTCTAATTATAGGTACAGAACATATGGAAGATATACACAAAGATAAATATTCTCAAGTATTTTTATTTTTCTGTAAACAATGAAATATTTTATCTAAAAACTTAATCCAATTGGGTTCAAAACTGGGAGAAAGAAAGTTAAAATAACATATAGTGATGGAAAATGAAGAAAAAGAATCAGCAATGGCATCAAGGTAATCAGTCACTGTTTTCATTAATAGTCTAGATGTTACAACATGGATCTTTCCTTATGTTCTTTGAACTATGATGTGGCAAATCACCCCAAAGTACTATTAGGTATATAGCTTATTTTCAAGAGCTCAGTCTTTGATTTTGTTCACTGATTTAAATAATTTTATTGCTCATATGAAGATGTGTGCTTCTTTTGGAGACCCTAAATAAATTGTGCAACCAATCTGAGGTGTACTTTGATTCTGTATGAATAGGTTACACACACATAAAAATATAATTCAACATTTTTGCCAGTGCAGATTTCTGCTAGTGCAAACTGGAGGTTGTCAAACCATGAGTTTAACCTTTACTCAAGTGCTCTGTGACAGATGGATTGGCTGTATGGTCCCTGTTCTCTCCTGACATACCCCTAAGTGGCAATTAGTCCACCTCTTACATAGCCTCAGCTGTTCTGCACTGGCAATGATAAACAATAATAAAATCTCTACTGGCTTCAGCAGATCCACACCAGCTGAAACTATGATGCTCTGTTCAGAGAGAATTAATATAATAATAGGTACTGACATTACAAGTTTATCCTAAGTTTTTTAGGGAAAAAATGCTATAAGAAAAAAATGAGGAGACATTCAAATGACATAACCAGTTTCCTCAGTTTATACATGTGCAAATAAGTTCAATGTGCTTAAGGGATTGAGGTGAAGTATTTTGTCCTTCTTTCAGCTGATTCATGTTGGCAAAACATCTTTAGACTTTTAAAGTCTAAAATCTGTCACACTGCTGGAGTCATCTCTGATTGTGTCAGAAGAGGAATTACAAAAAGCAGCATCAAACCCTAGCCTAGGAGTCACACATTTTTGAAAGAACAGCAAAACCTTGACAAGGATCTTTCACAATCTTCTGTCTTGAGCCTTTTACTTTAAAACTACTCTTTTCACGTGTTTCTCTGAAGGAGATAAAGACTATTCTTTGATTATTGGGCACTAATGCTATTTACAGGTCACAGGAATTCACAAACATTAAGGAAGTTTCTAAAAGCAATGGGTGGACTGCAACTTCCACAAAATATGCAATTTTGTCCACAGAATTCAATTTTCCCTTGAGGATTGCTTGAAAAACCTACTTTTCCTTGTAAGCTGCTAGTTATGAAAAATTGTCCACAGAACAACATCTATTATTCAGTTTTTCAAGTAAAAAAAAAGAAAAAAATGGACATCAGTTATTTGACTGACTCTTCAGCCCTTTCTTTCTAAAGTAAAAAGATATTGTAAATTTAAGGGCAGTGGTTGCTGCAATTAATTAATTTTGATTGAAAATATTCGATAAATAGATTATGCTATGTATGCCTGCATCACTTTTGATGATCTTGTTAAATTTGAGAAATAATAATTCGGTATTTGAGGACAGGAAAATATTGGGTATTGCATCACTTAAACCAACACTTAAAAAAGAATGATAACCTAATGAGATGCAATCAGCTCTTGATAGTGGTGGAAAGATAGTGGTTGTTCATCATACTGATGTTTAGCTCCCCAGCCTCCTCTTGCTCCAGGTCCTTAACATCAGCAAAATCTTGAAAATAAAATATTTTTCTACCTGTCTTCTTTTTCATAGGTGTTCTGCATCATGCCCACTGTCTGTCATCTCCCCACTTTAGAGGTGGACACTTCTTTTACTGCCCATGTAACCTCACATATTGTATGCATCTGGGTAAGGGAAGGTAACTATTCCACAATGATCTCTGTCCTGAAATGGTTATTGTGTCCCTGGAACCCAGATCTGTGGCTCTGGGAAAACTAACTTCCTGTGAGGAATATGCTCCCTCCTTACTTGTAGTTTCTTCTTTTGGCAGAATAAAACCCCCACTATTATTTTGGAATACCTGGCAATGTCCATTCAACAAAATCAATATATATGGCTCACCACATACAAAGTTCTTTTCCGGCTCACCTCAAGATAAAGGATGTTGTTTGGTTTTTTCCTTGCCTTTTTTATCTAACTGAAACATGTGTCCTTAAATTCATTATTTTTCAAGTTATGCTGTGCACCATGAGTTAAAAATAGCAAAATGTTAGCTCAAGTAAGAAGAACTAAAACCCATAAAAATTAATCTTGGATGCTTTTTCTTCAGATACCTGGAGATTTTTGGATGAAATTGCACGTCCGACACATACATTTTGAATAGTCTTGCACTATTTGGATTAATGATTTTTAAAAACTTTCTGTTTTTTCCCTTACTTGTACAAGTCCCTTCTTTTGTTGTGATTGAGTCTTCTCTGGAGTACCTCTAGGCATTAAAGTAATCCAGGTGCAGCTGGTGAATTGGAATGGAGTCTTTGACTGGAGTCAATTTCCTGCACACAATTATCATGTAAATTACTTAGTAAAACTGTTTTACATGTTTCTTGCTTAAAACTACATTTATTTCTGTATTTTTGACCTTTCTTCTATTACTTTGAATATAATTTCTGATGACTGACAACAGATTTTTAGGCTACTGATTTTGTTCATTGTCAGCCTTGCCATTTTTGTGCTTTTCTCACTAACTTAGACTCTGAACAAATAATATTTCTTAACACCTCCCACCTCATTAAGCCTCCACATTTCTTAAGGAGAAATCACCTAACATAATCAAACTCCCAAACATTTAAGCCAAGTTGAATGGTTTATTTTGCATAACAAAATAGCAATAACTGTTTATTCTGGGATGTCACTGGTGAGACATCCTTAATAATCCTATTTTTATGTTTACTATATCAATTGACAATCTATATAATAATTTAATTCTTATTGTAGAATTTTCTTGTAGACTAATTGGTATTTCTCGCATTTTATCTCCATTTATTTATTGACAACTGCCCTGTTTCCCCATCGAATATTGGTGAACTAAAATTCCAGTTTTCTACTTTTTCAACACATGATATACTATTAATTCCTTCAATACTTTAATAGTTTTACTTTATAGATTATATGCATATATATATATATAAGTTTTGAATGACATTTTTCTGGACACAAGCACAGTTTTTTGATCTAATTCTTATACCTGATTCTTAATGGATTTTTTAAAATATATTGACCATTTATAAAAACATTATTGAACATTTATAAAAACATTTATAGACAACTAATTCTTCGGCCTCCAGCAGAACAGTTTTATGGTATTTCTCCAACATTATTTTTGACTTCTTAAGTTTTAGTGATACCTGTGCTTTCTTTGTGTAATTATTTGGTGATTTCATTTATAGGGTGATAATTCTCATTTTTTTCCTTTTGTTTCTGTCTGTCTGATGAGATAATGCATTTCGTACATGTAGTCCTGACTGTTGTTCTAGGCTTCTGTTGCCATTCCACTATGCCTTTATAGAGTATATATTAGCCTTGCAAGTTCTTCCTTTTACTTTTCTGAACATCTTAATTAACAAAAAATGAAGCTTTTTTGCCAACCACGCTCTCCATCTTATTATCACTCTTGAGGATCTTGACAATGGTGGTATTGTCTTTCTTCTTAGTGACGATTTCATAAAATCTATGAATATATTGTATCTATGAATGATAGAATCATGTGTTCTGGAAAAGATCTTCAAGATCATGGAGTCCAAATATTAACTGAACACTGCGAAGTCCCCTACTAATGTCCCTAAGTGCCCCATATAGAAAGACGGAACTCTTTAGGTTGGGAAAGACCTCTAAGATCATCAACTCCAACTGTTAACCCAGCACTTCCAAGTCCACCATTAAACCACATCCCTAAGTGCTGCATCTATACATCATTTAAACACCTCCAGGGTTGATGACTCCAACACCTTCTTGGACAGCCCATTCCAATGCTTGACCACCCTTACAGTAATGAATTTTTTTCTTCTATCCAATCTAAACTTCCTAAAATGGCACAACTTGAGATCATTTCTGTTTGTCCTTTTGCTCGTTACTTTGGAGAAGGGACCACCACTTCAATACAGTCTCTTCTCAGGCAGTTGTAGAGAGTGATAAGGTCTCCTTTGAGTCTCCTTTTCTCCAGACTAAACAATCCCAGCTCTCTCATCTCCTCCTTTGCAGACATGTGCTCTAGACCCTTCATCAGCTTTGTTGCCCTTCTTTGGACTTGCTTCAGCACCTCAATGTCCTTCTTGTAGTGAGGGGTCTAGAAGAGGACACAGGACTTGAGGTGTGGCCTCACCAGTGCTGAGTAAGTTAAAAAAAAATCTCTTCCATAATCCTCCTGGCCAGACTATTTCTGATGCAAGCCATGATGCTACTGGTCTTTTTGATGACCTGAACATACTGTTGATTAAAACTCTCAGGTACTTTTCCGCTTTTTCTCTCTTCTGTAACTGACACTCTCTATCTGCTACTGTTCGCTTATTCTCTTATGCAACAATTTTTCTCTCATCATGAGTATTAATAGCAGCATTAGAAGTTGCTTTCACCACTTTCTGATCTCCTCTTGTTCTCCTATTTGCTAAACTTCATTATCCTGTCCTAACCTCAAAGACTGAAGACAGTGCAGTGTTCCTTTCCAATCTCAACATTTCTCTGATTCTACCATCCAAACCTCTGTTTTCTTCAGCATCTCTCAGACTCTTTGTTAATACTTTTAATACTGTTAATACTTTGTTAAGACTGTTTTTTGTGGTTTGGGTTTTTTTCCTTAATAAACAGTNCGTTAATACTTAAATGTGTTTTTCAGTTTAATGTTTTCCAACTAAAAGTATTATTCATGATTTCTCAGGTCTTTCCAGCACTCCTTAATTATGTAAGCACACTTTTTGAATCTCCAGATTCACCGCAGATACAAGACTGTTTTTTGTGGTTTGGGGTTTTTTTCCTTAATAAACAGTTAACAGTTACGTAGTCCTTAGGGGTTCCTGTGAATTCCAGCCTTCTGTGTTCCATCCACCTCCAGACCACCTTGTCTAAGAGAATCTTTGGCTATTTCTAAGTCACCAGCTTAAACAAACAATTGCCAATCATACTGATTAACAATCTATAAATGTTCCTATGTTACTAAAATGAAAGTAACAATTATTAAAAAAACCCTTAAACTTACACTTCCCCTAGACCTATATAAATGAACATTGCAGGTACTTGAAATGCAAAACAAAAACAGCTCTTCAGTCCTACTCCTTCTATAGTCAGACTTGAAATGTTGCTAAATTGGGTCTGTCTGAGATGGAGTTCACTTTCCCCAGAGCAGCTCTCACAGTGTTGGTCTTCTTACTGGTGGGTAGAAAGGTGTTGGCAATATGCTAGTGTTTGGCCACTGCTGAGCAGGGCTGGCACACCCTCAGAGCCATCTCTCCAACATTCCACCTGCACCAGCAGGCTGAGGGTGGGCAAGATCTTAGGAGGGGACATAATCAGGACAGCTGACCCAAACTAACCAAAGGGATATTCCCCACTCTATGATGTCTGTTCAGCAAAAAATTTAAAAACTCAGAGAACGAAGAAGGAAGCAGGGAAGGGAATTAATTATTACTCTGTCTTCCAGAGCAGCCACTATATGTACTAAAGTCCTGGGAAATAATGAAACTTCTGTTTTCTTTGTCTTATTTGCACAGCCTGTGGTTTTGTTTTATTAAACTGCCTGTGTGTTGACTCACAAGACTTTTTTTCCACCTTATTTTCCCTCCCCACCATACTACTGAGGAGGGAAGCTATCCAGTGTCTTGGTGGCCACCTGGCACCCGGGTCAACTCACCACAGTTGTATAGGAGTCCATTTGCTTCTCAGGGCTTGATCCCACGTAAGATGTTTGGTGGATTCCAGGCTTGTACCTCTGGTTCTATCTTCCGAGAAACTGAGTCAAGTGTTTTTGCATGGCCCATTAATGGAATGGGATTTTTAACTGTTATGTTATCATTCTTCTTGCTTCTCAGACTCCAGTACCTGCATACTTTACTTTAGTCTTTCTGTTATCTCAAGAGTTGGCTACTCTACTCTTATAAATAGTCTCCCGTCATCTTTTTCTTTTTCCTCATCTTTTCCTTTGAACTAAGAGTGAATGAAAATAACCTTGCAAAGTCACTATATAAGAAATTCTTAAATCAATGAGAATTCTGCAGAAATAAAGAATTACTTAATCATTCAAATGTTATTTGGCTGATGTTAAAAAATCAGCAGGAGGAGCTCATAACATTAATTTTAATCTGTTTAATAATCCTTCAAAACAGTGTCTCTTATATAAAACCTGTTTGCACAAATCCCCTTGGTCTTTGGACACAGCATATATCTGAATATAACTAAACTTGCATTTAAAATTTAACAAATGTGATAGATGTCTCTTGGGGAGGAGCAGCTGGACCTCTGGATATAAACACTGTTAGAACTTACTGCCTGAACTAATTGACCTAGCTTTCCTAGCTCAAAGGCTACATTAGATTAAAAATGATTTTTAGTCCAGTCACTATGGAGGAAAAGAAAACCACACTAATTTGTGGTTTATGTGCATATTCACATAATGTTTTTCTTCATTGCTTATCCTTGGTTATTGCCTAGTCTGACTATGGCTTCAAAAATCTGTTTAGTTTTTACTACAGAAAGTTTATTCATTTTGACTTGCTTCCTAAGATGTTTGGAGGAGTCTGCATTTAACTTTCCGCCTGGACACAGCTCTAAACCAAATCCACTGATCCAAAAATTAGTTTCATGGAGAAACACACTGATGAGAGGAGTTAGAGATGGGAAGAGTCTATTAAGGCATCCTCCAGGCATTATATTCATGCATACACTCACTTGAGGAAAATGCCTGGAGCAGAAAATTGCACAATATAGATTTATAAAGTTCCTGTGTGTAGCAGTAAATAGGCAGGATTTAAATTTAAAACTGATAAAAGGATATACTTTGTTGCACATGCATAATTAACCTAGAGAGCTCATTGCCACAAAAATATCACTGAGGCCTAAAAGATTAGCAGAATTTTAAAAAGGATTAAACATTTATATGGATAATGAGAGCATTTACATTGAATTAGAATTATTTCTTTAAAACAAAAAGTTACAAACTATCTTATTTCAGGACATAAACCTAAAGGTAGTCATCAAGGATATAAAGAAACCTCTTCTCTCAGTAAAATTACTGCAGAATTGTTCATTTCAGCTTTTTTATGAGCATATGTTTCTAGTCCCCAGCAGCAAGAAGATCCTGGAATACACACAAATACTGCTTGATCCAAAATAGCAATTACCAGACTCCTATTGACTTATGCTAATGACCTCATGACCTCACAGGTACTATGGTGAAAAAAGAAATGTTTTATCATTTGTTCATGAGAGATAAAGGTGGCATGCAGACATATAAATGTTTTATAGCAAACTCCTGTTTCTTCTGCAGGGGGGAATGCTTCTGGATAGATGCAGGGAGTATTTAATAACTGAGTGGCATAGAAATAGAATTATTGGCATGAACAAGTTAATGACCAATTAAGTACAAAAACAAAACTAAATTACTTGCATTGGTACCTAATTTAAAACTGTGATTGTAATCCAGGTAATGGAGCTCTGCTGGAAGTGTTCTTAGCACTCCCCTAACAAAAAAGTCATTACTGACTGGCCTGCTGCTTCATATAATTGCTGTGATAAGCCACCACAAATATAATTGGCTTTGGCTTAAAAAAAAAAATACTTCATCATAAAGCAAGAAGTTAGTTATACTTTGACTTATGTATTTATATCAACTTAAGGAAGATCATTAACACATTTAGTATCCAGACATTTTTACTAAGCCAGAAAATGTAAAGAAATTATCTCAAGCAATCTAAGAAACAATACAATTTTCCTTAAACTGTATTCCTTTCAAACACTGAAATGACTTCAATTAGCACATTTAGTCTGCGAAAGCCAAAAGGACTTCAGATCAATTTCTGTACTCTCCTTGCAAGTTTTGCTATTATAAGAGTCTCAGAAGCTTTCTAGTCCTAAACAGGCTGTGATGAATTGGGTATATTTCCTTTGCTTTCATAGATGTCCAGTATCATGTTCTATTCTCTTGCTTGTGTAGCTCAAACAAGTAAAGATTTGAGGCAGTGATAGATAAATGTCTCAAAAACATGGACTATGAATATCCAAGGGAAAACCATAAAACCAGAATTTTATTCTCCTTATTAAGATTACCCCCTCCACTACCACTAATTTCCA
Organism: Illadopsis cleaveri; assembly: GCA_013399915.1. NCBI lineage: Eukaryota > Metazoa > Chordata > Aves > Passeriformes > Timaliidae > Illadopsis > Illadopsis cleaveri. The sequence goes on from VXBB01024957.1 coordinate 327,136, forward strand.
TTCCTCTGATGCGTGTTCTAACAAAGATATTTATCAGTGGTATTTTCCCAGAAACACTCATTTTTAAATGACCATTAAGAATAGTCATGACAACCTCATTTAAAAAATCATGTACACTGGAATGTTAATTATAAAAAACTGCAGTCAGCCAGCGAGGATCAAATCACATAACATGAGATTTGTGTGTCCAATCAAACCTAACCAAAGGGATTTAAAAAAATCAGTTTAGGCTTCTACAATTAGCAATTTAGCTGGACACTTTTGTGTATCCCAATTCCTCTGTATTCACATACAAACACTCGTACCACACATGCTCCTTGCCATTCCGATGGCAAATTGAATACATTAGTTTGCAAATTTTGATGTCAGAACCTAAAATTTCAAATAAATACATGAATAAACACATACATAAACAATGTAATAAAACAACCAAGCACATGGGAAGGGAGGCAGAAATCTTGCAAAAATATAATTTTCAGTAATTGAATCTTTCATTAGTAAATTTGCAGACGACACTAAGCTGGGAGCGTGTGTCGACCACTTGGAAGATAGGATGGCTCTGCAGAGAGATCTGGAACAGTTGGATCGATGGGCAGAGTCTAACAAAATGAGGTCTAATGGGTCCAAGTGTCGGGTCCTGCACTTTGGCCACAATAACCC
>VXBB01024957.1:336302-363494 GCA_013399915.1 Illadopsis cleaveri
AAAAAGAAAAAAGAAAATGAAAACATGTTAAGATGAAGGTTGAGGAAGAGGAATAAGGAAAAGAAGAGGAAAAAATTAGACAAAATAGAGAAAAGCAGATTATACAATGCCTTGTAGTGTTTTGTTTAGAAGTTGAATTGTTTTCCTTTTGCTGACAATAATGAAAGAATGATTTCTATATTGTACTATTTAAGCACATTTTTCAGATTTAAACTTTTTTCTTGTTTTATTTATTTCTATTAGCAAAGTCTATAGCAAGTGAGCTTTGTCAATTATGTGAACACATATTCTCTGAATTTTATAAGATTTTAATGATTGTGTGACATGAACTGTATGTAGGACAATGACATTTTAATTATGAGAATTCAAGGGAGTTTTGAGGAGCTGTTTGTTCTGGTTTTTTCAAGTTTTTTGCTATCTGATCATGGGGTTTAGTGTAATTTCTATTGAAGAAGAAATCTGTTCTATTTGTACAGAACAATGACATGAAAGTTGGGTTTCCAATTTCTTAATAAGGACATAATTCTCAGAAGACCTCCATAGCCATGTAAAATGTTATAACCAAATAGCAGGTAAGGTCCATTGGAAGTATGAGATTTTTCTCATGATAGTTTTATTAAAAGTTATAAATATTTATTGTTATTTCAGATGAGAAAAAGGGAGAGAGGTCTGTTACTAAAAACAGTCTGTATAAAAACACAACTGCAAATTCCATCACTAAGACTCTGGCTATGTTAATAAATAAGATAGTCCAGGGACTCTTTGGACCTCAGGCTAATTGGCACAGCAGAGTAGTTTTCTTCACAGCTAAACTCTCTTTCCTTCCTAAATAGACCAGCCATGTTCAAACTGCTATGGGGTATGATCCTTGGCTTAGGTTTGACTGGAAGAAAGTTGCTGATCTTAACGATGACATCTTAGGGACTCTGCTGGCAATTTTGTGGTATAGGTGACTGCATGCCAGTGACACGTCCTGTTAGATAAACTGTTACAGGAGTGTCCCAAAAGCACAGATTGCTCGGCTCACAGTACTTGAGTAGATTATTACCCACAGTGACATTTATCTACAAGGCTGAATAGAATAAGTCTAGACTTATGTAAGTTTGGATCCTGACAGAGTTGGCAAGTCTACTAGGACACTTACACGTGCATGTCTTGTATTCATATTTAAAATAAAGTTATGGGTACATTTACCCTATTTATTTATGCAGACATAGGAAAGATTTATTTTTTTTTTCTCCTGAGAGCAGTGTAAACATACCTGGGTTAAACAAAGTTTTGACATCTAAGTTTGTTAAAAACCTAAGCCAGATCTTTCATTAATTGTTATGCCTCAGTGACTAAAGCAAATGGGACAAACCTAGTCCCTGGACCTTGCAAGAATCTAACTGTTAAATAGTTCATAATCCTACTTCAGATTTTCTATTCAATGAATAGTGTAAAAAAAGAAAAAAAAAAAAAGGAAAGAAGATGTATTTGTGTATGTTACCTTGTAACTACTTCTGTGTGGTTTCCACTCCATTAAATCTCTTCATGCACTTCAGAAATTCTTCTCATTTCTTCAAACTAATCAGGGTGAAACTTTGACACTAATGAAGACATCTGCTCTGCTTCAGCTCAGTTTTCTAGGATGGTGGCTAGAAAAGTACAAAAGGATTTTAAGTCTTGTAAAAGATTTATTAGAATGAGAAATATAAGAAAATATTCAGCTTATTCAGAAACAGGGCTAGAGATTGATGAAGTTACCTTTGGCAACAATGTTTGATAAATTCAACAGAAACAGAAGATGGAAAAAAAATTGAAAGGGTGAAAACAGAAGTTAAGAATTCACACAAGAGTTGCAGTGACAATTTGTTGATAGCAAGAAAATTAAAACATTACAATAACTTGCTAAGGAATGTGAAAATGCATTTTCAAAACTTTATGTTGTAAAATTTTCTCTGGATGAGATTGCGGCAGCCAGCATGAGTTAGGCCTGGTTACCTATAGTGTTAGTGAATTAACATAGGAAAGGGAAGTAGTCTAGTTTTAAGGATAGAGGAGCATCTCTGAGCTGCACAACCTGTCAGTCACTGAGAAAGCAGCAATCATATGGAGAACCTCCCAGGGGTGCAGAGTTAGTGCACCAGTGATGGCAACAGCCAGGTCTTATTCGTGACTGGCTGATCAGGCATTTCATTTTCTCTACTTGATCAGACCAGTGTTGGTATCCAGTATGAGGATACAATAAGAGGTCTTAAGCTTTACTATGCTTTACAGTTAAGTTTTACTATCTTTAGATCAGAGTAATGTTAAGTTATATTTTATTACTTTGATATCCTGTTGATGCTAAGTTCTATTAAGATCAATTTCTATCAAGTTTAAGTGTGGTTCAGTTTAAACAAGGTTAATTTAAGTGTTGCTCAGTTTAAATTCTGTTATTTTAAGTTCTGTTGAGTTTAGGCCCTGTAAAATTTAAGTTCTTTTAAGGTTCAGTTCTGTTAATTTTAAGTGATGTTAAGTTCTGTTGAGCTTAAGTCTTGTTAAAATTCAGTGATGTTAGGTTTATGTCCTGTTAATTTGAAGTTCTGTTACATGTAAGTTTTATTAAGTTAATGCAATTTAAGATTTCTTTCTGTCAAAATTCATCCATATTAAATGTTGTTTAATATAAAAGTATCCTAGGTTTTGTTAAAAGACACTTGTCTAAATTGCAAAGTATAGTTATTTTCTTTTACAGATAAGATGACTTTGACTTTGCCACTCTATGGCCCAGCTCCAGGATCACACAATGCCTGGCTGAGACTTCAGTGCCAACCTACCAAACCTTCATTTTGGACTGTGCTCTACCTCCAACACAAGTCCTAAAAGTGTGCATTTATCTGTGGTTAAAATGTATTGGCATAAAAGTTTCTACGCTGTCCTTTGGTGTCAAAAGTAAGGGAGTGATTACATGAATCAGAGATGGCTTTGGGAAAGGGAGCGAGAAAGACAAATACCTGGTCCCTTCACAGGAGGAAGAAAAAAGCTCTTAACACAGCATTTGACCCAAATACATGCTCCTGTTGGAAGGGGAATGTAGAAAATTCTGGATTATTGAGATAACTAAGTTTAGGAAAGTTTCACTCTTTATAAGGGAAATAGGGAAAACTGTGAAACATTAGTGTGGGTTTGTATTTTTGCATATAAGATTTAAGTGGAAAAAATACAAATCCTAAAAGAATAGAAGAATGGTCCAGAAAAAAAGGAAGTGCATTTAAAAAATGGCAATAACCTGCTAAAGAGAAACTGTTGTCTGTACACCAAGGCTGTGATATAGAGCAGCAGAATGCACAGAGAATAGTTGTGGAGCTGGCTTGCCCCAAAGTAGAAGAGGCTGCCAAGTGAAAAAGGCAGTGTTCCTGCTCTCTGAGGTCGCTGCAGCCATTTGCTCCTGTTTGGGACCTGGAATTTGAATGGGGATATCTGGTCTTGCTTTTTCTTCTCCTCCTCCTTCTCCAAGGTCAAGGGGGTTTGCTGGCCCTGCAGAAGGGGCAGTCCCCATCACAGTCATGAAACAAAGATAGGAATGACCCAGATGTATTTGCACCATTGGTTGGCTGAGACACATGACCCTGGGGACTGCCGGGGTGCAGCCTCGGTGGCCACAGTGGCATGTCACCACCCAGCCCTGCATCCTAGCAGGTTGAGAGAGCTGGAGGGAGAATGATCACATGGTTACTGAAGTGCTCGGAAGTCAACTAATTTATAAAACTGCATGCATCTGTGATTAAATGCTCTGGTGTTCAGATCTATTTAGTCTCTATCTCTCATTTGGTCCTGAATTGTGACAGATGTGGCAGAGGTGTATATCTACTTTTTCCAGCGGTTCATTGTGATGCTGTAGCAGAGCAGAACTGTAAAGCTCTTACCACTTTCAACCATTGTAAGCATTTTTGGCTTTAGCTACAGATTAAAAACAAATCGTTATGTTCATGACATGACTGTCTTTTCTGAAGAGTTGGTGAAGCAGAATGGCCATTTTACTCTCTTTTACCCTTTGGTAAAAATTTATTCCAGTGCACTGAACTTTCTCAGATAAGCAGCAGTTTGAATTGGGATCTCTCCAAAGGCAAATGTCAGAAATAAAACTCTCACAGCACTATGCAAACAGATCTAAAGTCACAAACAGACAGATTGAACTAGGCACACGGCTTTTGCCTGAAGTCAGATGAGGTAAATACATCTCAATATTCTTTGCTTAGATGCCTCAGTTGCCTAAAAGCAGGTGGATGAAATCTGGAACTTGATATTAATGAACCTCTTTACTTCAAATGAGAGTTATTTTCAACAACCTAGTGTTATCACAAGATTATTCACTCATCACAGAGCGTTCATCTTCCTGTGTCTGTATTGTGAATTTGCAACAGACAACCATATAACTGACAGGAAATCCCAAGCTGTTCTTAGGAATGCAGAATTTAGGTCAGACCATGTGTTAGACTCAAATCAATGGAGCCCACCTCTGGGCAGGGCAGGGCTGTGGTGGAGCTGGCCGGAGCTGGAGTCTGGCACGCCTGCAGCATCACTAAAGCATGGACATCTGAACCTGGGGTGAGGCTGAAATGGGACTCCTGGACCAATGGACAGGGATTGGGAAGAGGCCCACGGGGAGCACAGGACTAGGCAGTACAAGGGCCTGTTCAGAGAGGGCCTGAAATTTTCAGTAGTGAAAGTTGTGTATGCAGAACAAATATGGAATGATAGACATTTAGAGGAAACTTAAACTGTTTCAGGTTGGGATCTTAGATTCATGTAATCATTAAAGCTGGAAAAGATCCCTAAGAGAGTGGAGTCCAATCATTAAGCTAACTCTGCCACACCCATCACTAAGCCATGTCTCTAAGCATCACATCTACAAACATCCGATCATCAGTGCACTGATTTTGTCTTATGCTTATGTTTTCCCAGATGTATTTCATCATCTCGTACTGGTGGAGTTTTTTGTTGTTTTTTTCCCCCCAGATAATTACAGGACAGTTAGCACTGGAGGAGTTGATGGGTTTTCTTTGTTTTTTGGTGGGGTTTTTTTTGTGTGTGTTTGGGGGTTTGTTTGTTTGTTTTTGTTTGTTTGGGGATTTTTTTGTTTGTTTTTGGGTGGGTTTTTGTTGTTGTTGTTGTTTTTTTGGGATTTGTTTTTTTGTTGTTGTTGTTTGTTGGCTTTTTTTTTGTTTTTTTTGTTTTGGTTTTTTTATTTTTTTTTCCTGGTTGCTTTTGCTGCTTTTATTATTTTTCCATAGCACTTCATTCATTGAGAGTCATGCTCCTGTTAGCTCTTCAGCAGAACCCAGAAGCAAGTTTCATGGTGCCATAGTCATCAAAGGTTAGTACTTCAGGGGAAACAGGGCAAAAACATGGACAACAAGGAGATGAACTTCGCAACACAGAAAGAGTTAAACACTGATTGCAATGACATGCCAATATAAAGTATAAATGATTCACAGATTTCTGCTGAGTGCTTACTTATCAAGGAAGTCTGTCGGTAGAGGTAAGGATATTTGTGCCCACAGAACCTCTACTTTCCAATTTAATTCTTTTGATTAATAGGTTTATCTACTTCCTTATTACCTGTAGGCATTAGATAATGTGAATTTAAAAAACAGAGCAGAGTAGGAGTCTGTAGCCACATTCACGTACTGTGCACTTTAGTGTTTCTTCAAGGAAGACCATGTGTCAGAATCAATACAGGGAGAACAACTCCACCAGAGAAACTCTAGGAGTAATTGTGCTTGAAGAAAGAATAATTCCTTCTGTGATTTTGAAGACTAGAGAGGAAATATGGATATAATTCCCTATAAATTATCTTTTTAACCTTTACCCAACAAGCTTCAAAATCTGACAGAGACAGGATGGGTTGATAAGACATATCACTTTGCAGAAACCACTGACAATTCCAGGACACACTTGGAATTAAAAAATGTCTTGCATAAGAATAAACAAATATTCACATTTTGCCTGATTGTCATTTGATGAAACAAGATGTTTGGAAAAGCCCTTTTCTCTCTCACAGTCAAAGCAAGGGCTTTTGTACAAAAACTTTAAGGGATTCAAAAAACTACATAATCATTGTCTGTAAATGAGATATCAGGTGATCCATAATGTCAGCTGCTTTAAAATGAGATCTTTTAATTTCTATTTGAAGCTAAGTGAACTGCAGAAAATATTTCAATTGAAAGCACATCAAAATCAAATACAGAATGGATTTTGCCTGCAAGCAGTGCACAACTCATTCCATATTCTAAATTTTGCCCACAAAGGAAACTAGTAACCATTATATTCTATAGCCATGGCAACAGTCATACTGTTCTTTTTGATTTATTAATTTACCTGATTAGGTAAAATGTACCAGAAGTTAATTCATGTTGTAAGTGAGAACCAGACCTTTTCCCATCCCACTGTTCTGATAGCCAAAGTTTTAAGACAAAAATACCAGGTGCATACATTTCTCACCTGTATGATAAATAAGTAAAGACATGTGAATTCTGAATTAATGTTTTATGGTGTTGAAACTTTGCTGCTTCAGACACTACTGAGATTATTTAATAACAATTACCATACATGAGTATCTTAGAAGATTTTTAAGACTTCCAAGAAAGTTTGGTTATGACAAAAGAAGCCCAAGTGAACAAAAAAACCTCTTCATCCACTAAAATAGCCTGTAGCATTTGACCTTCACTTAAACAGTAAATCTTCAGTCATTTAGGAAATTCAAGTCCATTTTAAGGAGTAGTTCTGTCTAAAACAGAATCTGAGATACAGCTGATGAATGGCACACTGGTGGTGCTTATTTCTCCTCTTAGACTGTATAAGGGCAACTGCAGGTGACTTTGACAGTAAACTTTAGACCTCTACAGTGAGTTTAATCCCACCCAAGAAAATTCACTCTTTTACTGATGAGACACACAATCATGGTTGTGACACTTTCATCCTTTTTTCATTAAACAGCCTAGACTTAAAATGCTGAGGCATGAAATGAGACCAGCAGTCAGGTAACCCAACCTCCATTTTACACATTATACGTAATATAACGCTGGCAACAGAAAAGGTAGGGTTAAGGTGGAGCAATAGAGTTGGCCTCCTTAGTATTGTTTTTGAGATTTATGGGACCAAGCAAAGAACAACAGATATGAAACCTCTTATTAACTAGTAATGAAACCATTCACTTGAAAAGGGAACTGTTGTCTGTTCCAGTACAGCTTAGGCTTTTACATTAAATATTCCTAACAGACATTACAGTAAGCTCTCTGCCATAAGATACTGATTCATTACAGTCTTTAATGTTAATTTTTATTTTTTGTGGTAGTTTTTCTTGAACACCTGTAATTTTCCAGAGTCCCTTTTAAAATCTGGACTTCATCACTATGAAGTATCTTAACATATGTCTCAGAACATTGGTTTTCAGCATAAAATATCATAGTTTGTCATGAGTTACACAGAAAATATGCATCTTCCTAATTAATTCCATCCAAATTTTCCACTTTCTCTTTCCACCTTCTATCTCCTGCAACACCATCAAGTGCACCATAGAGACCACCAGATCTCTCTCGGCCTTCCCTTAAAAAACTGCCCTTTCTCTGATTCATCACTGCCAGAATCCTTAAGTGTTGCTAATTTATGCATATGGCATTTGGCACTCAGCAAGACCTATCAGAATTTCCAGATTATTGGATGCCCTCTATTCTTCACTTAGCTCCCTCTCCTCAAATAATAACATGCTGTCTTTTATTATCTTACAACCACAATGCAGAACATACTGACAAGAGCTTACANGTGTTGTGTATTAATCTGCTACTTTTAATCTCTCCTCCCAAACTTCCTATCCTGTTTAGTCAAGTCTCCTATGCCTATGTTCTCTGTTTTATGGTTCTGGCTTACCTTCTTACTTTAATAATTGTGTGAGTTTTCAGTGTTTTTTTCTCAAGTAACAGATTTTCAGTTTTTGGGTGGACATGAATAAAAGGCTAGTTTAAATATGAAGCTCTTGATGTTTTCTTCCAAGTAAGGAACATGTGTACTCCAGGTAAGCATATGCTCTCTAAGCTTTTACACCTGCCAAAGGCTTATTTACCAGCAGTATACTTTGCATCTTTCTTATACATTAACATGTGGTCTCAGTTGTGGCAATACCAGTTGAGGGAATGTGTTTTACTGTCCTTGGCAAAGATACAATCACCAGGGTCAGTGATTCCTTATGCCCTGGTAAAACATACACTTGTGTTCACAAACAGGACTTTATTATTAGAGATATAGGCTAACTGTCTCATAATCTATTTTTAAGACAAGCTGCCATAAGCAGCCCTTCAAATGGAAGGAAGTCCATGAATAATAGCTTGTCATCTGAGCAGGAGCCAATAGTTATGTACTCAGGAATGACCTTAGTATGTTAATCCATTTTCAAGTAAATCTGAACAGTCACCTATCTGGGCTGCCTCCAAGGCTGACCCATTTAATTTTCTACCTGGGAGACATATCCACATTCCGCCTTCCCTTCCAGACCAAAGTGAATAGTTACTTGCCTGGGAGGCACTGTACCAAGTTTGATGAATTACCTCACAGGCTGACCCAAACCTATTCCTGTCTGGAAGGCACTGTCTTTCTATTGACCTAATTATTAAGCAGACTGTAACAGTTACATATCCTAAGATGTGTAATGTAAATTATATCTAAAACTGACTGTCTGTAGCTTTAGATTAATAATTCATATTTAAAGTCATCTTGATTTTTAAAAGTAGCAGTGACTTTTCCTTCTGAAAAATATTAGAACATTCACTTAACTCTTGTAATTTTTTTTTAATTCATAATTTTTCTGATCTTTATATTTCAAAATGTAGAAGAAAAGGAATTTATATTCCAGGTTTTCAAGGTCACTGTGAAGCTTAATTTATGATCCTAAATTCTATTGTAATCTTCTTTTAGAAGGTGTTGTAAATGCAAAATAGTTGTGGTAGTATTTCTGAAGTCTGTTCTGAAGTTCACAGAACACATAAAGTGAGCCATGTACATGATAACGAAGATTTATAGATGTACACTGTCAATGACTACAGAGGAACACACAGGTGAATTTGATAGGGGATGAGTAATAAGATTTAATAATAAATTATATGTTTTAAAAAAGACAAGTAAAGAATTATTGGTAATAAGAGTAAAGGAATAATAGACAGTATGAATAAAACTGAAACTGGGAAAATCATGAGTTGAGAAGCTTTCAGCAATTATAAATTAGCATCAAAATGCTAAAATCCCTTACATAAGAACTGTTATCTCTACCACTATCACAGTAGGATAAATATCTTTTTTCTGCACAATTTTACAGAAGAAAAAAAAAGTGGAGAAAACACAGCAAGAAATAGATTGCTAAAATCAACTTCAACATTATTGATAAGGCATTATTTAATATGATGACCCCAGATTCACTTCACATACAAGCTGAATACTCTTCTCAAAAAAAAAAGGAAAATTTTCTCATTTGGACATATTTGGAGTTCTCTGTTTTTGTGGATGCGTGTCAGAGCAATTGTTCAAGCAAATTAAAAAGTCCAGAATAATGTAGTCCAACCAATTAAAACATGTTCTGCTATTGAGGTTTTTAGATTCATCTGACCTTTTCCTTGCAAGACTCAGAGATGTCTGCTTAACTATTGTCTTCCAGTTTTTATTTAGAAAGGGCATGCTTTTGAAATAAGTGTTTAAACAATATGATTTCCCCGTGTGATGAATCAGACATAGGTACTTGCACATGTGCAGTAGGAAGTGTTGGAGAGGGATGTAGACACATGATAACACAGCCTACCTTCAAAGTCAATGATTCATTTTCAAGGTTATGGCTGTGAATAGCATTACAGAATACAACAGAGTGATGCCTCATTACAGAATACATTCAGAGAATGCCTCTGAATACAGCAAACAAAAAGAGAGGAGGCTCAAGTCACACAAGGACTGTCTATGACAGAGCTGTAGGCTGTCTGTCTGAGATCCATAAATAAGATACATTCTGCACTATGGACAGTCTCAAGGAAAACTGCTCCATCCTCTTTCTGCATGCTATGGATTGGTTTGAAGAGTGCTCAGTAATCACTGTGACAGAAATTAGGTGAAAATCTATCCAAAAAATTGACTTCTTTGCCCTGGCTGACAACCAGATTTCTCTTTTTTTTTTTTTTTTTTTTACATTCTGACCCTCCCAAATCTAAAGGCTTTCTATCCTGTCATGTGAATGTGAGTGAAAATTTTGTGGTGTTTTCTACTACCCCATCCCATCATGCTATGTCAAACTAGATAAATATATCACAACTTTGTATACAAATTAGTATTCTTCTTCAGTCATTCCCATATTGAAAAAGGTAGGAACACTCTGCTTCTCTGGTTAAAGTAAAAATTAAGTCATTTTTTCCATTGTGAATAGTGCTTTATTCTTACTATCCCTGCCAGTGCTGTTACCAGTAGAATTCTTTGTTAAACTGTGCCAGTGGTTTTATAAACTTCCAGAACATCAAATGAAACACATCAAACACTTTTCCCAGTCATATAAACTTAGAGAAAAGACAAATCAGCTTCACTCTTGTGTTGTTAACAAAGTTTATGAGAAAAGAAAAAGAAGAAAAATAAAATAGCATAATGTCCAGGCTGCTATGTTTATGAAATCAAATGTCTAAAGATGGAGATCTCTGTTTTCTAATGAACAGAACTGCTGAATAATTAGAATTTCCATCCCACAAAATTCGTTATATTTAACAGGCATCATTTTACTTTGAGTCAGCATATATATCTGAAAATGTAGCTGTACCCCTGGAAGGGAAATTTTCAGAAATAATTAAGTTACTTATTCTATTGCCCCATTCTTCTACGGTGAAGTACAGATCAGAAGGATTTTTGTCAGGTTTTTTTTCCTTTCTTTCCTTTTTTTATTTTTTTAAAGTATAGGAAGACATTAAAAGTATTTTTAAATGGTTTAATATATCACAGTTTCAGACTTTCAGAACAAATATTTAAATATGAAAGAATATTCCATATAATAAACTCACTCTTTCTGCTTAAATTAAATGCTCTTATTTGCTGTGTGCCATGGATTTCATGCTCTCTCATTCTTTTAAGTCCTCCAACTGAAAATTGTCAGAAAAGATCTTGATTTTTTTGAATAGTGAAAAGGTAAGTTATGTAATTTTGGACATATTTTTGCATTTCAAAATATTTTTTGGGATATTTTTGATCCTATAATTAAAGAAATAACATAAATGTATAAGGAAAATGATGGAATTAAAAAAAAAAAATGAAAGCTCAAGTTAACTTGAAAGATCCGTGTTAAAAATGTGCTTCTTTAAAGATATGGCTAAAAAGCAAACACCCAGGAGAATTAAAAAACAACAACAAAAAAAAATCGACTTCAACTTGTGCTTAAAAGCCCTAAGGGCTCTACTTAGGAAGTGTCACCTTATCACTCATTCTTGAAGTTCTTTACTGCTTAATCATGTAATATTCACATCTTGAACAATATCTGAGGGAATGCAAAACCTCTGTCTTCTTCAAATCTCACTAGAGCATCCTGTGTGATAGAATAGAAGGTTTGTTCAATATGCTTTTGCTTTTTTACTCCTCGATAAATTTTGTAAAACTTACTGCAAAATTCTGAAAGTGGTAGCTAGAAAACTCTCGTCCACTAGGATTTTTCTCAGCCCACTTTTAAACATGATCCATAATTTGATCAAATGCTCTTGGGCACTATTAAATAGTTATAATGAACTTCACCTAAAGCCCTTAGTAATTTTGTTCCACATTTCCTTCTCTAATTATCCAGTATTCCCTATTTATTATTGCTTCATTCCCTGCCTTGAGGCCTTCTAAAAATACTAAGAATGATAAATTAAACAATACATTTTGGCACCAAGTTAACCAGTGGGGAGGGTTATAATTTAATGGGATGTCTTCTGAATTAATTATTTTTGAATTATTTAATTGCAACTTATAAACAAAATTTCTTTCTCAACGTGTGATACTGAAAGCCAAATTATCTTCCTACATTCTTTAGCAAAAGGAGGAGCAAAATCTTAAAAAACATACATGTTTAAATTAAATTCATTAGGTGTCTTTACACAGATCAATAGAAGGCTTCTATTTCTTTTTATATTTTTATTTTCAGTAATCAGCAGTGACTCTTCCCCAGAGTCATAACAGTATTTTTCAAGGTAATCTCACAAGTGTAATCATTAGGCAAATGCCACACTGGAGTTAATGTATTTTTTCCCCATCTTTATTTTTAAGTGAACATAGTCATTGGCTTTTATATGACATCCTTATACTTTTCATTCAGAATCAAATTTAAATAAAGCTCTGATTTTATTTTTAATATTAGAACTCCCTGTTTGCTACCTGTTTTTTACAGTTTTGTTATTAACTACTGATATAACATTGTTTTTTCTTAGCTTCTGAAATAAATATTTGTTATTGTTTTGAGAAATATGACATTTGGAAGAATACTAAGTAGACAGTAGCATATATGTGTGTTATCTAAACAATTTTATATGGATTAATATATATAAAGATTTTGCTGAGAGACAGCAAAGAAAATTTGTCAGTATCTAGATGCATACTCTACACACACTTTTCTGCATTGATACCGAAAATTCTTATTTGGGAAATAATTAAGCATGCTATGCAGCTTGTCACTTCCATGGGATTGACAAAAGGAAAAGAAAATCAGGTCGTGTGATCCATTTAGAATGATGCCCTACATTTTGCAGGACTGTGTTCTTTCCTAAATAAAGGAAGGCCATGTAATTGTTGGTAGGTATGGGAAAATCTGAGCTTTATTCTTCATCCCACTAATTATTTTCTCTAATTCAACACAAAATTTTCAATACCATTGTGTACACAGTTTCCATGGATACACTGTTCTATTTCAGACTTGTTTGTTTTCCTGCTATTTTTGGTGCGATGGCTATAAGTGCCAGAGTGATACTCCTGTATTTATCATCCTATCAAAAACTGGTGCAGAGAAAAAACAGGAAACATCTCAGTCACTCAGAAATTCCAGATTAGTTTAGTGTCAATTTATTAATTCCCAAGTAGCCACAACAGAAAGGAACTGTAAACTTTACTTTCACCCTGTAAACAGAAATTTGCTGAAGCTTTTGTTGACATTTTTTTTAGCATCTATAAGCAGGGTTGTTCCTTCAAATCCATCTAATAGTTATTCCTGTTTCTCCATACTGGCCTTGGGCATATCTGCAGACTCATCCAGGTTCATTTTAAGATATTAACTCTCTTTAAATTAAGAAGGCATCATTTATGGAATATATTTGATGAGGGATAGAACAAAAACAGCACCAAAAAAGTGTGGAAGATCATATGAGCTAAAATTCAGCATCTTACCATTTTAATTATGTCTTCACCCCTCTCAGACCCGTATTTGTCCTCTTTTAATTTACCAGGATACTTCAGGATACATTGCTTCCAGTAACTCACTCATGTACTGGATGTGAGGCAGAGAAATCCTCTGACCCAGCTTTTGTCACGTAATATGCCACTTTTCTAACTCAAGACTAAGCTGTGAGCAGTGGTGTCTGTAGCAGCTGTCTTCCTGGCACAAGAAAAAGATGATGATAAAGTGACATGAGCGATACTCGCCTGGAGGATCCCAAGCTGTAAGGCAAGGCAGCAAATTAAAGTATCTGAATCTTCAGTATCCTGAAATTTTTCCATTTATTATCTGAAACAAGGTAAGACTCTGTGGGCCAGAGTTGTCCTTGCCTTTCTGGCAATTCTGCTCCTGCCTAGTCTGAATTGCTGTCTGAGGATCTTAGAGGAATTTGGGTGCGAGAAGGACACTCAAAAGCCTAACAATCTGCTGCTAGAAAAAATGCCCATGTATCCGTTCTGCTTCTTGGTGCAAGACCTCAACATTACACAACGTTGTTTAGTCTTGGGGCTAAGAAGGAAAGTGTGATAGATTGCACAGCTGTTTAGGGCACAAAGACTAAGTATTGCATGATTGTTGGATAGGCAGAAGTGAAGAAGACTAGATATTTGCATTACCTCAGTTTCTGATTTTAACAGCAAATTAACTATGGGCAATGTCCATGTCCTATTGGCAGACCTTTCTGAAGAGTAGAACAGAGGCAGTAAAAGGAATAGAGTGATCTGTGATCTTTTGGCACATGATGAGGTTAGGAAACTCCTGAGACCAGTGTACTCTCTTGCATTAAAAAAGATCTAAGCCTTGGAAATGATGAAAACAAGGAAATTTTCCGAAGTACCCAAAGATGACTGAGTCACTATTTGCAATTCACAGATTCATAGACTGAAGTGGAAGGTCTGCCATGTGAAAATGCAGAGGCATATGTTATTTTTTATTTAATTCCCCTCATAATCACACCTGCAGTTTTCCCTGAAGAATTGTTCTGCTCTAGAATCTTATTTTCTGTTTCCAGTACATCATGGATCTAAATCCTGGAAGCAAATGAGGAAGACAGGCTTACTGGAACAACTTCATAAACCAACCATTTGCCTGTGTTTCTCTGATCTCTGTAAGCCACTTAGAGGCAGTGGGTTGATGAGTATCTTTTCTTTTGTTGTTAAACTTGATCATCCAGGACACAATTGGCACTAAAGATGTTCCAAACTGCAGATCTTTCAAGTCCAGCTGATTAAATTTAGACATAATGGCCTCAATCCCTTTAATAAGCCTCCTTAATGTATATTCCTTAATTTAAAATATGGAAGCTGTTAATCATATATGTGTATGATATGTGTATGATTTTGCTTTCCTTTAGCCATCTTTTTCTATAAATATTTGACACACATATGGCAATGAAGTAACTTATTTGGTGAAAGTATGCAGTCATATATACTGGCAGTAGTATATATGAAATCTTGATTACAGCCTATAAAAATATCTCATTTTCAGAAGACCAATAAAATTAATCTAAAGACATAAAATTACAAGAAATGTACTGCATGAAATTAATATATTAACCAGTTGAGAAAATTCAGTAGGAAAAATTGTTTTAAACAACAGTAAAAAAAAAATTCTATATTTTCGTATTGTTACTTCACTCTTTTGTATTAGACAAAACTGTGGGAAAGTTTCAAATGTTTCAAAGCATATTTATTAATTTACTAGCAAGCTGGATAAACAAACATGCACAAGGATGTGTTTATAAGAGAAAAATCCTTTTTTCACAAAATGAACATAATGATAATCCCCAAATATTCAATAAGTTATACAAAATCTGAAATAGCCATGTAATTTTTGAACATGAAAACATAATATGGTTTTAAATAGCTGCACTGGAGAGTCACCATTTGGCACTTACAGATAGCTATGACTGAGTAATTCTGTTAATTTTGAAAATATATTTTTAATTTTCTTAGTTAATTGTTTTGAAAGAGTATCCACAAAAATACTGGCTCATTTTTATTTATTTTACAAACATCATAAAATATTTTTGTTCAAGTAATCTGTCCTTTTTATTCCAATGGACCTTTTTACAAGGGCACGGAATGATAGGACAATGCAGAATGGCTTCAAATTGAATGAGGGTAAGTTTACATCAGATATTGGGAAAAAAATTATTTCCTGTGAGGGTGCGAGGCACTGGTACAAGTTGCCCAGAGAAGCTGTGGATGCCCCATCCCCAGCAGTGTTCAGGGCCAGGCTGGATGGGGCTCTGAGCAACCTGGTCTACTGGAAGGTGTCCCTTTGCATGGTACATTCGCTACAATTGAAACAATTTGATTATTATATCATTTAATATTAAAATAGCCTGGTGTTCATAAATAGAGATGTAATATATATTCAAGGTATTTTCTTTACTTCTATGAAACTTTGTGTCTGTAAGTAAAACTACTTTCTCTTCCTTCAATGCATAGAATAATATTTCTGATAATTCATCTAAAAAAAAATTAATCTGTATTTTGGTGCTGTATTTTCACATTGATTTAAGAAAATACATACACATTTGTTTTTTCTAATGTCCTAAGCTGTCAAATGAGCTAATATTACTAAAATATATTTATGGGACTTTTCTTTAATAAAAGAGGATGAAAAAGATCTGCCATTCATAGCTGAGTTTTGAAATAAAGGTCAGAGTGATTCTAGTATAATCCATATTCACAAAACTTTCTTACAGTGGGCACATGATTTTACTAGTAGCTCTATCAGAACAAATTTGATTTTTTCCTTTAATTTCATTCCGAGATTCGTGAGTAGAAGTCTGCTACCTTTTCTGTTCTATTTCTGCATTTTTCATTATCCCACTGTCACGTACCTGACATCCTGAAGCAAATGTACAGAGTGACCTGATCTACTCACAGTTATTCAGAGCTAACTACTCTAGTTATTTAAGGTGAATGCAAAAACTGAAGTAGCATTTTGAGCCTCAATGCGAATTTTTCGACTGAAATATAACAATCACTTAATGTATATTCTTCATTGAGTTCCATATTTTTTGTATAAAATTGGTATTAAAGTCCTTTAATTATTTTAAATATCTCTATGTTAAGTTCATAAAATGTTAAAGTTTATAAAAATGTTTAAAACACTGTTAGGAATTAGGGTTTTTTTAGTTTTGGGGTTTTTTTTTGGTGTACTGGTAAAAGGTAAATCAGTTGGATACTTTTTCAGAATACATAATGTAATCAATTTTGATTTAAGTGTCATATGCATAAAAATTGATGCTTATAGACAAGCATTAGCAAATATTTTGTTCACTGAGAAAGAGCCAGATCTTCATACATTTTCTGCCTTTTCTGTCTTGACAGAGCTATAGAAGAATTCTCATTATAATGCCTGTTATTCCAGAAATGTAAAATCTGCACACTTAGAAAATGCTGGCATGTACATAATTACCCAGGAGTTCTTAAGCAAGAATATGAATTTAAGGCCCAAAAAGTACTTGTATGTGAAGTGATTCTAACATATCTGTTTAGTGAACTCCATGGTCCAGACTTGCTGTGGACTTTATGCATAAAGTGGGGGAAAAAATAAAACATTCTGAAAATGAGTTTGATTCCTACACAATAGCTACTGCAAAAAGTAGTAGATGTCATTCTCCTTATAGAATATTCCTATCCCAAATATTTATATTTCATTGAGTACTTGTGTTAATTAAAATCAAATTCTGTAACCTGACTTTTTCGAAGAACCCATGGTACTTTTTATGAATGAAGAATAAGAAAGATGTTAAGTTAGGAAACAGAATCAAAATTCCAAATGCTTGGAAGTATTCTTCTTAGAGAATATATTTCCTCTTAGATCAACTAGCAGATCATGGGAAAAGGATCAAATTTGTTCTCTATCTCTACTTTCTAGCTGGTAAGGTGACTCCCTTCAATGCTATGACAAAGATATAAGGAAGTCCTGAATTTTCTTAAAGCTTAGAAAGCATGGGCTTCTCACAGCACTGCACCTGCAGCTCAGATCAACAGCAGCCAACCTTATCAAACCCTGAACCTGAGCCTAAGAACTGGCTGGTACAGTAGGAATAGTGCTGAAGGCCTCTCTGTCAGAAGAGCTAGCATATTTTGACTCTTTCATTATTGTTGAAAATCTTAAGAGCACTCTGCTCTGCAGGCTGCCCTAGAGACACCTCTTTTCTATCTGAACTTGAACCGGGATTACCCTACGGTGTTTTCTTCAGCCTTTGTACTGTGACATGTAAGGCAGTTGAGGTGTAGGGAAAAAGCAAAGTTAAATTGTTTCTTTGCCCTCCTTTCTGCCATAAGGACCTTGGGAAGTCATCGCTGGTCTCTGAAGTTTAATTTCTTCATCAGTAAATTGGAATGAGCTCCAGTTCTGCCTTGCCAAAGAGTTTTTTGTTCCCTGGCTGAAAAAGAAGCAACAGACACTAATTAGGTATTATGGAAATATTAAAGAGCTTAATAGCAGGTGCTCCTACGTGTACTAAACAGAGAGTTCTTTTGTACATATTTGTAAAAAATGTATAGTGTTATGATTTCTAGAACCACCAAGTGAACCTGTTATTGACATGTTTCTAACTTCATTGTATGATTTGAAAGCATCGTTTTCCTTTAGTGGTGTTACCTTGAGGGAGACAGAGAAAAAAAAGCAATAGAATAAGACTGATTGTAAATCACTGATTACTCAGTCAGATCTCTTGCAGGGCTGTGCTGTGGAGAAGACCACAGTGGTATTTTTTTATTATCTCTGCTTTCAAGATAACATGCTATGAATACTAATGTTAAGAGGAAACAATGAACAAGAGATGGGGTGTAGGTATACAACAGCCAAAAATAGAATGTGGCTGTCAGCTGCTATTTCCATCTTTTATAAAATAACTAGGTCTAATCTATAAGCTATTAATTTTGTTTAAAACGGTGTACATTCACACTGTGGTGCATTGATTCCAATTTTCTGAGCTGCTCCTAAATGAGATAATTTTTTTCATTAGGCATGTATAGTGTCTTGAAACCAGAAAACTCCGGAGTTTTCTTTTAGAAGATACTTAAACAACAATGCAGAAACATTATACTTCAAAAATTCCTAAAACACCCTCAAAAACCCAAACTTTCAGCATATGTCACATAATGATAGCCATGGCTAGCTGGATATTTGGCAGGGTAAGATATTTTATAATAAAAAGTAGTTAACAAAACAAAGTATTAAAGGAAAGAAAAATATTTCATTATGAACATACAATACCTCAGACTGGACAGTCATCTGATTTCATCTTCTGCTATATGGTAGATGAGGGTGCTCAGGACCTTCTACTGCTGGGTTTTTAATACCTCCAAAAATTAACATTCTCCAGCCACTTTGGAGAACCTCTTCCAGTGTTTGACTGTCCTCACTGTGAATTTGTACATACAATTCCCATTATGGCAGCTGTCAATTGTCATGGTCTGTAAACTTATTACTTTGCATCTTGGACAATATTCTGGCACTCCGTCTAACAAGTAAAAGATAGCTGAATGCAGCAAACAAGTTGTCTCTCAACATTCTCTTTTCCATGCTGAAGAAACCAAACTTCCTCAGCCTTTCTTTATTTCATATGTTCCTCCTGCCTCTTCATTATTCAGTTTTTCCATCTTTTTCCCAAAGTCCCACACTAGAAACCTTTATTCAAGTGCAGCCTTGGAAATGCCCCACAGGGGAGCACAGTTGCTTGCCAATGTCTGCTGGCTATGCTTGTCCTAATGCAGACCAGTAAAACTTCATCCTTCACTGGGATTGCTGATTCATGCTCAGCCAGTGGCCAGCTGGGCCCACCGGATCCATTCATAAAAAATTAATCCCCATCCAGTCATCATCCACCCACATTGTGGCATGGTCTTATTGCATCCCAAGCACAGCAGTTTTTGTTTCCATAAGATGAATTTCATTGTACTTCTGCCTGCCCATTTCTCCAGCACCTGGAATTCTCTCTGGAAGCCTGTGTATAAACTACTTCCCAAACCTGCTTTCTTCTGCAAACTCACTAAGTTCTTGTTGTGGATGGAGTGACATACTTCACTTGTAAGAGAGAAATAGTGGTATGTTTACTGATACAGAACAGCGATTTAACTCAGCTTGATAGTAAATGCAACAGTGATTCAACAAGATTCAATGGCAAGGTACTCACTTATTTACTGAATAGAGTACGGAGTCAGATAAAACCCTCAGGAAGAAATTCCTGATGAGGCATGAGATTCAAAAAAGACCTCCTTGGGTTCTAAACTCCTTTCTGAGAGGAGTTTAAGTGTGGCTGGACCCATATAGACAAGAAAATATGGATCACCAGTCTTGGTCAGTGGTTTATACCTAAGGGACTACATGTACACAAGCAATCCTTTCTATCACTTAGCTAAGATTTCAGTTTGAATACACTTATTCCAATTCACTTATCTGTGAGGTATTCCTATGCAAGGGGAGATCCTGGTGTGCAGAACCAGGTGTGCTCAGTAGGGCCTGAGCTGTCCACTATATATGGAGTAAGATGACTAACTTATAGCCCTCTTTGCAAAGCAGATTGCACATGAGTTGGCACATGCTTGACTATCCCTCAGCTGTTGAGCAAGACTTATGCCCCTTAGGTGCTGAGCAAGATTTTATGGCCCTTAAATATTGGATTATCTGTAATCCAATATGCAGATCCTAATCCAGATGCAGCCATCATTACAAATATTAGGCGCTACTGCTTAAGAAGAAAAAATGAGAGTGGGGAGCACACTGTCACAGTCATTAACAAAGATCTCAAACAGGATGTGCCCTAGCAATATTCCCAAAGGAGCACTCAAAAATATGCTTTTGAACAGCTGACAATTTATAAGCAAGTTATTTATTGGTCCAGGGAGTCTTACCTACCTTTTCTCCATCTTTTCAGGCCACTTCTTTTCAGTTATACTATAGAGATTTTACAGGTGACCCTGCTGCACTTGCCCACTCAACCAGTTAACTTGATGTAGAAGACAATCATATTGAACAGGCATGATTCGCCCTTAGTGAATCCATACTACCTATTTCAAACCACTTTTTTCCTTGGAAATATCTTCCAAAAAGATTTGCTGCATTTTCTTCACAGACAGCCTGAATTACCTTGGCTCTTCATTCAATTTAGAAGATGGGCATAATAATTGTCTTTTTCCATGCTACAGGGAACTCCTTTGACAGATACAACCCTTTGAAGATGACAGACAGGGACCTTGAAATGGCATCTGACAGGTCTCTCAGAAGTCTTGAATGTGTTCAGTCTGTCCTCATTGAATGTTTGCACAGTTTGTTAACATGGTCCCTAACTTGATATTTTCTTGCTGTTAAGTTGTACTTCATTTAGTAGACATGAGAGGCCTGACAGCAGACATTGCAAGTACAAACTGCTACAAATGAGAAAATTAGTATCTCTGCCTTTTAATTCTCTATCAACATCAATTCACTAACTCAGTAATAGCGAGCCTACATTGTCTTTGGTTTCTGTTCTGGCTGTTGCCAATATACTTACAAAACCCTTCTTGTCGACTTTCACATTCACAATTTCAACTATAAGTTTTGTTTTCTCAATTGCCTAATTCCATCCATGCATCCCATGTAATATTCCTATTTTTCTCCTGGTAGGAATTCTCTATTTCCTCCCTCACTAATCCTTTTGTTTGCATTTGAGTACAATCAGGATATTTTATCCATGGCTTTATGTCAAGCCAGTCTAATTTCACAGGCCATTCTTGTGCTTTGAGGAGTTTCTCATTTCAATAATCACCTTCCTTGGGATTTGTGTTGTTGGGGTTGGGTGGTTGGGGTTTTTTTGTTTGTCTGTTTTCTTTTTTTTTTTTTTTCCCCCGTGTGAAACAGCATCCAAGGGATTTTTTTCTACCAATGTCCTGAACAAGCAAAAGTTTCATCTTCTAGATCCCATGCCTTGACTATACCTTCACTCTTCCTCATTTTCCTGACGATACTTAATTAAATCATCTGATAGCATGTGGAATTGAAGGTTGCTGTTTACCAGTCACACTACTCATTTTTATTCAGAAGCAGTAGTTCTGGCAGATCTGACTTCTCACCTCCTGTCCATACAGCATCTGCATCAAAACACTGTTCTTAATGTATTCCAGAATTCTCCTGGTTGGCTAGTGTTCAGCCATATCCAGAAGATGCTGGAGTAGTTGAAGTCCTCCGCAATAACTTTGTATTGCAACCATGAGACTTCCTCATCTGTTTTGGTGCATTAGTGAAAATGTGTTTGATCAGGAGGTCAGTATCCAACACCTGCATCATGTTCTATCTGTTTCTAATGCAGTTTCAAAAGCCAACTGATCAGCCTTTTGTATCTTCTATAACACAGCTCTATATATTTAGTTAGTTTATTGACATGAAACACAATATCACTTTGGTTTCTCCTCTGACTCTTTTTCCAATATGAACCCATGACAACATGCTCCACATGCCACTACCACCTGACTGCAAATTTAGCAAGATTTGTAATAACATTAGAATTTTGTTCCTAAATTATCCATCTGCCACAAAATCTGTTTGTCTCTCCTGTTCTCAGTTTAACTACAGTAACTTCCATCACCATTCTGCATTTGCTGAGAATAAGAAACCAGGTTTTTTCTCTGAAGTTGAATCCAACACATCTCCATAATGTACTTCCCTAAGAATAAAAAGAAAATAATATATTTTCTGTAATTTGTCCAGAGTTTGGGAGGTTTTGGGGTTTTTTCTGTGTTTGTTTGTTTGTTTGTTTGTTTGTTTGTTTAAGGGAGCTTTTGTGGTTTTTTTCTTTTTTTAAATTTTTTCTTGTTCACATATTCACATTGTCAGACAATCATGCCTCAACTACAACTAATCGGCAAAAATGCATTACATTTCCTATATTGCTGTGCTCAGGTTTACATTTCAACTATTCTTAAAAAAAGAATTGTACATTTTAATTTATATTTGTGCATGAAGTAAAGAATAAGTTGTAACACCATGTCTTCATGCATGTAAATTAATCACGTTTATTATCTGAAAAGATAATAAAGTGAAAATATCACTCCTCCTGAGTCTTTGAAAACTTCTAACTTAAGCCCCTTTAAAAATATATGCATTTCTTGTTTTCATTTTATTTCGATAGTGATCCCTGTATGTTTTTGGTACATCCAACCTGACTTAGCAATTTGTATGTGTGATGCAGTAGTCAACATTTCTAGGGAACCATTCCCAATCAACAGTTTGAATGTTGACATTTTTTAGAGAATATGAGTTTAAAAGTATCAACACAGTCTAGTCTGTACCAGTTGGCCTCAGGGACAAATATTGACTATGTACATTTTCTCTCCTAATGTACTCACATATAGTGGACAGTTCATTTTTACTTATCACACATAAGTCTTAATTTCAAAAATTCTTTATTATATATTATGTATTATAAAAAGTCTAAAGATAGAATACTGTATAAATACAGTGTAGGAATTCAGTTTTTTCATATGAGAGGAATCACTCATAAGTGGAAACTCAACATAAATACAAATAAATCACGATGACACTGCAGATAAATTATTGTTCTCACTACTTTTCTGTCACACTTACTTACAAGGCTTCTTCTTCCAGCCTTAGGTTTAAGGACATCTCAATTATAGTCGGTTTGGAACAATAACTTGATTTTGAGAATTAATTACAACTATTTTCTTAAAGTGTTTTTTAAAATCACAGGTCTTATGATGTAGCACACTGATTGGTGTCATGGAAAGGTTTTATTGCCTTGATGTTAACTCTCATTGAAAGATGATTAACTGGATGTAGGATACTCTTCAGCTATTCAGATCATAGAATGACTTTCTTCCAAGTCATTACATATTTTCCTTTTGTCAATTCAATGTTTCCATTCAATTTTTGAAACTGTACAGGCTGTCACGCATTATAAATCTCATATATACACAATCTATTCTATCCTTAAGTCTAAAATGTTTTAAGTTAGACTGGTGGTTAACAAGACTGAAATCAATTAAAAGATGTCAGGACTGGTGTGTTATTCTTTTATTTTTATTAGAAACCTATTGAAACAGGAACAAAGCAGGTCTCCACAAGTGCGGGAAATTAGGTGCTAGCTTCTCTGTTCTAAGATACATGGGCACGAAATTTTAGTGTGAAATTGTACCTTCCTAAAACAATGACTTCCTATTTTGCTTCTCATGTCTATTCAACACTTTAACTGTTTTTTTTACTTTATATAGCTGTTACAACCTATGTCTAGTTTGAGAATTCATTAGTAGTCCGTGTAGCTACATTGCCTGGCTCATTGGAGGGAGAGTATCAATTTTTCTTTCATTACCTTAACTTTTTTTCTTATTCCACTCAAGTCTTAAGGTAGAGACGAAACAATAGTGCGTTTTTTTTCCATATACATAAATTGTGTGATGCAGGTCAGCAGTGTAGGATTATAGGATCTCCTTAGATTTCCTGAAAATAACACAAAAGACAGAAAAATCTCACCATGAAAAATTAAAGTTCATATTCTTACCTACCCTGACTCGGTCATCTAACAGTTCTGAGTCTAACAGATGTATGTCTCATGATATTTTTGCAGTCAGTAAGATACAATTAGCCACCTCCAGAAGGTATTTCATGTCATGCTAGGATGGGCAACAAAAATTACATTAATAGGCCTCTGGAGATTCCTACTTTTTCTGCTAGGATACAAAAGAAGACAGAAGATGATTACATTATAGATGTCTAACTTTTAGATGTACAAAATAGGGTGAAATTAATTAACCTTATGTTTACCACGTGGTAAAATTGTCTTATATGTGGTAAAAATTATGTTTAGACAAATTACTAAATGTTTAGACAAATCCTACCCTTAATTACCCAGCAACACCTGGACTACAGCTTTATATCAAAATTCTGGCATTATTCTTGGCATTANAAAAAAAAGCAATCTATACAAGTTTATAATATATACAGTAACATTATTTGTTTTGGTTAATTTTTTTTTCTAGTAGAATAGAATTTTAATCCAGTCTCATGACTCTTGTAAAAAATCTGTGTTTGGTAATATTAATACTTTTTGATAAGATATTTGGTTATTTCTTAATTACAGGGAATCAAAAATTGGTAAAGATCTTGACCTTCAGCATGAACTCTGTTAAAACACTTTTTATAACCAGTCAGGCAAAATACCAGCAGATTGTATCAGGACTACTACTACTACTATCTATGACATTTTACTGAGAAAGTTTCTTATTGCCAAATGGAGAAACAGTGGAACTGATAGTGCTGTGGAAGGTACAGTACTAGCCGTATCAGTTTGCTAAAGGAGTAATCTCAGAAAAGAGAGGTAAAAATCAGAGGTAGATAATATCATCTTATTAATTGGTGTGTTACAGGAAAATCTAGGAGGCTGTCCATGCTCCCTGAACAATTTTCTAAAACTTGAGTGGTTTTAAAAAACACAGGCTGCCAAAGCAGGTTTAATTGGAGTTTGATATGACACCATTTGTAATTCCATCAGCATACATGGATAAACACTTACATACATTTAAGATGCATGCATTCAGCAATTCAGAGCAGATTGAACACAAATATACCTGATGAGGTTCTATGCATGGTAATAGCAGTGTGGACTTCTGTCTTTAACAGAAAGGTGATATAGTTTCAAACCCTGTCAAAAAGTGGCATTTGTCAGTATATGATAAATATATGGTATTTGTTAACTCAAACTCACATCCCTATTCCTTTAAGCATAGAACTTGAGACTGCATCAAACTCTGCCTGTGTTGTCCCACATTCCCTCCCTCTCTGCCTCTTCTACCCTGAGCCACTTAAGAGCTCTGCAATTTACGTTTTTATGCCGGATCTGAAGCTTCCCTTAATAATCATCTATGGCCCATGTACATATGCAAAGATGAGTGTTAAAAAATCATCTTGTATATTTTGAATGAGTGCCTGCATGTGTTTAGGGAAAATGCAATGACACCAGGGTTCTTTTGGTCAGAAAATCTGTTTATGAGTATCTAATCCTGACAGAGGTGTCTTAAACCTTCATTGCAGGAGAGGAAGAGGTGAAGTATTAAAACCTAATCTCTTAAACTTTGACATCCATATTGACAAAAACATTATCACACAAAGTTCTAAGATTGTTTCTTTACCTCTGTAAAATGCAGATAAATATCCTTAGCTGCTCTGTGAAAGCACAGTAAAATATCTGGATAGACATACAACCAACTTGTGGAGTCTTTTTTGGTTATAACTTTTTTCAATGATGTCTTACTATATGTTGAACTTGCCCAAGAGTATAATAATTTCTAGCAATACTGCTAAAAGTATATTTTTCATGTTGAATGTAAGGAAACAACACTGTAAAAAGTGGTTTATCAGTGAAAGTCTAGCTTACACTTCCTTTAAAAAAGGGCCTTAAACCTCATCACTTGTCAGAAACACTCAGAACCAGGAAAATTAACTCTATTATTCTTACTCACATAGTCTGTGGCCTGAAAAGATATTTTCATTGCTTTAACAAGCCAAGGAATAGCCTTTCTTTTGGTTTATGCCTCCACCTGAATTTTTCAATTCATTCTTCACCTGTATGTCTACAGGATAGAAAGGAAACTGATAACATTTCAGATTAGAACAGAAGAATATAAAATGCACATGAAATTCTTTAGATAGATATGTCACAGTATGATAACCATAAGAAAGAATAACATGGATTTTATACTGCTATGCCTTTCCTTACGCTTCATCACATTTTATTCAAGCAGGTTCAGATTTGAAAATTCCTACATAGAAGAGGAATAGACAGAATATTTACCTCTGGAATTTGAAATATCTTTAGAATATCTACATAGAGTTCTCTATCTTAAAATTGAAAATCTAGCCAGAAATACCTGTGCTAATGAAATTAGAAGTCATTATAAGGTATTGTCTGTCTGTATTTTGACACTGCTTTCTTAACTTAGGCCTTTCCTAGATGTTTGGTGAATCAGTATTCCTAAGTGCATAAACTCTCTGACAAATTAGTGGAGAAGGTTCTCCACTTGTGAGCATTTTGCATAGTTCTTCTTTGTATTCTGAGTTATAAATCATGATGATGGGTTTTCTCCTTAAAAAAATTTACTTATTCCTGGGACAGAAACTTTAACAATAGGGCTCTTTGGAAAAAAAAAAGTTGACCTTCAGATCCATCCACACTTGCAATCTCTTCAGTCCAGTAAACCTTGTATTATTTGTCAAAACGACTGGAAAGACTAGGAGAAACATCATGCTCCATGTAGAACTGGGACAACTCACTCTTTTTGTAAGATGCCTGCTGAGTTGCTTCCTTGGTCTTCCCTTTGTGGGCATGAGATTTGCATGCTAGTATTAATAATAGCTGCCTTGTTTTGAACAATTTTGTCATCTACAGCTACTGAAGTTAATGGGACTGTCTATATCCCCAAAAGCATATCTGTGCTGAATCACTGTCTTTAATAATAAACTCTATTGATTAAGTGAGAAACAATGNGAATAGTTGCTGAAGCAGATAATCCAGCTAAAAATGTGATGTATACTGGTTTGGATTCTAGACAATGTGTTGCATTCATTTTATTCTCTGGACTGAGAGAACAGTAAGATTCTTCCAATGAGCAGTGCAAAATTGTGATGTGTACTGTATATAGGTCAGCAAGCTGCATAAAGCTGGCAAACAAACAAACAAATAAATAAAAAATAAAAAATACAGTTTGACTCCCTTGTGAAAACTGGGACTGTAAACTTCTAAATTAGCA
>VXBB01024957.1:364142-374651 GCA_013399915.1 Illadopsis cleaveri
GCTCTTTGGAAAAAAAAAGTTGACCTTCAGAAACATCCACACTTGCAATCTCTTCAGTCCAGTAAACCTTGTATTATTTGTCAAAACGACTGGAAAGACTAGGAGAAACATCATGCTCCATGTAGAACTGGGACAACTCACTCTTTTTGTAAGATGCCTGCTGAGTTGCTTCCTTGGTCTTCCCTTTGTGGGCATGAGATTTGCATGCTAGTATTAATAATAGCTGCCTTGTTTTGAACAATTTTGTCATCTACAGCTACTGAAGTTAATGGGACTGTCTATATCCCCAAAAGCATATCTGTGCTGAATCACTGTCTTTAATAATAAACTCTATTGATTAAGTGAGAAACAATGACATACATCATTGCAGAGGAATTTCTCATGATCATTCTCCCAGTGCAAACTGTCATCTCCAAATCTTACAGTAGTATCTGTTCACTGAAAAAACCCTGACATTTTACCCAGAATTTCCTAACATCAATTATTTGATGAAATAATGATAGGAAAATTATGTTTCTTTTCTCTTTAAAAAGAAACTTATACTTCCCCTTCAAAATCAAAATGTTTCCCAAAAGGAATCCTGTATTCCACAAAGATTTGTCTCAAAACTAATTATCAATGAAGTTTATACACATAAAACTCTCCAAAGTATCATGGTAAAGAAATAAGACATTCACACTTGCATGGCATTAGGACTTTATCAAGGAAGCCTAAAGCAGAGTGTTTTCCACTGGGAAGAGGTTGGAGATCAAAGGAAAGGCTAATTTTTATTTTTTTTTTCCAAATTTNAAAGCTAAAAGTTAAGTTGCTTTATCTGAATTATAAACAAGCAAATTGCTTTATTAAAGTCTTTCAGATGTGTATTTCTTACAAAATATTGACTGTATGATAATTTTTAGAAAACATTGACTGTATTTGTTATAACTGAGCCAGATTTCATAACCTTACTGTGAAATCAAAGGTCCCCAGCAAAGGAAGGATATCGACCTGTTGGAGTGAATCCAAAGAAGGGCCACCACTTTGATCAGAGAGATGGAGCAACTTACTATGAGCAAAGGATGAGGGAATTGAGATTGTTCATCCTGGAAAAGAGACGGCTTCAAGGTGACCTAACTGCAGCCTTTCAGTACCTAAGGGAGCCAGAAAGAAAGATGGAGAGAGACTTCTTACAAGGACATATAGTGACAGAAATAGTGGAAATAGCTTCAAACTGAGACAGAATTGTTTTAAATTAGATGTTAGGAAGAAATTCTTGACTATGAGGTTTAATGAGGCACAGGAACAGGTTGCCTATATTAGCTATGGATGTCCCATCCCTGGGAGTGTTCAAAGTTGGGTTGAATGAGGCTCTGAGCAACCTGGTCTAGTCGAAGGTGTTCCTGCTCACTGCAGGTTGGAACTAGACAATCTTTAAGAGCCCTTCCAACTCAAGCCATTCCATAAATCTGTGATTCTAATATTTAGATTATATTCATGGAATAAAGCATATTCGCAGTTTAAACAAAGAACTGCAGAAAGTAACATATTCCAGCCTCAGTGAGTCTGTGGTTCTGCAACTCTGTTATTTGGCAAATCTTGCGTGCAAAACTGCTTGTACAGCCTCTTGTTCTGTTTGCTTGTTTGTTTGCTTATTGCAAACATTTAGAAGACAGATTTTGTTCTGCACAAACATTAAAAAAAACCAACTTTAATTAATAGAAGTACATAGACTGATGTGCAAATGAGTGTTCTTGCATTTGATTACACATTCTTGAGTGCAATTATGAGTATTCACTTCAAAAGTGCTATCATAGCCCTCCATAATGTATGTTCATGTCCACTGGTACAACTCCTATTTCAAACCTTTGAGCAGATCTAATCAGCCTAAATTTAAAAACGAATTCTTCTTCCTACATATGAAATCCATTATCATTACCAGAATCCAATGCCTAAACCTATAAATGTATAAGTTATACAACAAACTGCAGTCTAGTTGTGTTTTCCACCAGCTTGCCTTCACTTCAAAAAGTTGCTTTTACTATGGTCTAAACACTGGCTGTTGGCCACCATCTTTCTCTATTAATATGAATGAATGACCCTTAATAAATTACAATAAATTACAATAAATCTCACAAGTCCAAAATAAGCTGAACACCAATAAAAGTATTCCAGAGAAATATTAAGCCATACAGTTAGTGACTAAATCCCAATTTCAATTAGAATGAAATTAAAGAAGCAAAAAAGGAATCCAGTCTACCTAATACAGACATGTAATTAAGAATTGTATTTTGTGCCCTCTTTAAACCAGTCTGCCTTAAAATTATTTGTTTCATGAGCACAATAAACTAGGGTTGCATCCAAATGGCCATGGGCCAGTGTGTTCTGTGGGGGTGAAAACTTTGTGTCTGACCCCAGTAATTATAAGTGGTATGAGAGTTGTTTTGGTGTTTTATGTCCACATTAATACTTGGGATGGAGATGAAAAGCAGATATAAGGAAAATTTTAACCTTAAACTCAGGAAAATATATGGAAACTTTTTGAAAACTTAAGGTAATATTAAATTCAGTTCTTCCTTAAAACAAAATATATGATTTCTAAGTCTGAGTTTCTCCATATTAGCTTTCTTCATAGTCAGTAGAAAGAAGTAGTTCCTTTTATAGAGCAATTAATCTAATTCTGAGACAAGAAACTGTAGTAGGTCAGATGGGTCACCTTTAAGGATTCATGGGACTGCTCTGTTGTACAGTTCTATAGCTGTAAAGAGAAACTGGAAAGTCATCTTAGATTAGAGAGCTAGATGGTAAAAGCTGGGTAAGGTTAATCCTACCCTTTACCTATTGTTTTATATGCTTCCCACATAATTCCAAAGTATGACACAACAAATAGAGTCTGAAAATGGCAGCTACAGCTTATATTTTTTCCAATCCTGATTTAAATTTTAGATGATGCTTATGCTATTTTTTAAGTGAGAGCAGGTCATTAAAATTATTGAAGGAGAAAACAATAAGAGTTGCAAACCGCAAAGATTTATCCCCACGCCTCTCTAGAGTGCACCATATATTAGAACTGCCTTAGCAAGAGAGGCATAAAATTGCTGAGTTGCAGCTCTGACCTATGCTGGTAAGAGCAATGTACAGCTCTCATGCTGTTTAATTCACTTTAGTTAGAGACTTGCTCCTCTTGGTCTGAGAATTTTAATAAGGAGACTATGGGATGGAAATACAGAAATAATTCTAAAATAAAAGGAAGCAGTTAATAAATTCTCAATGGATAGATAAGAGAGTACTGGTGAACCTGTGACTTTGTTTTTAATGTCTTGCTGCAAAATTCAAATAACAGTTTAATATATACCATTCAAATACGGTGTCTGGTGAATAAGATGACAAGAGACATTGCTTACCCTTGCATTTAATTTTTATTTTATTTCTCATTCTGATTAGAACAAATTCTTTAATATTCAAGGCATCTCAATGAGCAAAGAGTATGGTGTAATACTGATAGTTTGAGAACACTGTTAAAAAGACTTCTACAAGAAGCAGGCAAAATTGCCTTTTAAAATGCACAACTTTGATTTGCTGACCATGAGGGGTATTACTAGAGGTCACCATGTTGCATTAAGTATGTCAAAGGATCATCCCTATACACAGTGCATGAACAGAATGCTTATTGAATATTTTCCTTGGGTTGATGTAGATTAAAAATGTATGATAATATCATTCTCTAGAAAACAGAAAAAAGTGCTTTACTGAGCTTTTTCAGACATTTGGAAATGCATTCAGTTTATGGAAGGCTGGTGACAAATTTACTATGAAAAGTCCTTAGTCCATCTTAATTTTCCTTAATCAAACTCTGAAAAGTGTCACTGCTTCCTGAAAAATTAGAAACAAAAATATAATGGTTATTCTCTTTCTTATAGAATATAGTGCATTCCCTATTTAAGTCTCTTACTCTAAATATCTCTGTATATGTCAGGACTATACCTGACAGCTATAGGTTTTATTACCTCTGCCCAGCCTCATCCAGAACCTCTCCACACCCTACCCATAGACTCAGGAGCTCCAGTTCAGTTTAGTCCAGGGCTACCAGCCCTGGCATCAGCAGGGTCACAGGAGTCTCAGTCTCCAGCCCTGTCACAGCCTTGCCCTGTCTTACCACGGAATCCCTTAACCTGAACTTCAGCCCCTGGGCTGAGTTCCTGAGATTCCAGACACCACTGTCACTATAGACCTGTCTGGTCACTGCAAGACCTGATCTCAGCTCTGACCTATGGATTGGCTTTCCAACTTGGCCCCCAACCTGCATCTTCACTATGACATACCCCTATGATCCAGATACTTCTTTGGCTCTGAGCATCCTCCCTGAGTCTACCCTGCTCACCTCACTGGGTCCTGTGGGACAGTGTCTGCTGCCCTTGGGATTTTCCCCTGGATGCCTGGCTAAGCTTCTCTGACAGCTCAGTATTGATCATATTAGGATGAAGGAATTTTGTATTGGCTTTCAAGAAGCGTTAAGAAAAAAAGGATTGCCTTACACCCTTGTAGGGACACCGCCTGGAATTCCAGAGTAACATATCCCCAAGAATCTCAGGGGAGCATTCAACAGAAAGCATGGAAACAACTTGAAATAAAAGGCCTTACAGAGTCAAGTTACACCTTTTTTTTTTTTTTTTTAAACTCACGAATGGATAAATAAATGAAAATTTATAAATGGCCAAATTCTCCTCAGAAATATTGTCCCAGTGACAAAAAATAGCACATCTATAACAGTTTTTTATAGTCTAGAAGGAAATCCATAAATATCGCTAAACAAACACAAGAATCAAACAAACAATGATGAAGTGGACATATCGATTTTATTCAAAATTCAGAGAAAAAACAGCCTGAAAATATGACCTTGTCTTTTTCTAAATGTTTTCTACATTAATATATGAACAATACAAGATATGAAAATTTTCACCAAGTAGATTTCCAGAAAGCCACAAATCAAAGAAATACATTTTCAATTCTACATATTGAATTGGCATCTACTCCATCTGAGATCTACTGTATGCATCCTCTTTATGGTTTAACAGACCTTAAAGATAGTTTCTGCTTTGTATTACCCTGGAAAAAGCACATCTAGGTCTACAATCTGGCCATTAAGTAGTCATAGCATATAAAAAGTAGTTTCCACCTACCAGAAATAAAATAAAATTTAAGATCGTAGCACAATACTATGTTCTAGGCCCGTAGATTTTTGGGGTTTGTGTTATTTTTTTATCTACTTTGACAAGCTCATCTAGGGAAATATAAACTTCCTGCACTTTCTACTTTTAGAAAATACAGAGAGAATTGATTCAGGTCATAAAAGCCAGTGCATTAAGAACATTAACCAAGAAAAGAACTCTTGGAGATGTATAAATTAATGTGTGCCCTACTGACCATTAAAAACCATGAACCTTGCTTTTATTCTGTTTATAAGGTTGCTGTGAGGTTGAGCAGAACAAAATTGATGTATCTGTAATCTCCACTGGTCTACTAATCTCTCACCCTACTTCTGTCCAAGCATTAACCTGTGACATGACTTGAGATCAGGCTCTCATCAATGCCAAATGTCTGGCAGGTACAGGACATCTATTCTTTAAAAGTGAATAAAGGTTTATAATGCTTAATACAAATATTGCAACTTTTGTATTTGGGCTCAAATACATGTTATTCTGAGCTCCTAAATTCCTAATAGATTAAGCCAAAAGGGATTTGTCCATCACAGCAAATTATATATTTAATATGATAGACAAAAAGAATTTACTAGGATATACTGATTTTTAAAAGCTTTCGGCTCTGTAGATCAGGTTTTCTGGTTTTGAGACTAATGTAATATAGGATAACTGATAAAATATTGCCATGCTTTTGTCCGTATTAGTATATAAAGCAAAATGTAATTGCCATAAACCATAAAATGCAATTGTAATTTTAAACCCCTAGTGATTTCTTTAACTATTCCTTTGATTTTATTTCTTTTATTATTCAACAAAGTTTGGAGTAGAAAGGAAATGCTGGATGAAATGCTGTAAACCAGTGTCCTTCAAAGCTCAGAGAGGGTGGAGTTGAAAATGAGGGGCTGGGGGGACACAGAGCTAGAGGACATGGGGTGACATAGCTGACAAAATTATACCTCCCAGACGTGTTCAAGTATTAAAGACCTTCATTCAGTGGGGAAAACTCCTCTCCAGATCATGACCCTCACTGGTAGGTGCAGTGAACCACCTAAAGAAAAGCAGTTACTTTAGACAAACTAATGCAGCATAAAACTCAGGAGAGGGATATTGGAGGCAATGAAGGAATAGATGTTGGTGAGCTGTAAATGAAGATGTAAAATATAATTGTATAGGAAAGGGTGTGATCTATTACCTTCATGACCTGTGCTAGGAAGCAAGTCTAAAAGATGCCAGTAATTGTATTTTTGTATGTGGAGTTTGACTTGTTTTATTATCAGAGGGTTAAATTAATCATGAAGGAAAAAAAAAGTGACTCCAGAACAATGACAGCAAAATTGAGTTTTACTCTTCTCCCTGCCAATTTTGTCATTGACTTTGTAATTAAAGCTTGAAGATTTTCATGCTTTATTTCCCTAGATTTCTTTAGAAGAGAGTAAAAAAAGAGGTGGACTTAAAATGTAAAGTTCATTCTCTCCTGCTACATGCACTAGAAGTGCATATTCAGGCCTAAATATTTTGTTTGAGTAATCTCAGGCTACACCAACCTTCAATAAATCCAGGGGCCAGTAGGAAAAATGTCTGCACACAGACACTGAAATCTGAATCTGTGACTTTTGTGTAAGATGAAGACTCCCTTTTCATAAAGAATTGTGTAAATGGTTGAGGAAAGGAGTAAGGGTAATGGGTGCAAGTTGTTTCTGGGGAGAGTCTGATTATGTTTCTGGGGAGAGTCTGATTAGACATAAGAGAAACATTTTTCACAATGACAATAGTCACCCATTGGAATAATCTCTCCAGGCTCAACATTGGACTCTTCTAATATTCAGCAGTGTACTGGGCCACCTTGTTTAAGCTGTGATTTTGCCAAGGGGATCCTTGAGCGTCCCGTCCAACTTGGGGTACTCTGTGATCCTACAACACTGTTATGAATGTTCTGTAGTCACAAAATGTTCTATACCAAACACACTATTACTTTGTGTGATGAATAATGGTAATCATGGTAAACACAAAGATGAGGGAGGATCAGAGCAACAATAAAGGATAGAGGAACAAAAGGAATATTAAAATATTCCAATTTTCCAATTAGAAGAAGAGTTGGATATCTAGATTCTTGTTCACCTGCAACAAGATTCTGTTCTTCTGTAAACAAAGAATTAAGCTAAAGAGCCAGTAAGGTACAAAAAAATATATTAGCTGTGTAAAACTTATTATTGACATTCTAGAACTAAGATGTGAATAGAAATCATTAAGACCCTAAGGCCCTTATGAAATTTATACAAAAATTAGACTGTTAACAATAAATATATTAGGAACTTTTGCATGCATTTCCTGAATCCAGGCTATATGTTTATAGATAATACAATTTCTTCACATCAATTTTCAAATAAAATAAAAATTCTTCTCATGCCCTTCATGTGTTAGTCTAATTATACTTTGACGTCTACAAAGTCTTCTTTTTGCCTTCACTTATATACATACAAATCAAAAATTCTATATGCCTATACATAAGTATTTTTAACTACTGATCTGTAACTAACAAATCTGAGAGGAATAGAGAAGAAAAATCCAAATTCATAACTCTTATTCCTTATAAATCTACACTGGAAGAGACGCTAACAGATCTAAACCATTTGACAGAGTTCAGATATCCAGCAGGCATGCATATTATTATAGACATGGCATATTTTATTGTTGAAAATGACATATGTGAAAATAGTAAGAAAAAGGCTTAGAGTTATTTACAGTGGAGGATGAAAGTGAAGGACACAGATGTGTAGAAAACCAATTAACTCTATTCTTTTCCGAAAAAACCCTGCACTTGAACTACTCCCTTGAAATAAATAGGAATAATAGATAGTACTAATCACATGAAAACCCCACCAAAATTCTTACCTACTTCTTAGCTTTCCTGTGATGAAAAAGACAGCTGTATGTGAAGTACCTTAGACATAAAGTCAAAGAGCATTTTGATAGCTGCAGTCACTTGAAATACCATACTTATAACAAACGGCATTTTTTTTAGGATATGGAGACCTCAGAGGAAAGGATATAATCAGGCATAAGTAGAAATGCAGCAGAAGGAGACAGATGAAACAGCCACATAAAGTAAGCTGGAGCTGCTTATTTGGCTCTAGTTCTCCGATCCACAAATTTGACTGTTCTCATAATAAAATACTTAAGCAGAAATAAATATATTATCTATTCTTACTGAAGAAAATGTACAAACTTATCAAATTTTCATAAGATAATATTTGAAAAACAGTTAATTTATTTTCCAGTAAGCTATATGATAAAGGAGGAACTTGATCCAGAATATAAATCAGGACAGGTGATAATGAACAATTAAGCAATGAAATCATCAATTACTGTTATCTATACTATCACCTGTATATCACTGGCATCAGATAAAGAATTTTGAATCACTGTCATTTCTTATTCATTTTTTAAAATTAGAAATATCTTCTGTATTCAAGTGATTCTACTGTTGATGATATTAATGAAATTATTAATTTTTCTCAGTGTATAGAATTTTAAAGTGACAAAGAGGATCAGAATTTGTCTGTCACTGAACATCACATCATCTGTCAGCCACATTTTGCCCAAGGAAATAGGCAAGCTGTTAGCCTGTTACTAATTTTAGTTTGTCTTTATTCAGCTTGGCTTGTCCTCTTGGGTCACTAATTAAAGTTTATGTGCTATGATTCAAAATAAAAAGTTATTCTTTCTTCCTGAAAATATTTGCTATAATGAAAATTGACCTCAATTTCTTATCAAAGCATTTATCGTAGACTGGAAGGTGTTGCATTTTTGCCTTTACAGAAATAGAGAAAAGCACAGTATTTTGTAATTTTTGATTTATTTGACAGTTCCCATCATAATTGCTGCTTTAAAATAGTAGTTCCTGATAAGTTTGTATTTATGTGCTCCCAAAAACTTTGGAAAATTATCAACTGTGGGGGTGAATTTTTCACTAAGAGCAAGAAGAAGAAAAGCACAAAGTTGAATTCTGTGAAGAATAAATTGCAGCTCCACACTGTTTTCAAACTGCTATTCAAAAAGCCATTCTGAGACACAGTGGCAAATTGACCAACATACAATCAAAGGCAGACTTGACTTTGAATGCAAACAGCATTAAAAAAAATATTTTCAACTCTTTTCTTGGTTGTACTATTTTTTGTTCTGGCAGCCAACAGCATGATTTGGGAAGTTTACATGAATTTTAATGAAAAGCTATTGCTACCTTTTTTTCTCCTTCTTTTAAGCCCTGATTACAAATCACAGGATAATTTAAGTCTGAAGAAATCTCAGGAGGTCATCTGATTCAACCTGAATAACACTTGTCACCTTAAACTGTCCAAATAGAATGGAGGATCTGGTGTAGTATTCTATAAAGAATGCCATGTAATAACACTGCTCACATAAACCCCACAGCTCCTAATATAATAAAAAAATTTATGTATAATGATCAAACCCCTAATATTCTCAGTCAGAAACATGGTGATACATATTTGCTACCAACTGACATTTATGTGACTCTTTCCAGTATACAGATTTACACAGACTTTTTCACATGAAGTTACAACATAGTTTTCTATCCAAACTAGCCATCTGGTGTAAAAAGCTAAAAGTAAATATATTACCATAAGGTTTATTAATCTGACCTCTTGGTGAGCCCAGGTCCTTGCTTGTCAAGTATATTCAAAAGGGCCTTAAGGTACTACTGTTCTCTGAGGTGGGTACAAAGGAGAACTTGACAAAAGTTCCCAGGAGGTTGAAAACCAAACTTTACTGTCAAACTTTAGAACATCAAGAGTTTGGCAAAATTTAAAACAAATATTCAACTGAAATAAAGAATTTTACAGAGCTTTGACTCAGCAAACTCTTATCTATCCAACCTTAAATCACTCGTACTTCTCTTGTAAGTATGGCTCTTGGTTTTGCCAGGAAGAATATCGCGACTCACTTTACAAAGTCGTAAATTAGTAATTATAGTTGTAAACATCTCAAAACTGGTGTTTTGAGCAATTTTCTGACTATTTAAAATTTTTTCTTGCCCCAGGAATATCTTTCAGCGAAGGCTTACATATTTAAAAATATGTTTTCTCTATTGATTGCTGTTAAAAAAAATGGAAAAATGAACAACTTAATATTTTTTTCTAATTATATTTTGGTTCATGCAGAGTTGTCTCTAAGAGATTCAGCTGAATGAAGAGCCAAGGATTTGAAGAATCTTAGAACATATATAAATGTGCAGGAATCTTTGCTACGTCTTCTTGACATGATGTACCTGAATTCTGAGCAAAGCTGAGTGTTGCGGGGTCACCCCATGTCG
>VXBB01024959.1:0-31847 GCA_013399915.1 Illadopsis cleaveri
TAGGAATTGGGGTGCATTAGGGAAGCATTAGGAATTGGGGTTAGGATAGCATTAGGAGTTGGGGTGCATTAGGAATTGGGGTGCATTAGGGACACTACTGAATTAGGGTTAGGGGTGCACTAGGAATGCATTAGGAATTAGGATTAGGGGTGCATTAGGAATTGGGGTGCATTAGGAATTGGAGTGCATTAGGAACGCTGCTGAATTAGGGTTAGGGGTGCATTAGGAATGCTATGGAATTAGGGTTAGGAATGCATTAGGAATTGGGGTGCACTAGGAATTGGTGTGCATTAGGAACGCTNGGGTGCATTAGGACTTGGGGTGCATTAGGAACGCTGCCGAGCACAGCACAGCCGGGGCTGTTTGGGATGGGAGAGTTTCCCATGGCCGTGCCCAAATCCTCTGCTGGAACGGGCACTCGGCGTTCCCGCACTCAGGGATGGTGATGCCGGTGCCCGCCTGGGGAAATTTGTGATGCTGGGGCTGCTCCCCTGGAGCTGCAGCGGGAACATTCCCGATTTCCTGGCTCAAATCTCCCCGGGCTCCTTTGGGATCCCGCGGTTCCTTCGGGACTGGGCGCTGCCTGTCCTGGGCCGCGGGCCAGGGCTCTCGGAAAACCCTCCTGCATCTCACCCCGGCAAAAAGGACCGAGAGCCCGGGGGCGAGGAAACCGGGATGGGGAGCAGCGGGAGCCGCGGGGTCCGGAGAGACACCCGGGGGAAAATCGGGGGATGTCCCCGGGGCAAAATTCGGGCAATGTTCCCGGGGCAAAATTNTCCCCGGGGGAAAATTCGGGAGACGTCCCCGGGGGAAAATTCGGGAGACGTCCCCGGCGATGTCCTGGGGGAGAAGTCCGGGGATGCCCTGGGGATGTCGGGGGAAAGTCCGAGGATGTCCCGGGGATATCCGGGGGGTTAACCCGAGGATGTCCCGGGGGAGGTTCGGGGTGAACCCGGCAGAGCAGAGGGAACTCGGGGCGCTCCCCAGGCAGGAACGTGCCGGGATTGACGGTGCTGGGAGCCAGGAGATGGCACTCCAAGCCCGGCATGCGACATGTCCCGGCTCCCAGAGCTGGCATGCGACATGTCCCAGCTCCCCTGCCAGCCGCTCCTGTCCCTCGGGCGGTGCTCTGTGCACTCCTGGAGCCGAGGGAATTTTTTGTCCCCAGCAGGGAATTCCCTGTCCCCAGTGCAACCTCAGGTGTGGAGCCCCTCGGTGCCTGAAAGGGGTCTGTGATGCAGGAAAATGTGTTTATTGCTATTTTATTTTGTGTTTTCTGCAAGAATTCGCTGCTGAAATACTTAACCTTGGGAGCTCTGTTGACAGTCCAGGTTCTGTATCACAAACCAGACATCTCTCTGTGCCTCCCTGGACAGCACAGCTCCACTGGAATTGTCAATTGTTCCAGCTGCACCTGGAAAATGATGGCTGTGCTGTCTTTGGGAGCCCCAGAAAAATTGAATATGTGTGGGCAGAAACAGAGGGGTTTGTTCTAAGCTTGTAATGACTTTAAAAACAAAGATGAAAGGTGTAATTGTGAGGGAGATATGCCGTGCTTAAGGTGGAGCTGCAGCTCTTTGCAGCAAGAAAACATCACCAGCTTCCCATCCTCCGGCAGTGTTCAGACCTTGACAGAAAACACCAAAAACAAACCTTGGAAAAGGCAAAGTGAGATGCTGTGTAGCGGAGAAAGGCAGAGGGAGGGGGAAAAAAAAAAAAAGAGAGACAAATTATAATTAAGAAAAAAACCAAAAAGGCAGTGAAAGAAATGCGGTGACCTTTTGAGGAGGGCTGGGCTGTGACCAGGCTGCTGCAGTTTGAGTGTCACTGCTGTGCCCCGATGGTGCTGCTCCCCTGGCTCCATCTGTCCATCATCTGATCCATCATCTGATCCCTGCCCGCCTGCCAGGGTGCCTTTCCTCCTTTCCCTTGACCCTGCTATGAACAGCTTTACATCTTTGTTCCCTTTCTTCCATTAAAAACTTCTGGGATTTGGTTCTGAGTGTAGATACTGACTGAAAAATTCAGGCCCTGAGTGCTGTTAGGGTGGAAATCCCACAGGATCCTTTGCTCTGTGCCCACAGGGTGAGGCAGGAGCAGGAGCTCAGGTGAGGCTGCTCCTCTGAGGGATGGTGCTCTGTCAGGTTATCCCTTTTCTGGCCCAGAGATGGGGCANGGCCTCTCTCAGTCAGCACACTTTATCTCAGAGTTTGCACACAGATGCACCAGGCTGTGTGAGCCTTCTGCCAGGCTTTGGGAATTCCCTACAAATCCATTTCCCACATCTCCCCCTCTCTCTTGAAGGGAAAGAACTTCTCTGCTGTCCTTTATTTATCATTTGCTGTGCACAGTGGGGTACACAAGGCACTGTCACATTGTCCCTGTCACAATCAGCATATATAAACCTGTTTTGCAAAGTTCCCTTAACTGTGGTGCAGAGCTCCACCTTGCAAACAAATCATCTCACTCTGATTCATTGATTCCTGTGATTTGAGGTGTCAAATCTTTCAGCTTTTGTGGCTGGGTTTGGGATGGTCAGATGAGTCCCCCAGTGCTGTGCAGTGTGAGGAGCTGCCAGGCAAACACCTCTTCCCTCCTCTGAAAATCAGCCCTGAGACTGGGCTCCTTCCTCCCAGAGCTCCCCAGCTCATTTGGCATTCAAGGATGCAAAGAGGAACAGAAATAATTTGATATTCATCCTGACAAGTGGAGGCACTGCCGCAGCCCCAGGTTCAGCCATGTAATG
Source organism: Illadopsis cleaveri (assembly GCA_013399915.1). NCBI lineage: Eukaryota > Metazoa > Chordata > Aves > Passeriformes > Timaliidae > Illadopsis > Illadopsis cleaveri. The sequence goes on from VXBB01024959.1 coordinate 2,747, forward strand.
GACAGTGTGTTATCTCAGAGTGTGTTTGGAGATCAGAGCTGATTTAAAGGTTATTCACCCCGGGAGAAATTATGCTGTAATTGAATTTATCTTGCATTTCTCTATTCAAGGAAACACAACTACAGTTTAAGGGAGAAAAATGCATCAAGGAGCTGAGTTTTTGTTATCAGTTTGTATAAAAAGATACAAATTATTCCAGCAAACCTCCTCCACTGAGCTGTGTTATTTGCTGCATAATCGCAGTCCAGACTGGAAAATAAAGACTTCTCTCAGCAGATAAAGCTGAACACCTCTAACTCCAGGCATGGCTGCAGATGATAGAGGAGCAGAGCAGCACAGAGCAGTGAAATAATGAGGTTAATGTAACATGGATCAGAAACTCTGGGAGTTAACAGATAAAGAAAGGATTAGATGTGTTTAGGCAGCCTTTTACACCACAACAACACAGACTCTGAGATTCAGAGGGCTGGAAATGACTCCTTTATTTCTGGGATGTGTCTCCCTTTTATACTATTCTACACAGACCAGTTGGATTGGTGACACAAAGACAAACCTCTTCACTCACATTGCTCAGAGCAGAGGGACAGCAAGAAGAAGTCCCTCCTAGGGAAAGGAATGAATAACAAAGGTACAGTTACAAAAACATTTCTCCTGTTGACAGAAAATTCCCTGGGAAAGGAATTTCAGAAAACCAAAACATCTCAGGCACAGAACCAGGGCTGCACCTCCTCAGGTCTGTCCCTGTTCCTGGGGGTCCCTGACAGGGACAGGGCTGTGCCCACCCCAGGGAGCCAAATGGGATCCTGCGTCCTGCAGGAATCCCTGCCCAGGCAGCTTTTCCTGGTTTCCCTGTCCCTGAGCCCCCGGGGTTGTGGCTGTGAACGATCCCAGCGCAGTCTTGGCTTTGTTTGAGCTGCTCGAGGAACATTCACACATCTCTTACCCACGTTGATTCAGATAAAAATCCCGTGGATGCTGGGAGTTAATGAATTGCCTGAGCTGGATTTGTGCCACTGCTGGAGCTCAATAGTCTCCACCCTTTTTTTCTTTTTATTTTTTTGCAAGCAACCTTTGCAATATTATTCAATAAAGTGGCTTTCCAATTTAATGCATGGCTGCCTCTGGATGACCAGAAACTCTGAGAGCACACCCGGAGCCCAGATGATTTTTAATATTTCAGGACACGCGTTTTCATGTCCTCCCTGCCTTGCCCATGTCCCTCCGGGTGACAGCAGCACTTCACAGCCCCTGCCTGCCTGACAAGCACGAAATGGAGAAGCAAATGCACTGACTGGTACAGAGCAGGGCTGGAAAATCAGTTTGATGGAAAACAAAAGGAGAGAAGGGCTCTGGGTGTAATGAAATTTGCCAGTGGCAAAGCTGCTCTCACCTGCTGGAGCTGCCCCGGGGGAAAACCAGGTTGGGTTTCCCAGCTGGAAGATTTCACTCTGATCTTGGTGAAGGGTTTAGGGGGAAACCACTCGAGGAGGGAGGATGTTTCCTTCAGGTGTCACTGCTGTCCCGGCAGGGCACTGAGAGCACTGACTCTTGTATTTTTTCCTGAATTTCGTGAAGTGTGGGAAGAGCCCTGCCTTTGCTCCTTGGGTGGTTCAGAGCTTTGGGAAGGGGAGAGCAAATGGGAATGGGGTAGGACAGGGTCAGGACAGGGTCAGTGCAAGTCTGAAATTCAACTGTGACCTTTAAGGAAAAGCTGGATCCCTTCCCCATCCCTGAGAAAAGGCAAGGAAAGGAGGATTGATCTGCCCAGGGGTGGTTCAGGAGACCTCAGAGCAGCTGTACTTCTCTTCCCATGGCAGCTGATCCTTTGGGGGGTGAAGGAAATGGCCCTGGCCCCTCTGAGCTCAGCCCTGGCCCCTCTGAGCTCAGCCCTAGCCCCTCTGAGCTCAGCCCAGGCTCCTCTGAGCTCAGCCCTGGCTCTCCTGAGCTCAGCCCAGGCTCTCCTGAGCTCAGCCCAGGCCCCTCTGAGCTCAGCCCAGGCTCTCCTGAGCTCAGCCCTGGCCCCTCTGAGCTCAGCCCTGGCTCCCCTGAGCTCAGCCCAGGCTCTCCTGAGCTCAGCCCAGGGATGCTGCCGCTCTGTGCCTGTGCTGGCACATCCCCTCTCCCCAGTGGGAGGAAGGAAATGTTAATGAGGACTGAAGTGCTTTCCTTTCCTGCTCCCTGCCTCCATCAGGACATGAAAAAAACCAACTCCAAACATTCATGTGCCTCCCCTTTTGCCCATGTGCTCCCCCAGGGTGGATGGAGGAGCTGCCAAAGCTGCTGCAGGGGAAGGAATGAGCTCTGGGAGGGCTCCTGTGGCCCTGCAGGGACCATCACACCCCTGTCCTTGACTGCTCCGTGTCTGCAGCTGGGCTTTATCTCCAGCTTTTATTTCACAGGCACATTTTTCAATTGCTACATGTATATGAAAAGCAAACAATAGGGCTCCATGCCTGCCAGGGACATGAATCATGTCAGGGAAGTGAGAATAATAAAATATTGTTTAATATACTGCAATAGACACAGCAGATGTTTAACTTTCTTTCAATAAAAATGACCCCACATCATTTTATTAACTTCGGGGACGCATTAGTCTCTTCTCCAGAAGGCAGGAGAAAAATCCAGCTATTGTACCAAAAATTAAAGAGGAAATTGAAGGGGGATGTTATCATGGCATATTTCCCTACTACATTCTGTAGTTCTGTAGCACGAATTTAATTGGAAGCAGCTCCTGTCAAGTCTTACTGGTATCTGCAAAACCAAACAAAATGGATTTGTACCCCAGAGTAGCCATTTTCTGCAAACCTCCTGAGAACCAGGCTGTGGATCCAGCATGAGGAATCCTGTGGGGAATCCCTGAGGAATCCTGTGGGGAATCCCGTGAGGAATCCCTGAGGAATCCTGTGAGGAATCCTGTGGGGAATCCCATGAGGAATCCCGTGGGGAATCCCGTGGGGAATCCCTGAGGAATCCCTGAGGAATCCTGTGGGGAATCCCGTGGGGAACCCTGTGGGGAACCCTGTGAGGAATCCCTGAGGAATCCCTGAGGAATCCCGTGGGGAACCCTGTGGGGAATCCCGTGGGGATCTCAGGGCTGCTGTGTGTGCACAGGTGTGCATACCTGTGTGTACAGGTGTGAGAGCAGATTTTGGGCATGGGCAGAGCCCTGGCAGGCAGCTGCTCCCCTGAGGGGGATATTTACAGGGCCTGAACCCACCTCCTACACCCACAGGGGCCAAACCTCCTGCTTTTAACTCCATCCACAAACACACTTCTGCTCCAGGAAGCTGCAAGCTGCAGGTGAGCTGGGATTATTGTTTTTCAAGTAATACTTTTCTCAGTCTGGGGAGGATGTTTTAATGCCTCCTGCTTTTACTTCAAAAGGCTGTTTGACCATATTCTGCTTTTTTTGACCATATTCTGCTTTGACATCCTTGTAAAAATATTTGAAGTGCTGCAGCAACATGAGAGTGCTTTGAAAAGTCCACTTAAAATTATCCCAGCGCTTGGTGCCTTTATAAGGGCTCCAATTTGGACAGTTTTGTGTCTCACAGAACGATTTCACCACGTTAAAGCTCATCAATTTGATGAGCTGGAATTTAGAAATGACGAGGATTGTGCACATGTGTAATATAATTTCTGGAGTTATTAAACTTTGGACAGCCTGCAGTGGCATCAGTGCCAGGCCTTGCCCGGGTTTGTGGCTGTGTCTGGTTCCATCCCTGCACAGGTGAGTGGGGACAGTAAAAGAGAAAGGTGTAAAGGTGAAACTAGAGAGATTCAAGTCTGTTAAATCAGGAATTAGGGCACGTGGGAAATAGATTTGTAGGGAATTCCCAAAGCCTGGCCGAAGGCTCACACAGCCTGGTGCATCTGTGTGCAAACTCTGAGATAAAGTGTGCTGACTGAGAGAGGCCATGGGATAGGACAGACATTGCTGAGAGAGAAATGGAACTGGAAACAAGTTTCAGGTGATGGCCTTGCAAATAGAGCAGATACTTTGGAGAAATAGGAGCCCCATCTCTGGGTCAGAAAAAGGGGTTTTCTGGCAAGGGCATCTCTAGGCTTTCAATATGTTTGTCAAAGTTCTAAAACATGCAATCAATCAATCAATGGGAACCCTCTCCCACATTTTAATGATCTCAGTGTCTGCCTGGAGCTGGGAGTGAGATTCCAGCCCTGAGCATCTCCTCCCTGGAGCCCCTCTCTCCCAGCTGGGCAGAGCTGCTCCTCACAGCTGTTCAGCTCTCAGAGCTGCACTCGAGAGCATCTCTCCTGACAGTGCAGCCATTTGTCATTAGGATCAGGGTATTTGTTATTATAACTTAAACATGCCACAGTCCCTGCACGTTGGCACGCAGCATTAACCAGTTTCCATGGCTACAGCAGCCAGAAGGATCCAGGCCTTGGGCTCTCCTGAGATCACGGCCAGAAGGGCCCTCAGGAGGTGATGAGGTGGGACAGGAAGGATTGGGGGCTGCAGCTCGTGCAGCCCAGGCCCTGCAGGGTCACCAGAGCAGGGGGCACAGGCTGACATCACATGGAGCTCTGAATGGCTCCAGAGGAGAGCCCAGCACTGCCCAGCCTGTCCCAGGGCTGGCCAGGGAACCACAGGGGTCTCTCAGCTGTCACAAAGTGCTTCATCTGCTGGGAGTTCCACCTGCAGAGCCTCAGCAGGGTTCCCCTTGTTTTCCCTTGTCCGTGGAGGGGCTCTGCTGGGGACAGTGCTGGGGACAGTGCAGGGACTGCTGGGGACACTGTGGGGACACTGCAGGGACACTGCAGGGACACTGCTGGGACAATGCTGGGGACACGGTGGGGACACTGCAGGGACACTGCTGGGACAATGCTGGGGACAGTCTTGGGGACACTGCAGGGTATCTGTGCTGGCCTCAGGGAGCTGCAGGCTGGCTCAGTGCTGAGGACACTGGGGACAATGCAGAGACACTGCTGTGACACTGGGACAGTGCTGTGACCCTGCAGGGACAGTGCTGGCAGCAGCCCCAGAGCAGCAGAGGCAGCCATGGCCTGGCAGTGCCAGCCTGTGCTGTGGTCCCTCCTGTCCCTCCACCCTGGAGCTGGGTCCCCTCTGTCCCACCAGCTGCAGTCCCAGCCCAGGGGGACACAGAATTCCCTCCAGGACATCCCTGAGCGTTCTGTGCATGCCTGGGACAGAACACAGTGTCCTGATAAAGGAAACACGATTANGCTGTCACAAAGTGCTTCATCTGCTGGGAGTTCCACCTGCAGAGCCTCAGCAGGGTTCCCCTTGTTTTCCCTTGTCCGTGGAGGTGCTCTGCTGGGGACAGTGCTGGGGACAGTNAACGGAGTTTTCTGTTTGATGGTTCTGCCCTTGGTTCTCCCCTCTGTCCTTTCCCTGCAGGCACATCCTCGGCCCGGGCCCAGCAGGTTCCAGCTCTCAGGTATGTGCATTGTTCCCCCAGCAGTGCTGCTTTACTCATCCTCTGCTTGCTCGGGAATGAGTCTGTCTCAAAGCACTGAGTGTTCAAACAGGCTCTAATCTGCCTCCCCAGAGGGCTCTGCTGCAGTGGCACAACTTGCTCTGCATATAAACAACATCACCGGGATAGGATTTGGTGTTTGAAATTGCTTTTTGGAAATTAAGGGCTCCGTGCAGCTTCTAACACCAGTTTATTGTTAAGCTGAGCAACCTTGTCTCATGTGAGCCCTAAGCAACTTCTGTTAACACCAAAAACACACAAAGAAAACCAGCTCAGAGCTGGCTACAGACTTTTGAGAGAAATAGTGATGGGTGTCTAAACTGCTGTAATTAAACTCGTGCTGGAGGTTTACATGAGCAGAACAAATGAAAAAAGCTCCCCCTTTTTAAGGAGGGATATTCAGTATGAATATAAAGGCAGGGAAAAAAGCAGGTTTTGCTGTACTCTGGAAATATCCACCACGATATGAGCAATGCAGCCACCTTCTAATGTCAAATAAAACACAGCCACCCCTCCTTCATCCCTGCTTACAGCCTGGGGAGGCACTGACAGGGACATGCTGACTATTCCTACAATTCTTTACAGGTAAAAGCACCAAACTTCACTCAGAGCCCTCCTCTCCTGTTGAACAAGAGCTTTTCCATGTTGTGCTACAAGTCAAAGCAGCAAATTTGACTCAGAGCCCTCCTCTCCTGGTGAACAAGAGCTTTTCCATGTCGTGCTTTGAATTGAAGGCACCTGGCAAGAGGCTTTAAAAGCATCCATTAGGGTAACTCCTGTCAGGTCTTCCCACTGCACTGGAACAACCTAAGGAGTGAATGTGGAATTCAAACTCTAAATCTTCAAGGTATTTCATTAATGAGGAACAGTGCTCAGTCATAAAGTTAATTGCTTGGTCTTGTTTCTGTGACTGGAGTGGAAGCACTGAGAGATGAGGTGGGGAGGAAGAACCAGCCCAGCCTTTGAGTCACTACAAGGCCTCGTCCCTTTGATGAGCAGTGTCAGATTAACATTCATCAATGGCCATAATTACTTGTGCCTGGAGCTGGGCCAAGTCATCCCAAATCAAAATTAAATGATCCAAAGGACTGTGTGTTCAGCCCCATGGGCAGCAGCAGAAGCAGCAGGGTCCTACAGCCCCACACTGACACTGAGGGAGGGTCTGCCTCAATCTGGAGCAGGCTGAGGCAGCAGTTACTGATTGTCCTTTCCCCTAAATAACAATTTTACTGAATGGTTTACTTGCCTGCACAGCTTCTCACACTGTCAGACACCTGATTTCTTTGGTAATCTGCAGATTATTCTCCTGTCCTTAAACTCAGCTTTAATTAGCCCATATCAGATGGGAAGTTTATGAATGTCGTTGATAAAACTTAAGAACTTGGGGGGAAACTGCATTTATTTAATTTCAGTGCTGAGAAAGGGGCAGAATCAGGGCTCCTCTGGGAGGTTCTGCCTGTAGGGCCAGTTTTTCAGGGCAAGGAACACTTCTGAAAGCCAAATTTCCATCAATCTCCCAGAACTGCACTTAGGGAGGCACAGCCCAGCTCTCTCCTGGCCTCTGGGAGCTTTGGGAATCAATGATGCAGATGTAAAAACACAAATTTGGTGGGTTTTTTTGGAACAGCAACCAAAAAAAGGGGAAAATTATTTGGTCCCTGTTCTGTCCCTTATGCAGCTTCCACTCTCTCAATATGAAGTTTTTTAGCTGGTTATAAATGGAACATTCCAGAAACGCAGCATATGGAGCTTCTAAAACAGAGTTGGAAAAAGAAATTAGTTTTTCCTCATAGAGACATTATTCTTTAGTCATTCCAGTTTTAAATCATCCTAAGGGATGCAATGGCTGAAGCACTTTGGCTGATTTATCTGGGCAAGGACAGGACACTGCTGTAGTGTCTGACAGGATTAATGGGGTACCTGTGCACACTCACAAATCCAACCCTGAGCCACTCAGTCTTCAGCAAATAAAGGCTAAGGAAATGAGTCTAAAGGAAATAAAGAACAAAATAGTTGTAGTATAATTTTATTCACCTAGAAACAAAGGGTCAAAAGTCACAGCATGGAGGTTGGTTTTATTTTGTAAACTCATTAAAAAGATGTCCCTGTACAAAATAAGGACATTTTAAACAACAGAACTGCAGACAAAGGAAAACTATAAAAAATTCAACACATTAATAAAAAGGTTTTCTTTTCTTTCTGCATAATTCCTTGCACCTTCCACACCAGCCTGCACACGCTCTCATGTGCAGTTGTTAGAATCAGTAAAATTGAACATAAAGCCATTTCTTTGCTCTGCTGGAGGAATGTGTTGCTGAAAGATCCAAACCTTGGAGCATGGTAACTAAAAATAAGACAAAGGCTGAAGGACCTGGCTGAAGGCTGCTAAATGGCTACTGTGCATTGATCTGCTCAGAATGCCAGCTCACTTGGCTTCCTGCAAATATTTGGGACAGTCTTTAGGGGAGTGACAGTGTTAGACTGAACAGGGCCTTGTCCAAAGGTGGGTGTTGTCCTAATGCATCTAATGCAGGCTGAAAAATAAAATCATTGCTGCAGACAAACAATTCCAGTCCCAACAAGCATTAACTGTGCACCAAAGTCTGCAGCAGCTGTCTGACAAGCTACTGGGATTTAGGATTCAGTCCTCAGTCATGGAAACTCCTGACTGCAGGCCTGATGTTTCTGGGTCTGAGAGATTTCAGTCTGTTTGTTAGCAGCTGCCAGCAGGCTAAAATCTCTCAGACCCAGAAATATCAGGCCCACACCTGACTGCAAGTCTGGATTTAAATCCCTGATACACTGTCAGTGACAGGTCAATTATAAAATGATATTCCTCTTTAATCTGGCTAATTTGGAATTTACTTTGTCCCTGTTTCTCCTCCCAAAATGACTCCCAGCATTGCAAATCCACGCGGTGCTTGAGCCTTCTGTCAGATGGTTTCTCTCCCGTGTCCTCAGGGAAGGCTTGACCAGCTGAGTGTTTCTGTTTGGGTCAGAACAGTCCCTGGCACTCCTCAGGCTCCACTTCCAAGTGTCCCAGCCTCAGGAGTTCAGTAAACATCTCCCCAGGACCACAGAGCAGCTGCAGTTCCTGCAGTGAATCCAGCCCAGGTTTGCTGTGCTCTGCCAGGACGCAGTGCAAGGACACAGCCCCTGCCATAAGGCACTTCCCATCCCACAGGGCAGGGCCACAGCTCTGCCCAGGCAGGGCTGCACAGTGCCCTGGGGAGGCACAGAGCTCCTGCCTGGTGCCACTGTCCCTCCTGTCCCTTGTCCCTGCCCTGGCAGGGCTCAGAGCCTCCCGTTGGCAGCCCCCTCGCTGCCCTTGGACTTGTGGCGCTCGTATTTCACAGACACGATCAGGAACAGCAGCAGGGTGGCTCCCTGGATAGCAGCCAGCAGGAAGAAGTAATAGTTTAATTGGCAGCCATTAATGTTACCTAGAAACAATTGGGGAGGGGAAAAAACAACAAAAAACCCCCATTAATAACCATGATAGAAATAAACCCACAAATCTCGTCAAGTTTAAGTGGTGAAGACTTTTCTGCAGAACCAAACCCAGCTCACGTTTCCATCCCAGTGCACAGTTCAGTTTTAATTATCCACAGCAAAGGCTGGCACTGCTGAGGAAGATGTGCCCAGGATTAGGAATGTGTTCTTTTCTTCTCCCATGCCTTAGATCAAGTCAAAAGAAAATAAAACAACCAAATAATGAATTCTGTAAAAGGAAGAATTTGGCAACTCCATAGGTATAAAAAAGCCATGACTGCAATTGTTTCTCAGCCTTTTTTGGGGACAAAGTTTAGACTTCATGAAAATATAAGTTACTTCACCTTTGATGCTCCCTCCAAGTTGTCACAAATCAGTGCCCTGGACATTAAACAATGTTAAATGAAGAAAGCTCACTGCTAAAACATCATTCCTCTGGTAGGAAACATCTTGCTGTACTTCCAAGAACAATATATTGTGGCTCATTTCCAGCCCAGCACAGCCAACTGGACCATTACAGTTATCAAACAGGCTGCAGAGACTGAAACAGTGACATGCACATGGACCCCAAGCAGCTGTTCCTGCAGCAAGCCTATAAACGTGCAGATTCAATTACTTTAATTACTGAAACTTAAGATTCAATTAAATGAACTTATAATAAAACGTGACAAAATTAAACTGAGCCTTTCCTTGACATTTAAAATACAATGTACATGTGCATCTCCACTGCAAGAGCAGATGTGTTTAAAGAGTAGTAATTATCCTTTATGAGATGGGATATTAAAGGCATGAAATCTTCGTTTTGGTGGGAGAAACAAGTCAGTTCAATGGCAGCAGGCAGCCCTGCAGTGCTGCCAGAGAGGGAACTCCCTCAGGAGATTTGGGAGGCAGGCAGGCACCCCCAGGGATGTCATGAGTTGGCAGAAACAGCAGAAATTTGGGGCAGGTGCTTATAGTCATTAAACAGCATCTCATGAAAAAAACCCCCAAATCATTCACTGAGTGACTCCTCCTTGCAATCCCCACCCTGGAAAAGCCAGGGGAAGTTCAGATGTGAATCTGGGAACTTTCAATAATGCCACTCCACGTGAAAATGGAGGCCTACAGTTACAAAGGGCTGAGGCAGGGGCTGCTGTGGGTGCTGCACAAAGGCACAAACAGCCAGTGCTGAGAGGTGTCCCCAGGCCAGGGGACACCCTGAGCAGCCTCCTCAAAATGATCCATGGCTCAGGAAAGGCAACAGCTCCCAGTGCTGGCCATCCCTGGGGAGACTGAACACAGCCCAAGGATTTTCCAGACAGACCTGGCAGTGTCTTCTCATCAGCTGCTGCAGAGAGCAAAGGCAAGGGGCTGAAAAAGCACCAACATGATTTGTGTGAAATTCTTCTCCCCTATGGAGCCCTTCTCAGCTGAATTCCCTCTGCAGGGAGTTACAGAAAAGATTTCCTTCTCTAATTTTGGAATTGACTGGGGAAAAGAAGTCTCAGTGGGATGAAATATTCACTTGGGAAGGACACTTCCATAGGGTCCAGGCCACTTGTTCTCTTCTGCAGTTTTTGAAGGACAACTTACAAGGCACAGATGCCAACTTGTGGCACATGTAGGAATCAGACACCGTGGCTTTTTGGCAGCTGAAATGGCAAATTCTCTTAGAGCAAATTTAAAGTTTAGGCTGCACTTTTAAGCCACGTACACCCAGCAGGTCTAGCAGACATTTTAAGAGCTGTTCACACTTCTTCTGGTTGAATTAATTAGCCCATGAGGATGGGAGGATTTTCTGAAATTCCCAAGGTGCCACCTACTGGTGCCAATAATTATTTTTAACCTCCAGTGGCAACTGAAAGCAGGTGCTTTGTTGAACTTTAGGAGTATAAATAGCTAGCAGACAGAAACGCAGAATTAGCTCATGGTAATTTCAATGAAGTCACTGGAAATGAGGAAGCTGAATAATCAGTTGGAGAGAGATGGGTACATTTTACTTCCCATGATCACAGAAGGCAATTTCAGTACTTCATACCAAATCTATTCTTCTGCTGCACGCAATTGAAATATTTTTTTACTGAAACTAAAATCTTTGTAATTTCTAGTGATGAAATGCAGTAACAGCTGAGCAAGTGACTGAGGTTTTACAGAGGTGTTCTCTGGTGCTTTCATGAGGACAGTGAATTATTTTACACAGTCCCATTATTTCACACTTAGATGCAAAATGAGACTTCAGCAGAGCAGCAGGCAAATTAATATTTTGAAAACAATAACTGTGTTAAAACTCAGCAATGCCACGTCCTTGATGCTTCACTGAAACTTCTACTTTCCAGACCACGAGCACACTGAAAAATGCACTTACCAAAATCTGTGTGATTGCTCATCCAGCCAATCTCTTTAATAGACACCAGTGCCAACAGTCCAGAGCCAACAAAGGAGCCAATGCCCGAAAAGAAAAAGAACAGGCCCATAATGGCACTCTGCATGGATTTGGGAGCAGCTGAATAGGCAAATTCCAGACCTGGGTTAAAAGATGAAAAAATGCCATTGGAACATGTAAGAGATGAGAGCAGATTGTTCTGGAAGTGTTCTAGAAGTTACAGGTGTGGAGTGAACCCCCAGGTCCTTTTAAACACTTTATGAATCCTCTTAAAGGTCCTCAATGGACATTAAATGGAAATTAAATGGAAATTAAATTAAATTGACCCATTAAATGGACCACATTTGAGACACAGACTTTGATCTTATTTCTATTCCATGTGTAAAATCAAGAAATCTTCTGAACCAACATATTCATTTTTCTGTCTAAAATTATCCTCAAAGAAATGTATTAAATCACCTCAAACCTGGCAATTCCATGTTTCCCATCTCCCTTGCTTCCCTGTCTGTTGGGCAGAACACGCAGGACAAGAAAAAAGTCACTCTTGCATTGGCCATGAACATTTATTTCTTACAGCCTCAGTGTCTCTATTTCTGAATGTGCAGACAGAGAAATTCACTGGAACTGGAAAGGCAGTCATTAATTTAATTTAATTTACTTTTGAGCTAGAATTTTCTCAGTTCATTGCTTGCTAGCAGGCAATTCTTTTTAAGATTTGTAGATAAAGGGCTTGAACTTTCAGCTGTCTTTACTCAAATTTCAACCAATAAAGCCAAGAAAAACAAACCAGTGACCCTCCACCTGCAAATCTGTGCTCCTGAATTTGTCTACCAAGAGCACACACTGGGTTAGGCTCTGCCACGCAAAGATTAATGCCCATGATTAACCCTCCTTTTTAGAATAATACTCCTGTCAAAAATCAAATGGGATTATTCACAAGAGACAATCAAATACATTCCACTGCAGAGCTTTTTTCTGACAGGTGAAATGCTTGTTTCAAAACAGTCTGCTCACACTGAGAATTAATGCTACCTCATCTCACATTTTTCTTTGCAAGGAGAGCATTACAGACCTGAAACTGCATAACTCTGATGTCTGGCACAATAATGGCATGCTTTATTTACACCACCACTGCTGTTTGACTGCTTTCACAGAAACCCAGTGGCATTTCTGCTCAGGAAAGGATTAACACTTGGAGGCAGACAGGGAGCCTGGCTGCTGAGAGGGAGGAACTTTGTTCTTGGGAAAGAACTGATGTGACAACAGCCTGCTGCCACCTGAGACACAGCTGGTGTCACCACCCTGTGCTCCTTTCCTCTGCAGGATGGGCCAGCAGAGCTCTGTGTGAGGCCAGGAGGGAACTGAAACCTCCTCACCCAGCTCAGCTGTGGGGCTTCCCCAAGTTCAGACCCTGAACAGAGAATGGGACAGGCTGTTCTGAATTCACACCTAACCAGAGAATGGGACAGGCTGCTCCAAATTCAAACCCCAACCAGAGAATGGGACAGGCTTCCCTAAATTCAGACCCTAACCAGAGAATGGGACAGGTTGCTCTAAATTCACACCCTAACCAGAGAATTGGGCAGGCTTCTGTAAATTCAGACCCCAGAGAATGGGACAGGCTTCCCTAAATTCAAACCCCAACCAGAGAATGGGACAGGCTTCCCTAAATTCAGAGCCCAACCAGAGAATGGGACAGGCTGCTCTAAATTCACACCCTAACCAGAGAATGGGACAGGTTGCTCTAAATTCAGAGCCCAACCAAAGAATAGAACAGGCTTCCCTAAATTCAAACCCCAACCAGAGAGAGACAGCTGGGCAGGGCAGGGGGGCAAAATGAGATTTATTTCCAGAATTCAAAGTGTCTTTGTTTCCTAGGCTCTGCCACCAATATAACAATTCAGATTTTCCAAGGAGTATTTATTTATCTGTCCAATTGCATTTTAAGAAAAAATAAGCAGACTACTGTGAGGACACAGCAGCTCGTTGGTGATTTCCTGTTGTCAGAGCTGCCACAGGTCCCCTGAGCCTCAGCCACATCCAGGTCACCAGGCTTTGGAATGTTTTGTGGAAGTTCAGCTCAGGTATAACATGTGAAAGGGTCTGGACTGTTTCTTTCCTTGTTCATTTTACAGATACACTGGATCTGACTGTCTCAGCTGGAAGAAGACCTTTAGACTCAGAACAGAAACCAAAAGGAGTGTAACCCTGCACTGTTTTGCAACAAAACAAGGTACATTTCCAAATGTGAGTAACTTTTGCAGCAGCACTAATATTTAATCTGGCACAAAGAACATCAAATCTTTTCTTTGCCTTCAGAGCTCCTTGGGCTGCTGGCAGCCATTGATAATGATTTCATGCTCCTGCAGACAAGCCCTCCTGAAAGCAAAGGCCCTCGCTGCTGTTGTCATGTGAGATTACAGTTCCCAGTTAAAGCAGGCTGCTGGAGGAGGATTGACAGAAGAATACAAAAGATTAATGCAGTGTGTGTCATCTTCCTAAAGGTGCCTCAAGTGTAACTAATGTGGCTTAATAAGAACATGCTTCATTTTACAGTAAACAGAAACACAGAGGTGTGCTTCAGCTCTTGTGCTGTTCAGTCCCTCTTTGCTCACAACGAACATTTCCACATCATTATGGTTTTGGAACCATTAACACTTTGCCTATTTTAAGCCTGAATTTCATAGCACAGTAGATGACTTTATCAAGTTTCATCTTGGACTGGTGAAGTACACCCTGAGTCTTGAGAGGCCTTCTTAAAAATATTAAGAATTATGTTCAGATAGCATTCAGAAGGCAGGAAAGAGCCTTTGTTTAAAAAAAAAAAAAAATCAACTGAAAGTGCACTACACAAAGCAGTTGAGCCCTGCACAGAATTCCTGGTACATTTTTTTCAAACCCTGACCAAGAGTTTTTGAAGTTCTAACGCTGTTGGTACAGACCCAGCAGTGCAGAACAGCAGAATATTCCCATAAGAAGCAGCAAAACATTCACATAAGAATTGTGTAAGCCTGGAATATTTCTCACAAGGACTCCACTGAAGTCCTCTCAGCTTGGAGTTCAGCAAACAGAGAATGCTCCCAGACCTTTCCACTGCCTGCAGACAGCTTTGCTGTTTGTTCCTTGCAAACACCTCTGAACTATGAATAGTACCTGACAGAGAAACAAGATTGTGTAAGAGGGAAGGAACTGGTTCAATTTTCCATGAACACTTGTATTTCTGATAATAACCTGTTTATCTGAGTTGGGATTTAAGTGGCACAATCACTAAACTGACTACAAGTAATTCATGTTACTCTTTGGATAAAAATGCTGAATACAGCCTTGGTTTTAATAAGTAACTAAATCAGGCAGGATTTTCTCTTCAGATTTTTGTGTGTTAGCACTTGTGACAGGTACCACACACACATAATGAAATGGAGAGCAATTGATAGGAAAAAACACCAACCCCCACTTTTCTCCTCCTTGCCAAGCAATCCCAGCACCTTATTTTATTTCCTAACAAGAGTGGTGACAGCAGAACACGAGTAACCAGAAACCTGATGGAGCAGAAGTTCTCTGTTCCACTGAGAGGGGAACAAATGGGCCATGTGACAGCTGGGGCCAGCAAGATCCTCCAGAATCAGAGAAAATCCCTGTGACTGCCCAGGAATGAAAGGAAACTCCCCCTAACAGGGGAAATGAAACAGCAGCTTCTGTCAGGGGGAATGGAAGGAAAGGAGCTGGAGGTATTGTCAGTTTGAGTGCACGATCCTCACAGCTCTGAGAATTTCAACACTTTAATAAGGAACTATGGTCCAGAAAAAAAAAAAAAAAAAAAAAAAAAAAGTTTTCANGAAATAGAGAACAAAAAAAAAAAAAAAAAAAAAAAAAAAAAAAGATTTTTACACAGAGACACTGGAGGAGTTTTGATGGATTGCATCAGGGAGCTCCACAATTCCACTGAAGTGGTGCCAGAAGAGAAGAGGCACCTGCACACTCAGAGGTGTTTCTGTGACTGGTAACCAAGGCCTGCCCCAAACAGTCTGAGAGATTCCCAGGAGCAGTTATTTCACCTGTGCAAGCCCAGGAAATCAGTCAGGAAAGGCACAGTGAGCACAGAGAGCTCCCCTCCTGCTGCTGAGCCCTGCACATACAGGAAACAGAGCAGAAAATCTGATTTTATAGCCCCATTCACCTCTCCTCCTGCTTCACTATCAGCTGAAAAATCAGTGTGAGCACACAGCTGCCCACCACACCGGGAACTAGGGAATTTAAGATCTCTTGCATTTGTGCCAGACACAAAATTTGAGATCTGGTTTTATAGTCCCATTCACCTCTCCTCCTGCTTCACTATCAGCTGAAAAATCAGTGTGAGCACACAGCTGCCCACCACACCGGGAACTAGGGAATTTAAGATCTCTTGCATTTGTTCCAGACACAAAATTTGAAATCTGGTTTTATAGTCCCATTCACCCTCTCCTCCCACTTCACTATCAGCTGGAAAATCAGTGTGAGCACACAGCTGTCCAACACACCACACAGGGAATTAGGGAATTTAAGATCTCTTGCATTTGATCCAGACACAAAATTTGAGTGTTTCAGTTTGCTTAGTGTCATGTTGAAGTGCTGGAACAGCTACAGAAAAGCTGATCCAGAAATAAAGTAAATAAAATTATATAAAAATAGCTACTTCATTATTAATACTCACAGAAACTTTTCTTATTTCAGAGATGAAAAAGCTCAAGTAACATGAATTTAAGGCTTTGTAAATGTGATTTATTTCTTCCCTTTGCCCTCAGAAAGGTGTGTCCACTTACTAATTGACTTTCTAAACTGTGAGCTCAGTTTATAAGACCCCCCCCCGCCAAAAAAAAAATCACAAAGCACAAATTGTATTTCCAACACAGTGGAAGATTTGGAGGACACAAAACTGCATTAAAATCCAATATTAAAAGAGTATATTGTTTTCCATTAGGGCTTGCAAATATCCAGCACTAACTGGATGCCACACAAATATTTTAGGTGTTACTGTGCTTGAAATTCAGTTTTGAAAGCACAATCTTACATAGCCAGGCTTCAAACGTGCAAGACAATGGTGAGCTGTGCCACTTCAATTGAGCAACATTGTATAAAAATGGATTTGGGAACATCAGAGCTTACTCCTAGAGCTTTGAGAAGTGTTCATTTTCCAAGATTCCATCGTTCAGGACAGACACAAAAGCAGATTTAAGCACACCAAGGCTCTTACCTGCTATACTTGCAAATATTTCACTGAATCCAATGAGCACATATTGAGGGATCTGCCACCAGATTGGCAGATCTGCAGCATGGTATGTCACATTCCCAATTGTCTGGTTAATCGTTTTAACCTTTACAATCTTCAGCCTGTTGCTTTCCAGAATTCCTGTGTGAAAGGGGAGGCGAAAAAAGATTGACCTAAGATGCAAACATTGTTTCTCCCTGTTAAGAATTAAATTAGGATTTCAGCCCTGCATTTCAATGGGAAATGATACAAGAGGAATATGTATTTATTTCCTGCCATAAAGCACTGCAGACTACTTTTGCTGTTGTTATTTCAAGACATACAGTTGTTCTGCCAAAGAATTAGTGATTATATTCCCATTCAGCAGCAATAATTACACAAACACTCTGCCCCTTTCTGGATGGATCAGCTCAGAGCTCCCACGGACACCGTGCTGGAGTTTTTTAAAGACAATCTCATTTTCACAAACTACTACTTTGCACTGCTGAACCATTTCAACTGCCACCATAGTATTCATAAATTAGAAACCCTTTTGCTTATGGAAATGGCTCCAGCAGTCCTGCAGAGCTATGAAAACCCTCTATGAATATGATTATGACATTTCTGTGACACTTTTCATCCAAGGAGATCCAAGAGCTCATTAGAGCTTGATTTACCAGCAATACATTGCATAGAAAGCACTTCATATGGAATGAGAGAGAGACATGAGAGTGTAAAAATCAGCGTTTTTAGCTTGCTCAGCACAACAGTTTAGAGGAAAAGTGAATATCAAATAATGCTGAAGGGTTTTGTTGAAGTTGCCCAGATTAAAGGATTGACTCAGAATTACATAAAATACACAGAATAGCTAATAGTTAATAAAACTCCCTGCTTCACCCAAAAGAGACCTCTATAAAAGAACTCTCATCTCTTATCCTTGGAAATGAGGTGAATTTATTCATCACAATTCAGAGGAGGACGACTGAGGTACTGACACTGCTTCCTTCTTCATGTCAGGCCAGCCACCACCACATTTTCTCTGTTCCTCACTTCTTTTTAGGTGACCTATCTCATTTTTATGTATCTTTCTTGAGCTCCTCAGCTGCCTCAGTGCCCTCTGAACTATGAAGAGCTGCTGTAATTAAAATAAAACTGGGTTTCTTGATGTTTTCCTTTTAGTACAGCAACCAAGCATTTTAGAGTGGAACTTAATTAAAATGTAAACAAAGCAGTAGAGTCATCTGAGAGCTCAGATGCAATTTCATTTATTTACACTCAACACCAAATTGCTTCACCTCAAAACATCAAGTGATCTTAATGTGTTTACTGTACTCTTACAAAATAAACATTGAGCCACCTAGGAGCACAATATACCAAAGTTTGGTTTCATAAGTTCATAAATTCATCTTCAAAGTACTTCACAATCTGGAATCTATTGATTTTTCCTCTAAGACTTTGATAGACAAGTTTCATGTTTCATTTTACACTCTGAGTAGTTAAAACAATCTGCACTTCTTGCTATAATGGTTTGAACTCTATAAATGCAGTAGATTTTCCAGCTGAATAACCCTGAACATTGCTGCTCAGAATTCACCAGGAGATGCACGAAGCACAGCAGATGTTCATTACATCTAATCAGTTGTATTTTACCACAGTTTATAACATATTTTAAACAATCTAACCAATCTGATAGGCAGCCTGAGTAGTGTCCACACCTAATGGCTGCTAGATAAGCAAGTCAAAATGGAAATATGGCACAAACAAATCATTAAGATATTGCCATGACTCCAAATTCTGGACATTTTCATATGTTTAAGATTTTATTCAGTGTCCCTCTCAAAGGCAGCAATGGTTGGAAGTAATATTGTATTTTAAGAATGTTAAAATATATATAAATAAATATTTATATTTATATATATATTAATCTGTAGCTATAAATATCAAGCAGAAAATAAAAATTGAATGAAACACAGAAACCAGCACCTTGGTAGAAATAAACACTTTTCTAAACCCCAAATTTGTCACAGCTGAAGCTCTTAAATTCCTGTCATGATGGAGAGACATTAAGTTACTCCGAAAGGTTAAACTTTCCAAACAGATTGCAAACAATCACCCAAAGAATTCACCTTTTCAGTTTCTGCTGGGGAAGAGTTGGGGAGGATCAAACCAAGAAAATCATGCTGTAGGTGAATTGAACAAAGCATTTGAAACTTGAAGGAATTTTGCTGTCTGGACCCATTTCCCAGCTCAGTTTTCAGCTCTGTGAGCCCTTCCCCACCACGAGTGAAGACAGACATTGCTGGGTTTGAATCCCTTACATGTGAGCCCACAGGTTCTATTTCAAGAGCTGACATTTAAGGGTTTTACATCATCCTCTCCTGCAGCAGCAGTGTCCTGAGAAACATGGAATAAGAGAAACACTTCCAGTTTAACTTGAAATGACTTTGCTTTAAGAACTTTCCTTGCCCACAACGTGACCTTGGCCTAGTAATTACCTCTCTCATTGAAAGAAATCTTAATAACCACATAAAGTGTCCCTCTCCCTAAAATACAGGGGATCCCAAGTGCTGCAATCCATTCATTTAATGCTGTAATGCTTTATCAATATGTTCATCACAGTGATGCTGCTGAGGGCAATAGATTCTGTGCAGCAGTGCTCAGAGATGCTCAGTTCCACATCAGCAGCATTTAACAACCTGAAATCATCTCAAAAGCAACTGATTGATGGGGCCAGCAGAGCTGCCATCTTTTCCCTTTCATGCTACAGCTGAGCTATTTTACACTACACTAATTCCCAAACATTAGGGAACAGGAAGACAGGGGAGAGAAAACCCAGAGTGGGAGGAAACTCTTGCTCAGCCATAACATAACTTTATCATTTCAGATGGGGGGAAAGGATTTTAGGTCAAATTTCAGCTCTTTAATACTTGGAAGTCAGAAAGGATAAAGAAACATTTTTTAAAGGGTATGTGCAAAGTCTACTTCAGGCAGGAAAAATGGCCCAATTTTATTGCAAGTGTTCAGAAGAGTTTAGTGAATTTTTGGATACAATCCCCTTTATTGAGGGAAATGCATCCATGAAGGCACATTCCAACTATCCTGTGAAAAAAAAGCATGTGAATAATGCTGAATTAAATATTCACACAGTTTTTTTAAAAAATGCTGTTGCAGTGAGCTGAACAATTCACTATGCCAGGAGACCTCCAGCTGGTTTTCTTACCTGCAGCAAAGGCAGAGCACATGACAAAGAACATCCCAACTGCAATCCTCTTCAGTGAGGATGGCAGCAAGCCATTCCTCTTCAAAATGGGGTCCACCAGCTTGTCCTTTAAGGGGATGAGGATCAGGATAAGCACTGCATCAAACATGGTCAGCCAGGCTGCTGGAAACTGAACAGGGAGATGACTCCAGTTGGCAATTTCATACTTAGGAGCTGATTTTTACTATCATTTTACAAAAAATGATTTTGATTGAACACTTTGATCTGAAATAAACAACAATGCCCTGGCAGACATTGTGAAAAGTCAAATCAGAGTGTTTAAAAGCTGAAGAAAATATTCAGCTGTTCAGGTTTTCATTGAATCTGGCTGCTCATACATCTGTGAGCTCAGTTTCTCATCTGGTACAATTAAACCTTTTACATAATTCAGTCATGAAAAGTATTTAATAGCCAAGCTCTGTGTATCTTCTGTTAGGCTTAGAAGTGTCAGAAATATGCCACAGAACAGTAGAAACAGAGTCTCACTAATGTGAATGCAAAATTCAATTAAAATCAAGTTACACTTGTCAAATGAATAGAGAGGGTGGTGTAACATATAATATTCTGTAAATCCTGTGGTTTAACTTCTCTGCACCATTTCTGCAATCACATGGTGCCAGCCAGCCTTTCTGGAAAAATACTGATGGAACAGCTCCTTTCAATATGCCAAAGGTGAAGTGATTATTGATCAGGCAGTCTGAAGTAACAAATGTGTCTCAAATTCCAAATGCTAATGTATCACCTAGGGCTGGGTCTTCATTCCTGCTGGGCTGGCAGAAATGCTTCTGTCCTGGTATGGAAACCCAGGGCATGGAGATTGATCAGCTTTCCTCAAAGGTCAGCCTTTGGCCACTGAAGGATACAGAAACTCTTGGTGCAAGCAGTGAGAGTCACCTGAATGCAACCAGAGCAGGCTGGTGTCACAAACTCTGGGATGAGCATCGTGCTCCTGAATCCCCAAAGGCTGAGGCCACTGGTCCCCAAAGGCACTGCCTGAACTTGCTGGGATTTCTGTACAATACTAGAGAATTTCAGCTAAATCAAGGTACTCTGCACCTGTTTTGCTCTGCTTACCGTGTGGATGGAGTTGGTGTCATTGGATATCTCAGGAATTTTCAGATGGAGACTCTGCAGTACATATGTTGTCTGCATCTAGCATTAGGAAGCAGGAGCTGAGATTATTGGGACAAGGAGAGCTGAGAGCAAGCATTTTTCATTTTATAACAATTAACAAAGATTATAGCAGAGGTGAAATGCTAACACAGCAAACTGGAAAGAATTATGGTCAGAATGTTACCAGATTTTTTAACCTTACGGTTATTTTAACTGAAAACACAAAGTATCATTTGTGTGTCTTTGAAAACAATGTCTGCACTGGGGTTTTTTTGCCCAAAATGTATTTGATAGCCTGAATCGTCTCCATATGACAGAACTTGAAAATTAAAATCAGGTCTGGAGCACTTACCCATACATATGTGAAACAACTGCAAGATGAAAAACAGCACAGTATTTAAAATCTGTGAATTTGTACAACTCTGAGTCTTAACTACAATTCTAATGTTTTTTTGGGTTTTTTTCTATTATTAGGTCAAAATATTACCTGAGAGTATTCCTCAATAGTAATTTTTCATCCCTCCATTTCAAGGTAAGTTTCTTATTTATGAGAGAACACCCCAACAATGTTAAATTAGAAATTCTGTAAAATATAACTGCAACCATTTGGAACTACTCACTTGAAAATACACTGTCCAGTAAGGTATTAAAGCCAGGAAGACTGGGATGATCTTGACAAGAGCTTTTACATCTTCTACCTTATCTTCTCTGAAGGGGCCCCCCCGAGAGAGCTTGGCCATCTCAAAGAGGCTCTGCCTGCGAGGTGGGTGCAGCACTCCCTGGCCTTCACTTGGGAAAAGGATTGGAAATGTTCAGTGAAACACAGCTGGCAGTCTTGTCTTCCTTACAGAAAGCTAATGCATCTCCAAAATAACTAATTCATGTAAGTTACAGCAAGGCAGCCAGGCCAGAATGGATCCCCAGCACGGGGGAACACGAGGGGAAACTTGCTGCTGTGAAGTTTCCTTATTTCCCATCTTCCCCACACACCCCAGCTTTAAGAATTCTCTACAAATCCATTTCCCACCCTAAATAACTGGCAAAGCTTGGAGTAACCTGTATTTTGTGATATTGCTTGTTTAGTCACTGTGCTCTTTGGCAATCTGAACACATTAAAACCCCACTGCAGAGAAGGCACCTGCTGTAGCTCTGGTTCTGTGCCTGAGGTGTTTGGGTTTTCTGAAATTCTTTTCCTAGAGAATTTTCTGTGAACAGGAGAAATGTTTTTGTAGCTGTACCTTTGTTATTCATTCCTTTTCCTAGGAGGAAATTTCCTATTTGATGTAAAATAGGATACAAAAGAGACACATTTTCAGCCTTCTGAAGCTCAGGATCTGTGTCATTGTGGTGTAAAACAGCCTCAACCTGACATCTCTTACCAGTGGTTCAATTCAACCACCAGTATTCCATGGGCAGGGCAGCTCTTAAGAGTGAAAAACTTTGGGCTCCCCATCAAGCTACTTACAGCATTAAATGCAGATGAGAGTGCTTTTCAAACCAGAAGGCATCCACAAGCACATCTACCAGAGAAGAAAGTTAACTCATGCACAGTCAGGTTACATGACACACTGAGGAGCCTGAGCTGGCAGGACACAGAGCTCAGCTGACACCAGGATCTGGCTGCAGGGAGAGCCAGTGTGCCTCTCTTCCAGTCCTCACCTCCCAGCAAACATCTCCAGGACTCCAGTTTTCCAGTTCCCAGAGCAAAGCTGCTCATTCTCCTGCAGCCTCTGGTGGGAGTTACTCCCAGCCAGTCTGAACTCAGGAGTGTGGACACAGTATTTTCTGAGCCTGAGCTCCTCCCNAAGGAGTTCCAGTGCCAGGCTGACTGAACAAAAGTCCCAGAGAAGGGCCCATGACAAACCTGTTTGCTGACTGCTCCCCGTGGCTCCTCGTGGAGCAGCAGGAGTAGGTGAGGATCCTGAACATGTCAGTGAAGGCACTGCCATCGGGGGGTTTGGTGATGAAGAAGCTCTGCCCACACAAGAAGACCATGAAGGAGATGCCAATGCAGACTGTGGGGATGCTGTAGCCGATGACAAAGCTGACGTTCTGCTGGATGTATGCAATGCCTCCCAGGGACAGGATGGCTCCCAAATTAATGCTCCAGTAAAACCAATTAAAAAATCTTCTCGTGGCTTCCGGACCCCGGTCTTTGACCTGGAAAAGATGAAAAGCAAGCCCTTCAGTTCCTGAAGGAAATGAGGCTAAAGAGAATTAGAATCTTTGAATTAGAATTCAAACAAGTTCAGTACACTGAAGAGTTCAGGTTTCATTTTGAGTCACGCTGGAATGATTGAAGTGTTTTGGGCTTCACGTGGTATTTGATGGAATGACACCTCTGTGAGCTGCACCATTATGTGAGTAACCTTCCAGAAACTCAGCACAGGGATAAAAAAAGCCACACTACTGAGAGACACAGCTTCTCCAGACAGGCCATTATTATTTCTACTGCACTGACTCTCACTGGAGCATTTCTCTACAAAAAGCTCCCTCAGATTAACATCCCATAGTCCACAGGAGTTTAAGTAACTATTTTTTTTAGTAACAAAAAGTCAAGCTACCTAAAAATTCATGTATTGCCACAATTGCTTCTTCTAACTGTATTTACATAACAGTTAACACTATTCCATTTTCTAAGCCTCAAATGAATACTTGCTAATTAACCAACAAATTTAATTTTTAACACAGTCTTAATGCCTCTCATCAGAACACAAATTGAAGACTTGTCATTCTGATCTTCAAAAAAATTTAATTAAATTTGGGTTGCCTGAGGATCACAAGGCCCCAGTAAATATTTATGCCTCTAAGTCAGTGCTGCTTATGGTGTTATTTTTCTGCTTGAAGCTCTCAGTGTCTCTCCAGTGACAGTAAAGCCATCCCTGGTTTACAGAACTGTCCTGTACAGTTTTCACCATCCCTCTTTAACACTGCTGCTGTGAGTTACCCCACATTTTGTAATCAAGTCCCAGGAACCCAGCATCACTCATAAAAGGTGATGTAATAGAAATGCTGCATATTAAAATTTGAGCTACATTAAAAAGATCAAGCAGTCTGTAGAAGAATCCCCAATACTGTATTTGTCAGTGGCTGATGACTGAAAGCCATTAACAGTGACTACCAAGTCAGTTAAATTTCATTTGTAACTGAAAATTTCCCCTCATTTGCCAGATCTTCACAAGAGCCATATTTAGTTTGTAATATGAAAAGCAAGCTGTGTCTTAAAATGAGTCTTTAACACTGTCAGTTCTGATTAACAGCTTCAGGTTTCCCAGTGGTGCACAAACCCATCTGTACCATTAGCCCAGCCCAAGACAGGGAATATTGAATATCTATTCCTGTGCATAGTTAACAGCATTGTCAGGCATTCAGGTGCCTCTGTGACAATGTCAAATTCTGTCCTGGAGACTAAACTCAAGAAATTCTCCCTCTCCAGCTTCAACTTGGTACTCAATTCCTAACTTCCATCAACTGCAGCAGTGTGGCAATCTGGGGATTCCTTCTGAGGCCCAGTGAGCAGCAGGATATTAGCAAACATTGCATGGAACACAGGGCTCCAACTTGTGTAAAGTGTTGGCAATCCGTTTGATGAAGTTTCCATTTCTTCATCACAAAGTCTCAGTTCTCTTTATTTCTGCAAGGAAGATGACTTCTCATCCTCCCTCTTGCACATGACCCTGCTGACATCTCTACAAAGGAAAGCTGGGAGAAGAAAGCAAACTTTGATCCAGGTAAGAACAGGGAAGCACAGCATGAGGCTTCTGTCAGGCATTATCCCAGCCTCCGACCATTAGCTCCTGAGAAACTTCCTGAGCCAAGGATGGCTCCTCTCTGCTGAATCAATGCAGCAGCTCTCCTCTCCATGAGCCTGTGTAAGCTGCCTCTGAACCCAGGGCAGCTCAGAATCCACACCATCCCGTGGCCAAGAGCCCCACAGGTAATTACACAGTGGCAAGGACTGCCTGCACTCCCCTTTGGGAACCCGCCCTGTCCCAGCCTCGCTCCTTTTGCCTTGTTCCAGAAACAGCACACACAGCTCAGCTCCATCCCATCATCCCATTCCTGCTCCACTGCTGCCTGCCTCCCCTGACCACTGCTGGCACAAACCACTGCTGGCACAAACCACCCTCACATCTTGCTTTTTGTTGCCTTTTCAGAGGTAGGAGATTCAGACTGATTTGTGATTCCTCACCTGCCAACTACTGACCATGTCTGTGGCCCTTCCTGGAAACTTTCTTCACCATCTCCAGTGTTCTTTTTGTAAGGGTGACCACAAGGAAG
Source organism: Illadopsis cleaveri (assembly GCA_013399915.1). Lineage (NCBI taxonomy): Eukaryota > Metazoa > Chordata > Aves > Passeriformes > Timaliidae > Illadopsis > Illadopsis cleaveri. The sequence goes on from VXBB01024959.1 coordinate 27,940, forward strand.
GCAGTGCTCAAAGGACAGACTCACAGTGCAAAGAATCCATTTCCTCCCTCTTTATCCAAGTATGTATTTGCACTAAAATCACATGACAGCCACATGTGAATAACTGGCAAACATTAATAACTGAATGAAAGTCCCACCGAACTACCTGGTGGAATATCTTTTCAAAGACAAAGAACTATGAAGATGTCTTGTCAAAACCCCACATGAAAGGAACAGGATCATTCCAAAGCTCCTGACAGGAGCAGTTTTCATTTGTTCCTGCAATCAACTGACAGTCACAAATGACAAATGTAACAAAGAACCCCAAACTCATCCCAGTCGACTCTGAGAGCACCCACACAACGGAGCAAGGGTGAGACAGAGAACCTTGTCCTCAGCCTGCTCAGGAAGGCACAATGGCAAGAGGTCTGTGCAGTCAAATTTACAGAATCCTGACCCTCTAATCCATCACTGCAGACAACCACTTATTCTTTGAGATCATCTGAGAGAGGTGGATGGCTGAGCTCCTGTCCTGGGTTGTAGTACTACATAATTTCCAAGTTTTATACAAAGATTGGGCAAGTCCACAAGCCAGCTTCCTCTCCCATCTATTGTTACTGGCCTTGTGAATGCTACAACTTGTTTCAAACTTGTTCTTAGCTGAGCCTTCCAGGTCCACAGGCTGGTAAGAAGTTTGACAGCAGCAACATCAAAGGAAGTTGCAGTCGGGGGACCTTCAAATCTTTATCCATGGCTCCCCATCCTTATCCAGAGGCTGGACACCCTGTGCTCTACAGATAAATAAAGGCTGAAAATCACTCTAAAGCCATCTTTACAGCAGCAATTTCCAACAGTTTTAGCAGAGCTAGAAGATCTCTGGCAGTTATGGCCTGCTAGATTTATTGGCTATGAAGGCAGCTCAGAGGGAAGGCACAGTGTGGGGGAGCCTCTCTAATCCCTGTAACCCTGAAGGAGATCCAGCTATAATTAGAATGATTATGGCTGATACTAGATTAGGAGGCTGCTACTATTCTGGCTTCAGTGGTGCAGCTGAAGCAGCTTTCACAACAAATGACCAGCAGCCCTGTTGTTTCCTAACTGCAGAAAGTCACAAAGTGCTCCATGGAACAGGAAGTGACAGCACAACACTCGCTCTCGAAAGGGGAACTGGAAAGTGCCAGGTTCTGGGATCACATGATTAAAGAAATGCTGTTCTGAGAAGCAACAGCTCAGATTTACAGCAGCAGCATGGATCAGTCTGCAGCTTCCAGAAAAACATTTACAAACAGCAGAGAAAAGCTGCTCTGGCCCAACTCTGCAGGAACTTTTTTTGCAAAGCTGACTGGTGGAAATTACTCGCTACCAACTCCACTTTAACAGCAGTTCTAAAGGCACTTATTTAACAGAGAGTTAGTTTGAAACCACATCTTTCACCTTCAGAGAAAAATAAGTATTGCAATTCAGTTTCTGATTTTCCACCAAGTGATTCTAAATAAAGAAACCCCTCATTATATCAGAGCTCTCCACCCAAATTCTACACACATATTAAAGCTGAAAAATCCACGTGGTCATTTTTAAGAGATCTGCAATGAAATGTAATTAATATCCTGAAATGTTTTCAACTTGTGCCAACTGAAGTGCATGATATACAGTTCATCCTTTCCTTTGGTACTGAGGGGAAAGAGGACAAATCTTATCAGCACACATCCAGCCAAAATACGTCTGCAGTGTGCTTTGGCCTCCCAAGAACGTGGCTCTGGGAGACAGACTTTATTCTCAGACAGACAATGATACACAGCTATATAGATATATAAATACATAAATACAGACACATCCCCCCAGCAGTTTTCTCCAGCCCTGTGCAGGGAGAAGGCACCCAAGAGGGCCCCAAACTGCACTCCCAGGTAAGTGGCATGTTGGAATATGTTTAACAAGAGATAAGCCAGGAAAAGAGAGAAGGGGAAAACTTCAGTCCTCACAGAGCTCCTCTGATTATTATGGCCCAGAAAGGAGGATTTCTTTGGCTTCACCCTACATAAATCACTGTGAATTATCTGCAAACCCAGCCAGAAACTGTTTTCCTTGAAATCCTGGGGGAAAAGCCTTTACAAAATCCAGCTACAACAGCTACGCTTGCATTGGCAATGGCTCTTCTTTCACTCTGCTCCTGCCATTATTTATCTCCCATGTTTAACTTCCATAAAGCGTTCTGGGGATAAGCAGTCACTTTTGAAAAACACCTTACAAGATAAAGTCATATTAAAGCTATTTCACTGGATGGGCTCAGACTGGCTTCAGCAGAACTGATGCACTGGGGACACACAATCCTGGGCTATAATAATGGTTTACATTTATATACTGCCTTTCAGCCAGAACTCCAGGATTCAGAATACAGGAAATGCCAAAGAATGACAAATGCAAACAGCCCAACAGAGAACAGAGGTGTGTTTGGCAGTGATCCTGTGGTGTGTCCTCCTCCTTACAAAGAATTCATGGCATTTCTGATGCCTGCTCTAAACAGAACTCAGTCAGCCAGTAAACAGACATGCAGCTGGACTTCCAGTTGGGTTGGAAAAGCTGCTCAGTAGCACCTGAGCACACTGAAATTCTCCATTTGTAAAGCAGAAATGACATTTCAACATCCACAGCCAGCACACCGCCTTAGCACAGGACTGTAAAAGGAGCACAGAAGAGCATTCCTGTTGCTACTGAACTCCAAGTTGCCTTTCAGATGTTTTCTGTGAAGCCACTGGGATCTGCAGGGATGATCCAATGAATGATATCACTGCAGGGGGTCTGGATAAGGTCACTTGACAGGACATGTCCTGATGGGAACAGCCCAGGTGATGTTTAGCACGGTCAGAGCAGCTTCCCCCCAGCATGTGATGCAGCATGAGCCTGCACAGAAATACCACTCAAGGGCAATGCGGGCCACAAATACCTAAAGCACAAAAACTGTTTGTTCTGTGGCCCTCCTTTATCACAGTATCACAGGACACTGCCTTACAAGGCCCCTGTCATCCTTGTGAAAGCTAAATTGTGTATCCTGTACTTCATCTGATGAGCTCCGAGGTCAAATTAACTGGGTACAAACTCAGCAGGGAGGATAACTAACAGTCCGGTTAATGGGCAGTAAGCATTCAACCCAAGTCCTCAAGATGCTGATGGCTTAGCCAATGAAGAAGCCAACGCAGATAGCACAGCTAAGGCAGGGTAACCATAGATCATACGGGATCTGACACCCCAGAATGACATCAAACAGGGCACAACTCAACAACTTGCATTCCGCAGGGAACAGAGCAGGATGATGTGATCCTCTCCAAGGTCGAACACCTCCAGAGAGATCAGCCAGCCGGGCACTGTCCACCCCACCGAGGCAAAGCCCCTCTGCCCGCCCTGGGGCACCCACGAGCGCTGCAGCGGCAGCCGCCACACAATCGATACTTGACCTGGTCCGCCCCGAACGGGGTGATGTTGGCCTTGACCGAGCCGACGCCCAGCCCCACGAGGACCAGTCCCACGAAGGTGGCGGTGGCACAGTAGCGGGTGGCTCCCACCTGGGAGCAGGGCGCCGGGGTGGCGTTGGCGGCCGGCGAGGAGCAGTTCTCCACGGGGAACAGGGGGATGTCCCCGCACAGGCCCTGCCGGGTGTGCGGCGCGGCGATGACGGGGAAGGCCAGCATGCCCAGCAGGTACAGCGCCATGCTCAGCAGGATGGTGCCGAACTTGCCCAGCAGGGCGTCGGCCAGCCAGCCCCCGAACGGCGACACCAGGTAGGTGATGCCCATGAAGAGCAGCAGCGCCTGGCTGGCCTGCGCGCCCTCCCAGCCATAGGGCGGCCCGTTGAGGAACAGCACCAAGTTGGAGGTGATGCCGTAGAAGGCCACTCGCTCCAGCAGCTCGGCCAGCAGCACGGCGGCGCAGGCCAG
>VXBB01024960.1:31553-57730 GCA_013399915.1 Illadopsis cleaveri
ACAGCATTGCCAGCCAGGCAAGGGAGGGGATTCTCTGCTCTGAGCTAGGGCAACCTCACCTCCAGTGCTGGGGGCAGTTCTGGGTGCCACAATATAAGACAGGTATAAAGCTATTGGAAAGTGTAAAAAGGAGCGCTATGAAGACAATGAAAGGTCTAGAGGGTAAGCCACATGAGGAGAAGCTGAGGTCACTTGGCTTTTTCAGCCTGGAGAAGAGACTGAGGGAGGAACCTGTCAGAGTCCACAGCTTCCTCACAAGGGGAAGAGAAGGTGCAGGCACTGATCTCTTCTCTGCAATGCCCAGTGAGAGGACCCAAGCAAATGGCCTGAATTTACATTTGGGGAGGTTTAGCCTGGGTATCAGGAAAAGGTTCTTCACCCAGAGGGCGGATGGGCACTGGAAGAGGCTCCCCAGGGCAGTGATCACAGCACCAGCCTGGCGAAGTTCAAAGTGTTTTTGTACAATGCTCTCAGGCACATGGTGCTGACACTTAGGGTGCTCCTGTGTACGGAGAGGAATTGGACTCAATAATTCTTGTAAGTCTTTTACAACTCAACAACTCAGGATATTCTATTAGTCTATGATTCTACCTAATTTTAATGTCATCAATGGAGCCATAATTGGTGTACTGAAATACTAACCATAAGATATATATTAAAAGATTAATGGGAGAAACAGTACAGTTTTTTCAAAAAGGCTCTGTGTTAGCCCTGGGATAAATCATATGTAATGTTTTTGGGCAGGAAATCCTGAAACCATGAGATTTGAACTGGATTTCAAAAAAAGAAAGAAAAAAAAAGCAAATCAAACCAATGTGCAAGTTAAAATGGAAATGTGATCTTTCTCTAAAATGGAGTTTATAATTTGTAATGAGACAATATGGACACTAGGCTAGAATTGGCTCACTTTAAACCAACAGTCTCTGGAGGAGATCTATGAGTGCTTCTAATCAATCAGTGGTACAGCAAATTTCCATTTTCAATACTCTGTATTTATATTAGTGTTTCTCAATGACATATCTAAGTTAAAAAATTAGAAAATAGAGTAGGCAGCTTGATCTCAGAACAAAAAAAGTCTTTAAATGAATCCTTAGTTTGTCTGCTCTTGCTACTTCATTAATCCTAAAAGGTGTCAGTCAGTAAGTCTAACAGCTATGAGTGTTAGTGCTGTGGTCAGTTCCAAATTATAGTATTGATTCATTGATTGTCTTCTTCCAGTTGTGAATTATATTAGTGCTGGCTCAGACTGACTGGCTGACGGCCAAAACTTAATCTCTCATGAAAGACAACAAACAGCTCCCCATTTTTACTACCATGGTTAAGTGAGTGATTAGGAAACCAAAATTTCTTGAATGATTATCTGATAAAAAAAGAATATGTGAGATATGTGGTTGGTGATAGTCTAATTTCAGCTGCTCAAGCAAGAAACAGACTCTTTTTTTCTCCAGAATTTTACAGGTTGGAAACAGTACTACTAGCTGCTGAATTTGGAATGATATCCTACAGCCTATCACAGTTTAATTTTCTGTTGTAGATTTTTTTTTGTTTACAGGTTATTCTCCAAGACGTGACGTTCGAAAGACTCCTACTGACCGCATTTGGCATAATTGAGACTCTGCCCCTTGCTGATGGTTGACTAGTTCCACAACCAAAGCAGAACGTTTGGATAACTTTAGCTAAAATCACAAATCAAGAAACCTTGTGCCTGTCAGTAGCCAGCCCAGACAATCCCTTTTCCACCTGTTTAGTTGTAGTACCAACAGATGTGTGGCCAATAACCAAGGATACCATCGGTACTACGTGAGGCAATAGCCCCAGTAATTAATGGATTCACAACCTGGTAGATGTTTGGGATTACTGGACCCTTGGCCTCCCCCACACACCACCAAAGGCACAGGAATTAGAACACCTTGGCTCTGTAAAAATGGATTATTGTACCAAGTTTCAATTCAAAGAGAGAAGCCAATCAACAATGTGGGATGCGACTAAAATGCAATACATAAACAACAGGGAGTTCAGCTGGTGGGGACAGAGCCTAGCTGGTGATCCCATCACACATCAAAGGTTGACTGTGTAGCTTGGGGAGACTTACTTTGCTAACACCCGAAATTACAATGATTCATGACAAAAAAATTAGGTGGAAAAAATTTATCCATCTGTGGGGTTGCAAGATTTTGTTTAACAGTTTTCATAGTAAGTGTAGTTTAGTTTTGTGTACCCAGAGTGGGCCCCTTGCTGTTTCAGNTCAAAATTACTCATTGGAGCAAAGGAAGAAGAATTGCAACCTCAATATTGGCACCTTGGGTTGCTGCAGCAAAAGCATTAAAACAATTGGATACCTTAGGGTGTTAGCTAAGCAAGGAAACCAATGCTACGTCCCTCTCATTGAGTGGGCTACTAACGGATGTTGACAGTATCAGGCATGCTATACTGCAAAATAAGGCTGCCATTGATTTCCTGCTGCTGGCACAAGGACATGGCTGCCAAGACATGCTGCATGAACCTGTCCAATCATGGTGAGTCAATCCACCAGAGCATTCAGATCCTCAAGGACAGAGTCAAGAATCTTCAAGTTAAAGACAAGGACTGGTTTAATGGACTATTCAAAAGTTTGGGTTTACCAAGTTGGTTGTTGTCTTTAATTAAGAGGGGAATGTTAATTTTTGTCATTATTATAGTTGTATTAACATTGTTCCCATGTTTGGTGGGTTATATGTTTAGGACTTTAAAGAAATCTTTAAAGTCAGTGTTTGTTGTTAAACAGAAAAGGGGAGATGTGGAAGTTCAGCTGGTTGGGATGGATGGTGAGCTAGCCTTCGTTAACAATGAAGGCATCAACTCAAGGCATTGGAAAGCGGGATGTTAAGAAAGGAAACATCTAGTTGTGTTATGGCGAGGAGAAGAGGACTCTGAGTACAGTTATGCTAACAAAGCCATTCCTTATAAGGCAATGTTTTGAACTCTGGGTTATGATTGGTTGGTAACATATTCCATATATGGTAATGTTTCCAGTTCTCATTGCCCACTGGTTCCCCACCCTCAGATAATTCCTATATAATATCATGTTTTCCTCAGTTCCAAGTCTTTGAAGGAGCTCTGGATGTACAGTTTATTTCTTTGTCTTGCTATTAAAATCTTTTCTTTTCAAACTTTCTTTGTTGTTCCTGCTTCTTGATCGCTGACGTTAATGACTCCAGCTGGCAGGAATGTACTAGCCCTGGTCTCCCTGCTGACAAGGATCTATTGCCACTCCCCTCAGCTAAACCCTGGCAGCGACAATGATAGAGTTATAGGATGGTGAAGAAAAATAAAATAGTTAGTGTTTGAAACTAGTTTAAGGTATTCATACAATCAGTTTTGTCATATCAAATGAAAATTAAAATTAGAAAAGCAAAGGCAGGTCATGAGCCTTACTCACACTGCTGCTTGGACAAATTTGCACAACCCCGAATGCCTAATTTTCAAGAGCATTAGGCATTTTCAAAATTAACACTGAATGGAGAAAAAAGTTGATGTGTTGTTCAGATTTTTGATTAAATAAGAAAGCAAGTTAATTGATCTAGTTACCATTTCATCCTCTTATCTTTCAAATAACATGTAAGAGAATGCATCTGGAGACATGTTTGATCTTCTCTTATTCCCATAAGAGAGATATTTGTTTGTTATGGGAAACTGATATACTTTTATATCTATCTTATTACAGGATGTGTAATTTTTTCTAAAATAAAACAAAAATGTCATAGGAGTAAGTAATAATGTTTGGCATTTGTTTCAAAACCCAGGCCTGATAAAGTTCATGAGGTCTGGCATCTTTTCCTGTGGAATCCATAAATCAGTAATATTGTTTTGCTCAGATTAAACATTATAGAAAAGTCATAAAAACTTCTGATTCTTATGAAATCCTTCAAACACACAGAAGTTTAGTAGGGTCTGTATGACATTGAATCTTTCTTATGAGAACAGGCTGAGAGAGTTGGAGCTGTGTAGCCTTGTGCAGGTTTTGCAATAATTGATATTTGGTGAAGAGAGAAAAAGTCAGCCACAGAAGTGATCTCTGTGAGACGCTTCCCGCATCTTCCTCTATGACTGGCAAAACCAATTGCTGGCTAGCTCTGAGAATTGGCACATTGCTAACCCAATTAGAAAAACTGGAAATATCTCTATGATTACATATTTAAGAACGAAAAAACTCAGGAAGCTCTCTTGCTCCCTGCCCTCTACAGAGGAGTGGGGGGGGCTGGCAGGGCTGGGGCCCCTTCCTGGAGGAGGCTGCTGGACCCCGTCCTGGCACAGCTGCCAGGCTGTGGTGCCAGGGGCCATCCCAGTGCCATGAGCAACCATGTGTCTGGGGCGGCGCTGCAAGGCCTCAGTTGTCTCCGCATGGCTCGCAATGGACTTTATTTATTCACCCGCTTTTAGTCAGCCATCTTGAGGACAAAAAGACAAAGATGGCTGTGGTGGTACTCGATCTCCTCTCAAAACTAGTCAAGCTGATTTCCTACCGAGAGCAGCCATTCTACGTGATGCACACAAGGTCGCACATGGACCTGCCGGGGTTCATCACAGAGGGAAACAGAAGGGCAGATGCTCTCACTGCCCCTGCTGAGATGGCCCTGTTGCCGAACATTTTTGAGCAAGCCAAGATCAGCCATCAGCTCGTCCACCAGAACGCGCCAGGTCTGGTTCAGTGTTTTCACCTCACCCGAGACCAGGCCAAGGCGATCGTGGCCACCTGTCCCAATTGCCAGAAGCATGCCCTCCCCATCATGAGTGCGGGAGTGAACTCCCGGGGTCTTAACAGCTGTGAGGTGTGGCAAACAGACATCACGCACTTCTCCCAGTTCGGAAGGCTAAAGTATGTGCACGTCCCGGTGGACACCTTCTTGGGTGCCGTCTACTCCTCTGTCCACATAGGGGAGAAGTCTGGTGATGCCATCAAACACCTGGTCCAGNCTCTGTGAGACGCTACTAGCATCTTCCTCTATGACTGGCAAAACCAATTGCTGGCTAGCTCTGAGAATTGGCACATTGCTAACCCAATTAGAAAAACTGGAAATATCTCTATGATTACATATTTAAGAACGAAAAAACTCAGGAAGCTCTCTTGCTCCCTGCCCTCTACAGAGGAGTGGGGGGGGCTGGCAGGGCTGGGGCCCCTTCCTGGAGGAGGCTGCTGGACCCCGTCCTGGCACAGCTGCCAGGCTGTGGTGCCAGGGGCCATCCCAGTGCCATGAGCAACCATGTGTCTGGGGCGGCGCTGCAAGGCCTCAGTTGTCTCCGCATGGCTCGCAATGGACTTTATTTATTCACCCGCTTTTAGTCAGCCATCTTGAGGACAAAAAGACAAAGATGGCTGTGGTGGTACTCGATCTCCTCTCAAAACTAGTCAAGCTGATTTCCTACCGAGAGCAGCCATTCTACGTGATGCACACAAGGTCGCACATGGACCTGCCGGGGTTCATCACAGAGGGAAACAGAAGGGCAGATGCTCTCACTGCCCCTGCTGAGATGGCCCTGTTGCCGAACATTTTTGAGCAAGCCAAGATCAGCCATCAGCTCGTCCACCAGAACGCGCCAGGTCTGGTTCAGTGTTTTCACCTCACCCGAGACCAGGCCAAGGCGATCGTGGCCACCTGTCCCAATTGCCAGAAGCATGCCCTCCCCATCATGAGTGCGGGAGTGAACTCCCGGGGTCTTAACAGCTGTGAGGTGTGGCAAACAGACATCACGCACTTCTCCCAGTTCGGAAGGCTAAAGTATGTGCACGTCCCGGTGGACACCTTCTTGGGTGCCGTCTACTCCTCTGTCCACATAGGGGAGAAGTCTGGTGATGCCATCAAACACCTGGTCCAGACTTTCTCCTTCATGGTTATTCCAAAGTCTCTTAAGACCAACAACAGCCCTGCATACAGGTCCAGGGAATTCTGCAGCTTCCTGCCGCAATGGGGAGTGGAACATAAAACAGGCATCCTCCACTCCCCGACAGGCCAGGCAATCGTGGAGAGGACTCATCAAAACCTGAAAAGAGTCCTCTGTCAACAGCAGCAGGTTCTCAAGATCAAACCCCCCTCGGTGCACCTTGCCAAAGCTTTGTTCATGTTGAACTTTCTTAACTATTCCTTTGAGTCCCTTAACCCACCAATAACCAGGCACTTCAGATGGAGCTGTCAACTGGCCCTCAGAGAAAAGCCGAGGGTCCTTGTCAAAGACCTGGAGACCTTGAGGACGGAGGGGCCACATGATTTAGTCACCTGAGGGCGCAGGTACGCCTGCGTCTCCATGCCCACCGGACTTCGGTGGATCCCTTCCAAGTGGGTGAGGCCCTCCGTCCCCAAGGCCACCGGGGGTCAGGTGTCACAGGTTTTGGTGGCATCCCGGCAAAGGAGGAGAAAGGAGACGAGTTTCCGTGAAGAGTCCTCTCCCTCATTTTCCCTCCCTGAGTGGCTCTTTTTCTGACTGTGTTTTAAGCCCCCTACAGATCAATGGACCTGACCTAGTCCAAGATGGAGACCCCTACAGTTGTGTGAGTCCTTTGAGCTGCACTGCTCACCAGTCTCCTGCCAGTGACCATCCTGTGGATTGTCCCTCAGCCCAAAGCAAATGTTTGGAAGACCCTCGCCAGGGCCATGGAGCAGGATCACATCTGCCTGTCCTCGGCCTCTGCCCAAGATCCAATGTCATCATGCCTTATGGGGATCCCTTTTAAAGGGGAAGAGCTCCCCCCCGCTTTCCCCACATTGAGAAATCAATACAATGGTCAGGCCCCCAGTCACGTCGCCCGTTCTATCGAAACCCATACAGATCATAAGATCACCCTTCCTGTTGTCAACCCCCTGGTCCCGTGGCACGATTGGATGCAAGAGTTAAGTCCTACCCCCATAGAGCCGCAAGAGCTGGAAATCCTGGACTCCTCCCAAGCTTTCTTTTGTGTACAGTTTATTTTCACCCCGCCCAAGGGCCAGGAAAAGCTCTTCTCCCCAGTCTACCAGATCAAGGATGTCTACACAGCCGGAACATGGTGCGACAGGATCGCCCATGTGAAGATGGCCTCTAATTTAAATTACAAACCTCTTTCCCTCCCTCAAGGTGTATTCCTTATCTGTGGTGACCAGGCATGGCCAGGCATCCCCTCTCGCCTTACCGGAGGTCCCTATATGATCGGCAAGTTGGGTTTGTTTACACCCAACAAAACACAAATTATAGACTGGGCGTTCAAAAATGTCTCTAGACCTGCAACAGTCCAAAAGAGAGACCTGGCAAGTCTCGACCCAAACTGCAATTTGGAAATCATCCACTGGTCCAGGGCCAAGGCTACAGCTATGACAGTTTTTCTACCCTGGGTCTCAGTGGCCAAAACGATGGGTGAATTGGGCCGATTGGAGTGCTGGGTGGCTAAACAAGCCAATTTGACCTCCAACGCCTTGTCAGACAAGGAGATAACAAGGCAGGCAACATTGCAAAATCGGGCCGCCATAGACTATTTGCCTCTGTTACACCAGCATTCATGCGAGGAGTTTGAGGGACTGTGTTGTTTTAACTTGTCATCCCGGGCTGAGGACATCCACAAAACGATCTCAAAAATCAGAAACACGGTCAATTCCATCAAGCAAGAGACTGGAGACTGGTTTGACCAGCTCTTCAGGAGCTGGGGACTCTTGAGCTGCGTCGGGTCAATTGTAAAAACTGGACTTCTGATTTTGTTTATCATAATCATCACATTGATTGCTTTTGGACAGATAAAAAGACTGCTTTAGACTTGTTTCTTCCTCCACTACACCCCCCAACATAAACCACATCGAGCCTTCTGCTCCAGAAGAAGAAATCGAACTGAATGACCTGGATGCTCCAGAGGATGAGGATCCCGAGAACATCCTCCCAGAATGAAATGGAAAATGGCCAGCTCCTTTCGAGGACTGGCCCACAAATGTGCAGTTGTTTGGGGATCTTTATCCGAATTCAGAATAGTTAGCTCCTCAAGTGCAGTTCTCGTCATTTTAATTAGTAGAAAAGGGGGAGATGTGGTGGTGTGGTTTTTGGTTTGTACATTTTGCACCTGTTTTGTGTATTGGTTTCCAGAATGTTCTTTATAATGATTGATTCCACATATCCCCCTCCTACTCAGTTCCCTTTGGTTTATCCCAAGTTGTCTACCCTGCACCTGTTATATGTCAATCATATGTTATATAACCCCCTGGTCCTGTCCATCACTCCAGGGCCTCTCCCTAAGTTTTGAAGAGTCCAGGGAGAGCGTCGAGTGATTGGGCAGGATCCCAGCTCCCCCCTCCCCTTTCCTTATGGTTGGTTGTTTTACCTGTATGTTGTGTTATGATCCACTCCCTGGCTGTATCCCACTGGTCCTTCGCTGTACTCACCCCTGTGACCCACCCCCTGTTAAAAGCCAGTGCTCTCAGGTGCTCGAGGTCTCTCCTGAGGCAGAGCCCTGAGGTGCGGACCCCTCGTCCAATAAACTCAGCCTTGCTTTACCTCAGTGGAGCCCCTCCTTTCTCTTCCCGCCTTCGCCTCGTCGTGTTCCTGGTTAGCCAAGAACCCCAGTGTTCCTGCGGTGCCAGGGCTGGCCAAGCCGAGTGACACAGGCACTGCAGCAGGTGGCTCTTTTTTTTTTGGCATCCTGCATGAAGAAAAGGTGTTGAGTGGAGCTGGCAGCTAGCGCCACTTGTGCCGTGCTGGCGGAGACCATGTGACCAATAGAGGAGAAGAAAGGCAAGCAATTCCCTGATTGTGAAGCCTAGACAAGATGAACCTTTCAGCCCTGCAGAACTCTATAAAAACTGTTTCAGTTGATAGAACTTGAGAACAAATGAAGCCATGAACAACAGTTCTGTCCCGAGTCAGAGAAAATGAAAAGGTGAAGATATGTGAGAACAACATGGCAACATTAAGGTGGGTGAAAAGGAAGGAGGGGGAGGAGGAGGCGCTCTGGGTGTTGGAGCTGAGATTCTTCTGCAAGGTGGAGTGAGGAATATAGCACAACAAACTATTTCCCTGTAATTCATGTAGTGCATGGGGGGATGCAGCAGTCAGCTGCAGCCCATGAGAAAAAGGTACTCGCATTGGAGTGTGTGGATGAGAGGCTTGAACACAGAGAGAGAGAATCCCTGCTTCTATACTAGAACAGCTCATCCTTAAAAACTGTGCCCTGTAACTAAATGGCCCACAAAAAGCAGTTGTGGGAAGACTGCAAGCCGTGGGAGGGACTCATGTTGCAAGCAGGTTCTGGGCGGACTGTTAGCCTTGAAAATTAAAACCATGTTGGAGAAGTTCACAGAGAACATCTCCCGTAGGAAGGACCTCATGGCATAGCAAAAAAGACTTCTTCCCCTAAGTGAACCGAAGAAAGATTTTTAGAAGTGACAAACTGACTAAAAATCCCATGTTCTGTTTTCCTGCACTGTCAGTGGTAAGGAAAGAAGGGGTGGGGGAGAAAGGTGTTCTAAAGGTTTATATTTAGTTCTCATTATCCTTTTTCTGTTAATATATTTAATTCTGATAATGATTTTTTTTTAAATACCTTTTAAAGTTTTAAGCCTGTTTTGCCCTTAAAGTGTTTCTCTTCTAATCCTTATCTCAGTCCCTGAGTTTTCTTTCCCCTCCTCTGCTTAACTATAGCAAACAAAAATGAATAAATGATTTTCATAGGTGCACTGGCATTTGACCAGCATCAATCCATCACAAGCCTGGAGAAGAGAAGGCTCTGGGGAGGTCTAACAAAAGAGATGGGGAGAGGCTCTTTATCAGATATTTTAGTGATAGGATGAGAGGTAACCACTTGCAGACCAATGGAGGGTAGATTTAGATTACATATCGAGTAGAAAAATCTCTCCTTGGAGGATGGTGAGGCACTGGAACATGTTGCATTGAGAAACTGTGGGTGCCCTGTCCCTGGAAGGCTAGGATGGATGGGGCTTTGGACAACTTGGCGTAGTGGAAGATGATCCTTGAGGTCTCTGCGATTCTGTGTAATAAATAAGTGCAATAAAAGGAAATTAATCATAATGATATTGTTCAAACCACTAAACATTTACTACCTTGGACTTGTTAATTTGCAGAGATTTAGAGAAACTGAAGAACTCAACCCTGAAGCCAGCTATCTTGGGCAAAAACAGCAACTAAGTTGTAACTCAGTGCAGGCAAATGATCCAATTTTATATTTAAATCACCATAATTGTTAACAGTTAATACTAAGGTTTAGTAAACTACAGGAGGCAAAATTCCAAGGCTATGTTTAATGAAGGCAATATTATTGGACACCACTTTTACCATGAATATATTACAGGTGAAGATCAAGAGAAAGGTTTTGTTGCCTTTTCAGTCCATGTCTGCTTTTTCCCTTCCCCCACAGTTACAGCAATGTATAGGGGCATTTTTCTCCTGTTTCTAAGGAAAAACAAGCAATGAAGACAGATGATCTAATGTAGTGCTGAAAATTACTTAATCGCTTTCATAATTATGACATCTTTCTATCTGCCTATATTCACTGTCTCATGCGCTACAATGCAGCTATAAATAGAGGGCATCCAAAGCACTACAGCAACCAGTGTCAGGAATCCCATGGATCACATCAGGCAATCAGAGTTTTTATGAGACCAAAAAACAGATGGACAGGAATTATTTGCCTAAACACAGATGTCTGTTTGACTGTCTTACCTACCATCCAACTGACTCTCAGAAGGGGAATGGTTCCCTGGATTCATTATATCATATCTGCCAGTCATACATGAATGCTCACATATTTTAGTGCACTGGAAACAGCATTAGTTGCCTACCTCAGGAAACTGAACTCTGCACAATATACGTATCTGCTGCTTGCTAAAAAAACCTGAAGAAACAAAGTCTACACCCACAGGGCACGAGGAATATTTAAGAGTAAAGCTGTATGATGCAGGTACATCAGCCTGGAGAATACCTTGCTTATGTCGAGATGGCAGGGACAAAGTGTTCAGCCAGAACTATGTAACAATCTGTTATTCAGGTCAGAGTACCAAGACGCAACCAATGCATGATATAATTCTCTTGCTGTTGGTTAACAGGATTTAAAACACTTGCAAATATTTTTAATCTATTAGGTAGTATCTTTCCTTGGTTTATTCCCTCATTCCCAACAGTCACTGTTGTTCTAAAAGCATCAAAAAAAAAAATAGTTATAGGTGAGACTACTGCCCAGGGCTAATAAATGTCATAAATCCAGCAACTAAATTCAACCAGCCTTGATGTGTATAAGCATCTTCTGCTTCTCTTGAAAGATTTAACTCTTTAGATCTCATTGCTTTCTGCTTTCCCTAATCCAGAAGATATCTGTTCTTGTCTGGTTTGTCTCTACTTTTAACTTCTTGTTTGCAGTAGGGAGATACATACTTAGATAACAGAGAAGAAAATAAGTACTTTTATTTTCTGTATGAACAATGAAGAACATTTAAAGGAATAAAATTGCTGAAATTCAACAAACTGAGACAGAGTGGAATGGAGCATATACAAGACAACCCATGGAAAGATAATGACAAGAATTCTAAATTTAAAATGCCACCTCTTAGGCAAAGGAACACACTAGGGACATACATACAGAGTCAAAAACTTTCCCCTTAGCTATTGTATCTACAATGTCTGCCTGTACATATCTTTATTCTCACTCTTCTCCTGTGAAGCAGTTGATAATGCCCAGATCACACTGGAGGAAATGGTATAAGGGCTTTGTCAAGAAATGGGTTTGACACAGTCTTCTGTTAAGGGAGATTAAATTTACTTCTTGTAGGGCTTTCCTTTACTGGCTCTCTATGGTCCACTTACACTGAAGAAGACCAGCGCACACAGCTGACAGACATTTGTTTGTAGCAAATTTTTTGCACAAACCTATTTTTGATGATCTCACAAAAGGGAGCATGAATCCTTAAAACCAAATATGTGAAGATACATTCATAGAAATGTTCATCGCCAAGTAGTTACATGCCAATAAATGGCTCAGGACACATGAATATTGACAAGAAACAGAAAATTCTGAACCAGAGAGTTTCTGGGATAGATTATTGAAGTTCCTCATTTTCTGCCAAGAATCAACACAACAGTTGTGGTTTCAGAAAACTGAGATCCTACAGAGCATAAAGATTTTCCCAGTACATTCCCAGTACATAACCAGCGAAGAGAAAAAGTTCATTTGTTCTTCATGCAGATAGTGAGAAAAAGCCCAGGAAATGTTAAAGTTTGTATATACTAGAAATATAAACCACAAGATGTGTTACTTTTCTAGGGAGTCAGATGATGAAGAGTAAATGAAAACCCAAGAAAGCTTAATTTGACAGTTCCTGTCACTTATAACCAACAAAAATATTTTAATGCTTAATTCCTCACTGAATCTATTTTAGTTACAGTATGTTGAAACTAAGTGTAGTAACTGCTCTGCTTCACAGAGAAAGTGCTCATAAAATAAATTACTTTTCTTGCTACATGTAGAAAACTGCCCTATTATTCTTTTTACCCCATATATTTCAAATATTTTCTTTTCCCCATTTTTTTTTAATAGCTAGTGCAAGTAAAGATCATTTGTTTTATTGCTACATCTCTAATATTTTCATGGAACAAAAGTGGTACTATTCTTTTAATCCCTAAACTAATGAAAATTCCAGAAAACATTAAAATTAAAATATGTGAATTGATTTTAAGAAAAATTAAACATTTGAGAGTTTGCAATAAGAACTCATCTAAAACAGGTGGGGATTTTAGGTGTGTGCATCTGTCCTAGGTACAGAGAAAAAGTGGGGTGGATTTCTAGTGCTGTTTAATTCCATACTATCCACGTCACTGCTTGGGGTATAGTTTTGGCTAGAAGTGAGAGTTTGCCTGTCTCACCCTGGAAAGTGTGAGATACTGAGATCAGGGGGGCTGGGCTGCCACTCGGCACCGCTCTGGGAGAGCTGCAGCAGGAGAACATCCTGTGCTGGCCCTGGAGAGCCCCAAGCACTGCTGTGCCACACTGGGGAGCCTTCCTACGAGACTTGTGACTGCTGCTTGCCTTTGGGAGAGAGATACTGCACCAGGAGAGTGGCAGCAGAGCCCAAAAACCCCAGCTGGAACAGAAGCAGCTGCACTAACACTGCTGAACACAGCCACGCACTGTGGCCCAAAGAGTGGGCAGCGCAGAACAGATAATACAAGCTCTGAGGAGTTTGCTTTCTGTGCCAGTTCTTCATTGTCTTGGGGATTTTTTTGTATTCCGGTGGGTGGAGGCAAGATTTGGTGATGAAAACCCTTTTATGGGTAAAACATCCGCTCTTTTGTATACCTTCTTTTTTTTTTTTTTCTTTCTAATTCCAGTACTTCGTTTTCCAACTTGAATTTTTCCTAGCGTTCCTCCATTACCAAATAGGCAGGGGAAAAGCAACAGCTTGAGCAGGGTTTAGTTTTCCAGCTGGGTTTCAAACACTACAACATCAGTTTGCACTCCACTTTTACATTATTTTCTGATGACTTTAGTCAGTTTTTGTTTACCTAGCACTCTAGTTTATTTAAATATATGATGGTGTAGTATCAGACTCATTTTCTAAGTATGCCTGACAATAAATAAAGACAGAGAACAGTTTACAAACACAAAAATATGAAAGAGCTGATAGTACTAAATAGATAATAATTTTAGAATTTTCCATATCTTTATAAAAATTCAGCAACAACCTGTGTAAGAATTGTACAGACTACCTTATCCTTTGTATAGATCCTCTTTAAAATATCTTAGGGCAAAAGGATGTTCACAACTACTAATTTGTTTTTGAAAGCCCTTGCAATAGCTATTTTGGAAATTCAGATTATAGTAAGTCAATATACAATCTGACGCAATAATAGATTAACAAATAATTAAAGAAAACATTTATAAACCACTAAATATTTATGATACATAATTAAGACAAAAATAAAAATTAAAGAACTGTGAATTTTTGCAGTTCACAAGACCAGAGAACTGAATTAATTCTAGCTTAATTTATATGATTCCTTGCACTGTTCGTTTCAGCTTGGTTAGTATTCTAACTAGTGAGCAATTAGCACTGTGCGCTTCAAATATTGCTGGGTTTTGGGTTGGTTTTTTTTGTTTCCTCTGTTAAACTTATGCATTTGAAAGTATTATTAACAAACATGAAGCTTCATCTGTCTCTTAGTTTTCTCTAATAATTCTGATAAGATCAAAATATCTCTTTACTACAGCCATTCAACCTACTCTACCATTTATCTGCTTCCGTCCCTCTAGTTCTGCACCTGTCTAGTGAAAATTATTACTTAACCGTTGGAAAGGTACAGGTAGATTTGTGTCTCTTTAACAGGGAAATCAGGGTTTCAGCAGTAGTTTCCTATATGTACTAGGGCTAAATGTGCATTCATGTGGGTCTGTTTTGTGTGATGCTTGCAATGAGAAGGGTTAAAAGGCTGGAAACCTGACTGTGCCTCTGGCTGCATCACCCTTGCATTACCGACACTGGTGAAGGAATGGGCCCCTCATACTTTTGCTATTCTGTAAACATTTACCGTCACAGGGCTCTTCCATCTTAGCTCAACTGAAATATTTCTGTTTCCAGGACTCGAGAAAATTCATGAATATCCAAGATCTGGTTTTAGTTTTTGAAATAGACATGTCAGGATTATTATTTTTCTTCTTTTTTTGTAACCAATGGAAGATTTCTTATACTTTTTTTTCTTTTCCTACACAAATAGCAGCCATGTTACCTTTTTTTTTCTACCTATTGTCACATCAATTTGTGACACAGTATGTATAATTTACATGTTTCTAATGACTTTTTATAAACTTACAAGAACAAATATTTGTAGGTCAGTCACTTTTCTCACAGACTTGTTCCACAGATAAACTAGTACAAACAGTGTTTTTACAAGAACAATCTTGGGCAACTATGCATTAGAAACTTTAAAGTATCAGCTTGAAGAGGTAAGCAAAATAGTAACACAGAAAAGCAGGAATATTTCATGTGATCAGTTCTCATGAAAGCAAATTATCTGAGATCCAGTATTGCCTTCAGGAGCAACATTTTTTATGATGCAGCTTCTTGTGCTTTTTGTGTGGAGAATGGCATTTTAAGTAGCAGGCCAAGGCTTTACTATGCTTTATCAATTTGTGATCAAAGAAGATACCTTTTCTAACATGTCTTATTATCCTAAAAAGGGGAGCAAATTACAAGCCACTCCTTCCTATTCCTCCAAGATGAGTCACATTAAAAAAGAACAGTGCAAACCCAACATACATCAAAGGCTACAACAGAGAACTGAGATTATCAGACTATGAAAATTGCAAGCTGATACATCTGAAGCAGGAAGGGGGAAAGGTTTTTTTTTTTTTTTTAATAATCTTTGAAAGCCTAACTGCAAGAGAAGGAAGAGCTTACAAGACTCTTGGTTTTTCCAGTCATAGAAGCAGAACATTAGTGCTCCTAGCTGTGCTTCTAGCTCAAGCTAATGTGCAGCAGGCCTCTACTTTATGTAGCAGTCTTCTTGAAGATGCTGTATGCAATTGTTTGTCTTTTAGTCAGTGTTGCTTTTACTCCATGTAAATCTGTAATGAATACTAAGTTCTTCCTGGAAGACATAATTCATCATTTCTATACTTTACTGCAATGACTTCACAATCCCAGACCCATGGACTTTGATAAAAGTGACCAGGGGCAAGTTGCGTAAAGGAGAAAGTGGAGCCTCAGATACAGACTGTTATAAATCATGTATAAAACCAGGGCTGTACTACTCATTACAAATGCTTCTTGAAACCAGTAATAAAATAATCTTCTTTACAGAAATGAGAATAAAAAAGAAGGGCAGATGTCATTTTCAGGAAAATAATTGATTGGTGAGATGAGAGAAGAGAAACAGGAAAAAACAACATCTACAGGAAATCAACTGTTAATAAATATCAAAAACTGCAGTCAAGTGACAAGATAAGCTGCAGCATATGTTCCTTCAGCTACAGAATGGAAATCATTTTCTATAGAAGAGATGCTGATAAGTCTGCCTCCTCCCCAAAAGGCAATCATTTTACATTTTACATTATTTGAAAAGAGCCTGATTATTTTCCTTTGAATGAAAAGAGATGATTCACATTTACCTGTCAACAGAATTTTCAATTCAATTCTGTTTCGCCTGCGTATTTAAAGGCATATGACCTAACCATAGCATTCTAGGGGGGATCTTCAGTGAGACGTAAATAAATAATAATTCACAGCCACAAATATTGCTTTACCTTCACCCTATTCAAATTACTAAAAATTAAAACCCCAAGAGTCTATTCAATGTGTCTTTTTTTATTTTTTCCCCCTGTAACAGATAACACATACATGCAGTGTTCTCAACAAGGTTAGAGAAGATACCCTCACAAAATAACACACTATGGAAGGCAACATACGAAAATGATTGGGATGTCATTTGAAGTCCAGATTCAAAAGTAAAGTTTTGTCCCAGATATGTTTTGCAATTCTCTAAACAAGGTTGGTGCAGTAGTGCTTGCATAGATTCTGACAGGAGGTAGGGAGAACAAGTAGAGGCAGTAAAAGATTAAATGGGCATCCGGTTTTCATTATCAATGGATTAGTATTCAAACCTCTCTTTTATTAAGCAGGAAAGCTGGAAAGTGGAGTCTGATTAGGAGTTGAAAGGTTTGTGAAATGTCAATATCTTGACAAAATTTCAATAATCCTTCTCATAATGTCCTGATACTACTGCTTTTTCTCTACTGTCGTATTTTAAGTCTACTAAGAACAGACAAGAGATAACAAGTAAGTGCCTGTAAGTCAGAAACTGAGAGACAAGGGGATTCAATTTTTCCCAACACATGGGTCAAAAACAACAGTTTCTGTAGAAGGCTGAAAATCCCCAGAAAATAGCCTCAGGAAGAACAAAACTGATCCCAGTGATTAGCCTTTACATAAGGGTTTTTAAAAGAAGAATTCCTTTGCCTTTATCAGTGGGGCGCCAGTAAGGGTCCTGCATTAGTAATACTGTCCTTCTGCAAGCAGGTTTTGGTAGAGCACTTCCTTAGTGGATGACTCTCTCCTTGCCCTATCTGCCTGACATTCACACACTTTGACCTTCCTCTTCCACCAGTGCTGCCTCGGGCAGCTGGAGGGCTCCTTGGCAGACTGATATCACCCAAACTCTGGGTAATTTACACGGCATATAGGATTTTTCGAGTAAGCACAGAGCCACTTGACTTAAGGATCTGCCAAGACAAGGTACAATTTACACCCACCAGAATTTGAGTGGAAAAAAATATCCTCTGGTTCCCTTCTGTTTGAGCCAAGGCAAGATCATAACTTATTTAGAAAACAACACTGGGTAACAAGGATTAGAATAAGATAACTCATGAACCTGAGTTCATGAAGAATCTGAAGAAATTTGTCCTTTTTCCAAATATGGTTAATTCATATAACAAAATATAAGGGAACATAGAGCCTATGTGATTTTGCTTACTGAAGCTAGGCACCTGGACTGACCAGACTTGCAAAGAAGTGACTTTCTGGGTAACATCAAAATTAGCCCTCACATAAACAGTGATTTAGAGCACCCAGCAATAACAAGCCCATAGCAAATAAATATCATACTTATTAAGTAATTATATAACATCTCTTCTCCTTGTAGAGACCTAGAAAGAAAGTTACCTAGGATTCAAAATAACAACCTTTTTGTACTGAGAATTATGTCAGGTTCTACTGATGACATTTTTTATTCATGGACACTGACTCTAGAGTGATATAAGGACAGTCCTCAGAAAAATAAAAAATTCTTTACTAAACCTAAAAAGCTTTTCAGACATTGACAACTATAAGAACGATTTAACGTATCAGTGAATTTTAAAGTACTTAACCATAATTCCATGTGGAATTATTGAAAAAAAAAAATCTAGGTAAGTATGACTAATGTTAAATATTTTTCAAAGTGAATGTATAAATGTTCCAGACAGGACCATGCCAATGAAAAGTGTTAAGCAAGAGCAGATGCTGAATTTCAAACTCTTGTAGCCAGTACCTCATTTTGCTCACAAATAATTGAGCATATTTGTGTGAATAAGTCAGCAGAGCAACTGAAGAATCAGCTACTTGATGTTTCTTTTTAAATTCACGAAACTCTGAAACATCACCATTTCTCATCTTGTATCCATCTTGATTCTCCTGAAAGTTTCAGCTTTTGAAACAAAATTCATAATTATGCTAATGGAGATGGACTTTCCTGGCACAGGGAGTTTGAAGTACTTTTAGCAGTGATTTTCTGATTGAATCTGCAACTTGTGCCACTGTGACTCCGTGTTTTCACTCCGCTGTATGTGTGACAATTTTTTCCTCATTGAGATGACCCACAATCACTAGTACAATGCTTTAAAAGAGGTTAATTGAATAGGGAAGTCATCATGGTAATTATTCCAGATGATACCAGCACTACAAGGCTTTTCAAGTGAATTTAATTTCAAAAATATAAAGACACTGTTTTATCACTCCATTCATAAAACATTGAAGTTTCCTACCCCATGGCCAGAAGTGCTTTAAGTCTGCCTTTGGACATATTTCTCAAACATACATATAGAATATAACCAGGCATAATATATCAAGGGAAGCTCAGCTGTATATTCTCACTGGAAAACAGCCTCTCTATACAGTGTACCAAGTTAGATTTCAGGATGAAAAAAAGAATGGACCCACACACTTTGTCTGTGCTGTGTTCAATGGCATCAATTTTCCATCAAGGAAGGAGAAGCAAAATCAGGGAAGATATTCTCTGTGGATGGAAAGCTTTTCTAACCTTAGTCAAAATCACATTACAGTGATGAGTTCTGGCCTTGTTCTATCTAAATGTAAAAAGAACAAAAAAAGAAATTCTCTCCAACTTGGATTCTCTTAGTGCTCTGACTAGTCCTAAGGTTGCTCTCTGGGAGCTTTGCAGTTCTCCATGCAAGTTTTCTCTATCCAAATTCTATAGCACTTGTGTCAAATAAAAGCTCATTCATCTAAATCTCTCTTTAAATTCATGTGTGACCCAAGACAAAACATTTTTCTTTCCTATACCTGCATGTCTACCCTCAAGAATACAGTGGAAAGGAAAAAAAAAATCATAGCTACTTCATTCTGTGTGTTCTGCTTCAAAAGTTGCTGTGCTTGAACAGGAAGAGATGACATCTCACATTTCTGCCTATTTTTGCTTCTGCTACTCAAAAAGGAAGAAAATCAAATGTTTCTGTTCCACATGACTGTACAGTAATATGCAGCTGACTCAACTAAGTGACATACAATGGAATTGCATCTAATTTTTTCATTTTCACACAGTAGTAACAGATACTCTGAATGTTCTGATTTTCTTCTCAGCTGCTATGTACTTTAAGCCTCAGAACGCAGGAAAAATACGGTTGCATTAATGGTGGTTCAGCCTTACTTAAAAGTAACATCCAAAGAGCTCAGCAAGCAGAAGGGAGAGTTTGTGCACTAGTCTCTGGCTTGGGCTCTGCTTCTGGGATAGTCTAGAAATTTCTCTAGGGACCTTAGGCTGCCTGGAAAGGGTCACTGTGACAGTTTTGCTCTGGGCAAGCTCTAGCACTTCATCTCTGACAAGTGCTCCTCCCAGTAAAAGTGCATTTCAGATTTAGTTTGCAGCCAGCTCTTGTCAAGAGAGGAACTGGATGTCTTTTGGCTGGTGCCAGGTAGGGACGCATGCATTGGCGTAGCCTGGTGCCACAAGCAGAGCTACAGAATCATAGAATACCCCAAACTGGAAGGGACCCACAAGGATCATCAAAGTTCAACCCCTGCCTCTGCAAAAGACAGTTCCAAGAATAACACCATGTACCTGAAAGTATGATACAAAAACTCCTTGAACTCTTCCAGGCAGGTGCTGTGATCCCTTCCCCATTTGTTAGGCGATAATCCTCATCCCGTAATGGGTTGATCTAACTCCTGTAATGCCTTTTGCCATTAATATATTTAAACACTTTCTTTGTGTTATACCCCACAGTACTGGCCATCTTCAACCCCAACTGAGGTTTGCTCACATGAATTTTCTCCCTACAGTGGTGAGCAGCATCTCTGTATTCTTGTCACATTCACCTGACTTTGCTTCTACTGGGCATACACCTTCTTTTCTTACCTTACCTTCAAAAAGAGATCCCTGCTCAGCCAAGCCAGCCTTCTGCCTCGTCTGCTTGACTTCCAATGTTTTGGAATTGCCTGATGCTGCGAGTTTTGGAGGGGGAGTTTAAATGACTGGCACTGATGTACACTAGCACATCCAAAAGCATTCTCCCAGGGAGCCTTACCCATTGGTTCCCTGAGCAGCCTGAATTCTGCTCTCCTCATGTCCAGAACAGGGTTTTCTGTCACTTTGTCTCCTGTTAACAGGAATTTTACACTTGATTCCCTCATAGTCACTGTGGCTAAGATAGCCACCAATCTCTGCACCACTCAAGAAACCCTCTCTGTTAATATACAACAAATCAAGAAGGACATCTTTCCTAGTCAGCTGCCTTAGTACCTCTGCAATGAAGTTGTCATCCTACTGGATTTTGTGAAAAAGGGTCTGTTGACCTCTGGATGCGACAGGTCCATAATAAACAACAATGGGGATGTGCCCCAAGGCATTACTTTGGGACCCTTTCTAAAGGTCAAGGACTTGAGGGAAGACAGAATCCAACTGCTAAAATAGGGAAGAGCACTCTAGTTACTTAGGAAAGCTGGCAGGCCTTTAAGGACAGCACCACCAAGCGTCAGAACAGTCCACCACGGTACCTAGAGAGACAAGCAGACATACTGGAAGCTAGGTTGGCTAAGCAATGAACTCATGACAAAGCTCCAAGCCAAAAAACAGCATAGAGGAGCTGGAAGATGGAAAAGTCTAGAAAGGAGGAGTTTTGAAATACAATGCAGATATGAAGGATTGGTGCAAGGAAGACTAAAGTCCAACTAGGTTGAAAAATGTCACAATAACATCAAGGCCAATAAGAAATTCTACAATTGCAGAAAAGGACTAAACAAGGATGTGCCGAATGGAAGAGGTAATTTACTGACAGGAGACAGATCTGAGGCTGATGTATTCTGTGCCTTCTTTCCTTCTTTTGGTTAAACTTCACCAGCAGGGTCTCCCAAACCTCCATGCATAATTAGAAGTGTTCAAAGTAGGAAATGGCTAACAGTGAATGAGGCTGATCTGGGAATTACTTGAGAGAATTTCACAGATCTGTTTGATGTTATTGTATTCCATACCCATCTGTGCTCAAATATTGTTACTGTCTCTTGTGGACCCTGTACCCAGAAAAGAATCACAGGGGCAAGCAGTTGCTGGTCTTTTTAAAGTCAGGTTGCACATGCAGAACTCTCTTTTCTCTCTTGGCTTGACTGGCAACTGTACGAACTGAGAAGTTGTATCAAAAATTGTTGCAGAGTGAATTTTGCAAAATCTACTGACGGTGCAGAGTCCGAGCAAGGCTGAGGTCAGGGCACCAAGTATCAGGGCTTAAGAGTCCTTTTTTCCCCCTCACATTGGAGCAGGGACCCAAGACAACAGCACCAACACCAGAGGAGTACAGCAGGTTGCTGGAGGCAGCAGTGAATGGCAGCACTAACCCCACACACACTGGCAATTCCCATATGCCACTAGAAATGCTTTTTAAGATGCCACCTTCCTGTTTTTATGTTCTAGGGGGAACGTTGAGCTGAGAGGGGTTTGTCCACCTTTACCCTTTTGTCTCTCTACATGTGGTTGTACCATCTTTGGGAGATGTTACTTTACCATTTTGAGTTTCTCTGTGGTCCTGGGGAGTCACTGAGATTTCAGCAACTTTGAAAGTAGTGATTATTACTGTTATTTTTTGCCTATTGCTATTTCTTTTGTTGTTTAACTATCATTTTAAAAAAAAATTATATATAGTTGTATCCCTTTCTCTTTAGTGGTGAAAAGGATTTGTTTAAACTTGGAGTTAAACCAGTTAAACTGGTTAAAAGGGGAGGTATCTCATTTTAGAGTGTTCATCTCTTAAAATTGTCCCACAGCAAGTCAATCTGTTAAGACACAATTGAGGTGGTATCTTTGGCAAGGCCACTCTCTGTCATCTCTCGTAAGTCAAGCAGACTCGGGTAGGACCTCCAACGACTTTACAAACTCAAATATTATATGCATTTTATATGAAATTCAAAGATAACAAATGGAAAAACTGTAGACATGGACTGAGTTCGCTTTTGGCACCACATTTTCAGACTTAAAAAGCACAAGATGAATTCAATGTGGATTTTTAACCTCACTGCCTCTGGTGATACAATGACTGGATCTGTGGACATAGATGTCATTTGCCTTGATGGCAGCAAGTCAGATACAAGATAGGAGATTGGAATCTGGATGTGATGAAAATCAGTACACAACGTTGGGAAGTAGAGCTCACAGGGACACAGTTAACTGGGCTGTACTCTGCCTGGAGGATGTCAGTAACTGTCGTAGTGCAAGGTCTACCCTGGGATTTGTTCTGTTGAGCATCTCTATCAGTAACCTGGAGGAGAGAACGCAGACCACACTCATTAGGTTTGCTCATGACAGCAAGAGGGAAACATTTGACACACTTGAGGGCCAGGCTTCCTTCTGTTGATCTGGATGGATGGAAGGAAGATACTGCAACTGAAATTCACCTCAGAGGCCAGCTCTAAAGCTAAGTTTCTGCAGCAACAGCTCTACTGGGATGAGAAACAGTTTTGTGGAGATGACCCAGCACCTTGCTGGACAGCAAGCTGAGCAGCAGCCAGCTGTTCAACAACCAGCAGGGAGAGCAGCACCTGAGACGGTGTGAGCTGGGATACAGCACAGAGGAATCACCCTTTATTCGGTGCTTGTTGTATCACATGTAGATACATTTTTGTGCTTCTGATGCAAGAAAAATATAGATAAAACAGAATTAAATGAGCAGAAGACACCAAGGTGGGGCAGAAGCCTGAGCCATGCAAGGAGAGGCTGCAGTGCTCGGCGTTTCTACTGGGAAAAGGGACAGTTTGGGGGGTGCCCAGTGGCATCCTGAGTATCAAGGAAGGGGGGTAGAGGAGATGCAAATGGTGTTTCCACAGCACCACATGCAAAGAGGGTGAAAGGCAGTGACACAAGCTGGAGTCCAGCTCAAGTTGGACATAAGGAGCAGATTTTTGCCAGAAGCTCAGGAGGCTGGACTGTCTCTGACTTTTGGGAGTTCCATGCCCCAGCTAGGTAAAATGCTGAGCATCTTGGTCTGAGCCCAGAACTGGTTCTTCTCTGGAAAAGAGATTGGACTAGGGACCTGCGTCTCTTATAGCCTGATTTATGCTAAGATCTGAAGCTATCAACCATCAAAAATTAGTCACATTTATTTAAATTGAAACTTCAATTGTTAAAATAGGAGAATAATTTTACACCCTCAAAGATGTGATTTTTTCCAGGGAACATGTCCAATAATAATCCAACTGAAAACAGCAATATTTGCTTATGAGATTTCTAGTTGAGATTGTATTATCAATAGAAAAAAATCTGGAAATTAAATGCTGCAGGGATTTATTTTTTTCTTCAGCCTAATGCTTCAGCATGGATATCCAGTGGGTTTATCCTGTTTCTATTAATCTCCTTATCAATAGGAAATGACAGAATGCATATTTTCCTCAGACAGGCTGTATTGCAGAGGCCAGATGTGTATAAAACCTGATTAAACTTGTACAATGCCAGTATTCAGTAAGGTACAACATGGTTGACTGTTTTTTCAAAATGTGAGGACATTTTCAAGGCTGTGAGGTTCCAGCTGCTGAGTGACAAAGATAATGACAAAAGATTTTCCCAAATGAGAGCCAGGAGCAGCGAGCAGTTACTGTACATGCATTTAATAACCTGACTCAAGTAATTTAATGTTCCCATAGGACTTCTTAGGATTTGTAGTAATCTATCCTCTCTTTCACATGATTTGGGAGTAGTAGTAGCAGACACTAAAAGTCTAATAGTTGCGGGGTTCATGAGGTCGTATTTTCGAAAGGTATTTAGGTACTTAAGCAAGCAGATAAATAAATATCTAATGCAATTTTCAGCATGCTGAAATGTTAGGCACAGTCAATGCACAGAAGTCAAGCACCTTATCAGATAAAATAGCTTCAAGTATCTTAGGATCATGGAAGGAACATAAATACTCTCACACTGCCCTTTCTGTAAGTCAATTTCAGATACCCAAACACAAGACTGAAATCCTGTATCAGTGTGTAGGTAGAGTGCTGTCATGGTTTAGGAATGATACTACCCAATTTAGTGCCCCCTTCCCACAAGACTCTCCTGAACCAGACACTGCTTACTTGCTCCCCTCTGCCTTCCTCTCCCACTTCCTGCTCTGTGGATGGAATTGGGAACTGGAGGCACAAAAATGTAATTATCACATGTTAAGAACAATTTACTGGAAACAGTGATGTGATAAGAAAATTAACAGTAACAGCAACAATATTAACTTAAAAAGTTACGAAAAGAGAGAATGCAAAAATGCTCATTGCAGAGCCCAAATCAACCTGACTGCTGCCATGTTTTCCCAACTGGAGAGAACATGACTTCTACCCCAAAAGTGAGCGAGAAAGTCCCTCGCCCTCGCCCTCGGCAATGACATGAGACGCTCGCCAATAATACCAGGGTCCTGGCCACACCCACATTCTCCAAGCTCCACCCCATCATGGCTACTGCAGAAAATGGATTTATCTGTGGCTGAAACCAGGACAAGTACTGCCCTTATGGGTACTGTCAGAAGGCTAGTGGTTTGTGTCTCAGTGACTTTCCAGAAAGCCAGTGCTCCAGCTGATTTAATTCTTATCTCCAATACCTTCTCTGTAATATCTATCAGCCTTTGCTTCTAATGTCTTTGCACATCACAACCTAATTCTTCTTGTCTGGTGTGGTATTTTGTGGTAGCCTGCTTATAAATTGTTGCATACAGAGTGGTAAAGAGAAAATCAGGCTCATCAACAATTTCACAGAGGCTGCTGCAATGTGAAAGGTACATGCTCAACGCAAAATCAAACATGGATTTTTAAGAAAAAAATTTAAAATTTGTTTAAATCCTACTTATTTCACACTATATAAAAATTTTAATCTAGATGATTATATTAATATATGAAATAATGTTTGTTAATTTTTGATTGTGACTGGCAGTGCTAAAAACAACTAAAACCCACTAATTTTTACCTCAAAGTTGTGTCTATAGGATTCATATGGATGTCTTTTGCTCATTATTGTTGCATTAAAAAAAAGAACCCGAAAGCAGAATTTCTTGAAAGTGCAATTTAATACCTCCTTTAATTCATGGACTGCTTCTTGTTGTCATTTCACTGTGGAAATGTGGAATGGTGACACTGAGAATAAAGGAGGGGACTCTTCATAGAAACTTTCCCACTCTGTTCACCACTGGGATGCAAATTCCTCCAGGGAGCAATAGGCATGTACTATACAAGTGGAGAATCGAGATTCGTGTATCTGCTCATTTTTCATTTTTAGTGCTTGTATGTCTGCAAGAGACAAATTGTTATGGTTTTGCAGGCTGGAAAGAAGTTCAACCCTCAATTTATCTCATTCATACATGGTAGCTAAGCAGATTATACAGCGATTAAAAAGTGCTATAGTTCAACAGCACCCTATTTTTCAATATGGAGTGCCACGTATCCTAGTTCTTACACCATATGCAAACTGATCTAAGATATTTGTAAAGCTAAAAATTTTAGAAATAGTAGCAGTTTTTTTGAGAAAAGAAAGGAAAACATAGAGTGATCTTACAATTGAAATATTTTATCCTGGAAAGACCACTGATAGCATTGAAGCATCATTGCTGTGAGGAAATCTGCCTCCCCATCACTCTGCCATGCATATAGCAATAAAATGAAAGATGGAGTGTTGTCTATTGCAGAACAAAGACAAATAGCAAGGACCAAATGTGGCCAGGAGAGATAGGAAATAGGAATGATTTTACAGAGACCATGGTGGTTATGTCTAAAAATGTTTGTCCTTTGAAATGCATTAGACTAGACCTAGAAGTAAAATTTGTTTCTTAACTAGTGATTCCAGAGGAGAGTCATAAAGATCAGAGGGCAGGAGCACCTCTGCTGAAGCCAGTCTGAAAGTGTTTGGGTTGTTCAGTTGGAGAAAGCTCTGGGGGGCTATATAGCAGCCTTCCAGTATATGAAGGG
>VXBB01024961.1:246-20411 GCA_013399915.1 Illadopsis cleaveri
CGCCGCTTTGTTCGAAGGCTCTGACCAAAAGGAAAGCTTCAAGCCTGAGGATCTTCGCCCACCACGACACAGGGAGGGAGAGGGCGGCCCCCCCTTCCGTCGGGGAAGATGTGCTTGAAGCCACTGCCTTCCCCCCCGTGAAAGGCTGACGTGAAAAGTCACGTCGGCCAGTCCCAGCAGAGACGGGGAGGACAGGCTCAGAGCCGGGGCAAAGAAGACACTGGCTAAAACCACTTCTCGACACAGAACTCTTGAATTTTTTGTTAACTGGGGGCACACAATAAATGTAAATTTGGGGTGGGGAGACACAGCAGGAGTAAGTATTGCTCAGTCTATTCAGTCACACATTTCCGATTATCTCTGCCCAAAATACCTCAGCCGAAAATCCAAGAACATCCTTTCCTGGCTCTTCTCTATTCAGTTTAAACCCACTGATGCACATAAATGCCCTGGATACCAGCCTGAGGGAGCCCGCTGCTGCTCCGACCGTGCCGTCGGGAAATCCCTTCCCGAGCCCTCCGGGGGGCTTGAGGGTGAGCCCCTGCACTGTGTTTCGCCGCATTTCCCTCAAAGAAGTGAGTGAGAGTCTCCCACCCGCAGCCGGTCAGTCCTGGCGGCGAAAGCACCGGGCGGAGAAGGGCTGCAGGGTGTGGGGAACACGTCACCCCGCAGGTTCGAGCAGGGACCACAGCAGCCCGGGCCAGAGAGGCGCTGGCTCCCGGCAGAACACCCAGCCTCCCTCAGCCGTGCCCAGGCTCCCACCCGCGGCCCGGTCACCGGGCAGTCCCCGGACGGCTGGACAAGGACAGGCAGAAGTCCCTGCCTTCGAGGGACAGGGTGGCCGTCGCCATTTTAACCTGCTCCGAGCAGGCCCACAGCAGAGAGGCAGCGGGTGATCTTTTGCCGCTCTGGAGGCTGCGGGAGAAGGATATTGGGGAGGGCAGGAATTCACCTGGGCAGGTCACCCAGTCTCCCTGCAGGCTGCTTGGACACCTGCCTCGGAACCCAAAGCACTGCTCACAGACAAGACAAAGAAAACCTATAATTTTCTCTTCCAGATGGGATGAAGAAGCACCAACACGTTTTTGGGATCATTCAGTTCTGCAGCTACAAACTGAATGCTGCTTGTCAGTTCCAGTTCAGTATCTTAAGCATAGCTCAACCTATTCATTCCAAAAGACCTCTAGGCTTTGGCTAACACCTTATGAGGATGGAATTTTATTTTAGATTAAGTATTAAGGAACTCTTTCAGTATCAACCATAGTGTCTCAGAATGAACAACCATCATTTTTCCTTCGGTTTCTTAAGGCACCAAATATAAGAAAATAGGATCTAATGTCAAGGTGGTTTTCTGATAAGAACGATCTAGACTGGGCAACTTTCCTATATAGAAGAGTGCAGAAAGCAGGTTGGAAAGAAAGGTGACATTCGGCGTTTATTATTATATTTTCACTTCAATACATCTTTTAATGTAGCATCCCACTCAGCACCAGCCTTCCCAGCGCCGCCCCGCGCAGCATCTCCTCCCCGGTGGGGCCAGTGCCCCGGCACGCTCTGGTACCCGGGATCGCGGCCGGCACTCCGCCGCGGGGTCCCAAGCAGGAGCGTGCTGTGGGCAGAGCAGGAGCCGCCCCGCGGCAGGTTAGTGCTGAGGATGCTGAACCACCCGCCCCCGGCCAGCTCCCATTGTACGTCCGCTCCACGCCTGCGCCCTGCCCCACGCAGCCCCCGCCCCTGCCCTGCTGGGCACCGCCGGGCTCGGAAACCCTCGTTCTCCGTCACTGACACGCGTTTTCACTTTGTTCTGATGTTCCCACCATTCGGGATCCCACCTCCCCGTCCTGGCAGAACAAAGAGTTGCGGGGCTCACTCGCTCCCCGGCTCGGCTTTCGGGTGTCGCTGGGGAGGAAGCCGAAAAAAGCTGCTATGTCAAATTTCCAGCCTTGGGAGGGTTCTCAGGCTTTTCTCCGCCACCCACCCCTGCGCTCCTGGAGGGCGGTGTCCCTTCAACTCCAGCTGCCGCTTCCAAAAAAATCACAAGTACCTCTACGTTTTTGAGTCGGGAGGAGGAGAGTTGTGCCCTCTCAACTGCGAATTTACCCCTTAAAGAGCGAATCTGTTCCCGCCGGTCGGATCGCCCCTCCCCGCCCTTGTCGAGCAGCATCCCTCCTGTCCTCCGGCGCCCGGCTTTAGCCCTGGGAACGGCAGTTTTCCTAAGGAGGGTCAAGAAGTACTTTTCTCCCCCAGAGCCGAGATCGAGGGGCTCCGAGGCTGCTGGGACTTCTTAAGCAAGATTTCAGTTAATTGCTCACAATAAATAGCCGCCCATATGAGGGGAAACAGCGCCCATAGAGAGAGGCAAATATTTTAACATTTTAAACTGTTTTGCCCTTGAGACTGAATTCTCTAAGCTAGACTGAGAGTCACTCTCACCGTGGGTTTGTATTGCTGAGGAAACGCAGCACAACATAAACGTGTTTTGCTGTGCAGCTTTATAGAAAATTGCCTGCAGCTCGAGAGTAATCATCTGCACATCCGCACCCAGCGAAGGCAGAGGTAATGCGTTCAAAAGTGTAATATTTGCAAGAGAGAGCAGATGGTGCTCCCTTGGGTGCAATTTCAGGAGAAGCCTTGCATTCTGCACTTCTCGAGGTCTGTTTCACCCACACAGATTTAATGTTATAAAAGCTCCTCTCTATCTTTTTTCTTTGGCGATGGAGTCACAAGCACACCCAAACGCTAGCCCAGATGTTGCTGGCACACATCCTGACCCTTCCCGTTTTGACCAAGCAGGGAGGATAGGAGCAGAGTAGACAGGTGATTAAACAAGTGCCTAGGCGATTATTTTACCGCATCACCTTCCATGTGCCCACCGAAGCCAGTTACCGAGCTAGATGGGTTTGTACTAAGATGGGAACTGCTGAGGATGCATTAAGGCGTGTTTCTCTCACAGTGCCAGCAGCCGGACAGGGCCGGAAGCCCTCTCACAAGCCGTATAAAAGCACGGTTAGAACACCCCTAAGCACGAAGGCCTCCGGGCGTCCTTGATGCGGGATAAGCACTCCGGGCGCCAGTGAACCTGTCGGCTCCCTCTCCCGGGCAGGTACTGACTGAGTCGCCGCTGTGTTTTCTCGGCACAAGGAGGCACAGCGATTCGGTTTTGCAGCCTTTCGGGCTCTTGAGCTACTGGGCTTTAAACTTGCCGCCTGGCTAGCGGAAGTCGGGTGAAGGCAGCGGAGGAATCGCCCTCTCTGCCGGCCCATCGGACACAGGCGCTGCCCAACGCAGCCCCGGCTCTGGGCGTCGGCCCTGCGGCCGAGCATCCCCGCGCCCACCGGCCGGGGAGCTCCCCCATGGGAGACGTGCCGCGCCCGGGCTCTGCCCGCAGCTGGGGGCTCCAGCGGGGCCGGCGCACACCGTGGGACCTCCCCGCTCCCTCCACGCCCCGCTGCGGCGGGCGAGGCTGAATAAAGAGACGCTGACCGTGCCTGGCAGAGAGGAGAGGGATGGAGGCAGAGCGAGGCGTGAGAACACTTTCTCTACGAGAATGAGGGTCTTCTGCCAGCGCCCAAGGATCGAGGTTAGCAGCGGCTGGCACGCAAATCTGGTACCCGGGATCGCGGAAGGCTCCTGTGCGAGAGCATCTTTCCGCTAGGCATGAAAGAATATCGGCAGGCGGCGGATGCTGAGAAACCCAAATTGCACCGCCAGGCAGACATGCAGGGAAAAAAAAAAAATCTACGTTCTTTTGGCACGTGAACAAAGCCCTCGGCAATAATTGCGCTGGCAGGAAGGGGAGCTGGACACGCCGCTTGCTGTCTCCACTGAGGATTGCTGGTGACCCACGAAGCCAGCGGGAGCTGCATCCCCGCAGGATGGCTGGGAGAAGTCTCGTAGCGGCTCGCAAACCTATGCCATGTCGGTAAGAGATGGCAGCTCGGCTTTCATCCTCATGCCAAAGCGAATCCTCAGCGGATGGCACAGGATCTACTCCAGGGGAAGCGGTCCAGCAAGAGCCGAGGAGAGCCAGGTGAGCTACATTAGGGGTAAGAGGTGTTCCTGTAACTACCACTGACGTGCAGCCTATTCTAGTTAGGAACAGATAGTTTCGTTTTAGCTTTTACTGTCGAGATCTTGCGAAATGCAATGCGATTTTTTGTACATGACAGGACAAGGAGAGCTGCCTTTTTAACGATCCTTTTGTGCGTCCTCATCCACCACCGAGCAGAAATCGGTATTTAATTTTACAATACAGATAATTGCCTTAAATGTATTCTGTAAGCAAACAGACTTCATCCTTGGCCGCACTTCAACGATCCTAAAGAAAAATAGTAAACAGAAATGCCTGAAGCACCGCTTCAGAGCTTATGCTAATGTTTTAAACTTCCCTTTCGAATAACCGAGCAGTACATGACTTGGCAGAGCGCACCTAAGGAGGCACGGCCGCACGGGCGGTCTTGCAGCAGCTGATCGCCTTAGCAGTGTAACACGGGGGAAGCGGATGTTATTTGTTTCCCCCCGAAGAGTATAAATCTGCGGCGATCAAAGCTGCGCTGCTGAAACCCTGCCGGGCTGCCAAAGGCACACGGTTCGCAGGCAGGCAGCGCTGGGGAGCGGCGCGGAAGGCGGAGGAGCAGCGCTGACTAGCGGCCGCGGCTCCGGCACCGAGAGAACGAGACGCGCCCGCCCCTTTCTCCTCAGAACGGCCCTGCTCGCATCCACCCCACGCAAGTTTTTATACAGCTCATCCACAGGGCTGTTCCCTGGGCAGGATAGGGTAGCCACCAGCATTTAAGCGCACAGAAGAGAAACTCTCGTGTAGGGGCTGTCTGCGGGCACCGGCCAAGCCAGGCAGCCGCGGGACGGAGGCTGAAATCAGTCCGATCCTTTCAGGCTGCGGCGCCCGGGCAGGCAGAGATGGGGCTGTGAGGGCATCAGCAGAAGAAAAATAACAACATTGGCCACCTACTCCGTCTTATGTTCAGCTGTGGTTCGAGTTGCACTTAGATTCACCCACCTACTTCGATTTTCAGTACAGCACACACACTAATAATGAGTACTCTCAGAAAATGAAGCTGAGGTGGATAAATAACCATCAGGAAGATCAAAGAGCCATGGATCCGAGCCAAAGCACGACAGTCCTCCAGACAGCAAAGCCAGCATCCACACATTATTTTTACAGTTTAAAAAAGTACATAGGAAGTAATCACACAGCTTTACAGCTTGTACACATTCTGATTAATTTGTAATGTGTTTCATAAGGGTTTGGGACCCTTGAGATGTCATACAGCTTCTAACACTTATCCTAATGAAGCAGGACACCATTTTCCCAAAGGACAGGAGACAGATGAATCCCTCACAGAACAGCAGCTTGAATCAGTATCAAAGCTATCAAAGGATTTCACTGTGAACTTTATGCAAATTTAGAATTAGCACAATACCAAATGTAGTAAAAAGGTTTTTATAATCAGTTAATTTTGATGCAATTTTAATAGAAAGAAGCACTGAACAGTGCAGCTCTGAAGTCTACTTTTCAAGGTGCTCACTATATTCCCTCCTTGCTCATACACACCCAAAACAAACCAGCGCTGTCCTCAGAGGAACTGGTTGACCATGTCTCAACCAATTCCCATGCATTACTGCAATTACAGCAAGTTTGATTCAGGAAACAGGTGAGAAGGAGCTAATGCTGAGTTTCCATCTTTTGCACAGAAAGTAAAAAGAAATGATTAGGTGTAAATACCGCATGCCCTACCAAAGAATTTATAAACATTCAGGGGCAGTAAGATGCTTAGAATATCCCTGGAAGGAAAAGGAAGTGGTATAAAATATTTGTTCCTTTTGAGTCCTAAGATTTTTAAAAATGCTTGAAGTTTATTACTGTTTGTGACCTGCACGCATAATAAACCCTAAGGTAATGTTCAAATTGCCTTGTGTTTCCTATGTAACTCCAGGTTGGTAAGGTTGAATGTTTTATTCTTCTTTGAGGAAGAAAACCATGCCCTATGCTTCCTACCCCACAGGATAGAACTAAGCACAGTGAATAGAAAAGCACTTCCTTAGCTTCAAGTATTCCTGTTTGACTTCTTTTTTTGCTTCCTTAAAAAGCTTAATGACACAATCACAAGTGCTGTCTTGTAACCCCAAAAACATGGGTTCCTGAAAGGTAGCTGATGCAACAGCCATATTATGAAGCAATTAATTATCAAAGATAATTGATTGGCAGCCCAGGGCTGGATTACAGGAGATGTTATTGAAGAGAAAATTGCAAATCCAAAAGGGCACAGGTGCGAACTCAAAACCAGGAAAGAGGGGCATTAGCACCAGCCACCCTGCACACACAAATCTCTGATAGGCCCTCAGCCAGTTCCCAGCTGCCAGCAGGGAATTTAACAGAGAGGCAGCAAGGATGCCAGGCAGGGAGTCAGACACCAGCAGGATGCTGCTGCTGCAAGAAGACACTGCTACAGTTCAGCCTCTGTCTAGGCCAGGTGTGAAACGTGGTGCATCTGCAGTGCCAGCTACTGCTTCAGTGCTGGGGAAGGCAGGCAGGAGACAGAGAAGATTCAGCAAAACGAACAGGCTTAAAAATGTGCTGAGTAAGAGTCATTGTTACAGGCTTGTTTTGACTGTTATTTTTTTTTCCTCTTTAAAAAGATATGCTAATTTAACCTAATAAGAACGGATACACCCAATTAGTACTCCTAAACACAATAAATCAAATTACAGTTACACCATTTAAATACAAACACTGTTTTATATTTGGCCTCAGCATTCAGAATGAAGAATCAATGAGCAGCACATCCCTTCCAGCGCATTGAAAGAACCAAACCCAGGTCTCATTCATCCTGACTAAAAAGTCAAAACATGTGGCAAGTGCTCATATGCTGAGCAGTTGTACAGAGTTTTAAACAGCTTCCAGAAATAGAGTAAAAATATCTGTAGGCACACACTTGCCTCCAAAATCAACACATCTAAGGAACTCTTTGTCATTTAATATTGAACTAGATATATACATATGTGTAAAATGCACTATTTGACAGATTGCTTTCAAGACTGACTAGTCTTTACAAACTATTCCTGCTGAGAACAATTATAAAATACGGATCTCTCCAATTCTTTCCTCAAAAGCCGTTCTGGTTTCTTAAAAGAAGAGTACAAAGCAACATTGGTGCACCTTTTCAGAGAGTTCTTGTAGTAGAAAAGCAAGAAACAGGAAAGCACCTGTCAGTTATTTGAAAGAATTATTTCCTGCTAGCAGCAGAAGTCAAAATAAACAGGTTTCATTTAACCTTGAAGCATACAGAGAATTTTGATGGGAGGTATAAAATTTATCACCTTAAAATAAAGAAACAAAGCAGCCTTCCCAACTTTTATATCTACATCCTCAGTATTTCATGTTTTACCCTAGAGCCCCAACAGCTTTAGGCAGACGATAAAATCATATGGAAAACAAACACCACCACACAGCAATACAAAACCAGATTCTCCAAGTCTCTAATCCTCACCCATGGGGGCAGGACTAAAAATTTGAATTATGAGCAGCCAAAGTAAATAAAAATACCTGAATCACACTCTGAAATCTCAGTACTTGCACAGGAGCACAAGGCACCATTTTTCACAGCTGTAATTTTTGCACTTCCTACATTAATATGACTTTTGTAGCCAGAATTCAGCATGCTAGGAGTACCAATAGTTCTTGAAGCATTAGACCTTTCCAACATAAGATGGACTTCAACCAGCCTTATTTGAGAGTCCTTCAGAACAACACTTACAGTGATAAAAATTGGGGAAAAAGACCCCAACCAAACAAAACACCCCCAATTATTGTGACACACACCCAAGTGACATTAAAGCTAATTGACTTTTAGGCTTTGGTCAGAATCAGAAGTGGAGGAAACTCAGTTCACAAGAATATTGTTGAAATATATCTTTAAATAAAGCATTCATAGGTGTATTTGTGTGTGGCAGCTTGGTTCTTTAGAACAAAAGGTACAAACATTTTTCAAAACAGAACATACTAGAAAGTAAGCAATAAGGACTAAAACTAAGTTTTTTTCACAGCCTCACCAAACCAATTTGGTTCAAATCCAGAAGAAAGCCAAAGGTCCAGCGAGATCCCACTCAAGCATAATAAATAAGATTGAAAACCACCTTTGCAAGGGACAGAAACATGCAGGTACAATCATTGGGTGGGGATAATACCTGGCACACAGACTGAGATGAGCCCCACAGCTCTACCCCTTCTCAGCCAATTTAGTATTCCCCAAGTGCACAAACACTAAGCCCATATGGTGTAGGCACAAGGCATTTTAGCTCTTAGTGACAGAGAACTCATTGCCAAAACTATTTCTTCTTCCTGTCAAATGCTATCGCATTTTTTGTGTTTATGTATATACCACCTTCAAAAGAAAAGCTCTCCTTAATAAATGAAAAGCTTGATTATGTAGGTTTGGTTTGTTTTTAAACAGTTATCCTTTTATAGCTATAACCTCAATACCAATTAGTCAGGAGTATCAGTGAACCTGAAATATTAATCACATGAAAGTTTACTTCTAATACAAAACAGCAAAAGCCAGTCTAATCTTCAAAATGCCTGCAATTCTTAAATACACACATGCAACCAAAATGGGCAGAAAAACATTCTTACCTTTTTCTTTGAAGAAAAATAGTGAGGTACACAGAAATGCTGTTACAGAGGTTCCATGTTCCATAGGGTTTGGATGCATCTTCCCTAGCAGGAATCCCTTAAATAAAACCTGGAGCCAGCCTGAGGTGCTGCATGAGGTGCACAGAGCAGACACTGGATTTGTAAAGCTGAACTCAGCTACCTGCAGCACCCTCACAACACAACACCAACAGTGCAGCTCCCACCCCCTGCTTCTTTAACTGACTGACTAATGAGCAGTAAATTATTCACACATGCAAACAAGAGCACCTGAATGTTCTGACTTTTCTCACTCATTTGGTGAGCTTTTCCATTTGAAACAAAATCACAAATATATGGTACTTTGAATTTTAATCAGTATTCCCAGTAACACTATGTAAAAACGCACTGAAGATTTAATTTCTCTTTTCACAGAGGAGCACAGAAATTCTTAACTTGCTCAGTGAAGATTCCTTGCTAGCACCCAGTGCACACCACTCTGTCAGAAATCCATGATCAAACCATTGTCTCAGATTTTTTCAGCTCTTCTGGATTCATACATAAAACACCCCACATAGGTGTATGCCTCACTATTTATTCACCTGGACTGTCATTCTGATCCTGTAGAGTGACACAGAAGTAAGCCAAATTCAACTGTTCCTCTGCACCATAAGAAACTTCATAAAATTCTAACATTAATTAAGCAAGCAGCAGTTTTCTGTACCTGTTCACAGAGCAGAGCAGCCTTACCAATAGACAGTCAGCTGTACCACCACTACTAGAACATCTGAATTTCTTGGACAAAGTGGAAATATTAAAATTTTGTCTTCTTACTCTAACATATACAGTATTTTCAAGTCTTCCAATAAAATACAGAATGAAACTCTCATAAGACATTGGATGTAATTTTCAAATGGATACCTTTTTCTTTTTTAACTCAAAGACTGAACAGCTGACTGCAAGTCATTCAAAAAACACCACATTTCAGAACCACTTTTCCATTTCTAGACTCAATCCATCTCCTCAGCAATAACATTCTTTCACTAGAATGTAGAAATCAGTTTCCAAATATTTAATTATAGTTGGAAAGAGATTACAAAATACAAAGTTTTATTGTACTCGAGACTAGAGAAAAGTATTACTTTCATTTTTTCATTTCCTTCGAATTTGAGAAAAAGTAACAAGCAAACAAATGACAGCAAAACCTAACAGATGTATGAACTAGTTTCACCAATAAAGCTTGGAAATTCAGAAAGGATTTCACCAAATAAATGTCAGTGGCTGAACCTGGCAGAAGCCATTCCCCACAGAAGTGCTGCATTCCTAGAATGAACTAATGCCCTTCAGTAAAACAGAAAGTCACTCAGGCAAGGCAGGACTTAGAAGAGACCAAGGATTAGCATCTCCAAACACCGGAGTCAAATGAAGCCTTTTAGATCCTGTGCCAATTCAGAGCTCATCGTGTTTTGCAGGCTCCAGACTGGGTTTGATGAAGACTCCCTCCATGGCTTTCCAATAGTTGTGGTGGTTGGCAGCAGACATGCCATGGACCTCCCGCTGGCCCCGGATGGGGTGGCCGTACTGCTCCCCCGTGATGGACAGGAACACCTCAGTCCCCACGTGCTTGAAGCGCACGGCGTCCTCCCGCTCCCAGAAAGTCCCACTGCACTGCACAATCCAGAAATCCAGGTCATCTCCTTCGCCATCATCCCCAAAGGCACTTACTTCCTGTTAGAGACACAAGCTTCCTGAAGTGAAAGTGTAAGCAAACACCTCCAGCACACACAAACATCAACC
Source organism: Illadopsis cleaveri (assembly GCA_013399915.1). Lineage (NCBI taxonomy): Eukaryota > Metazoa > Chordata > Aves > Passeriformes > Timaliidae > Illadopsis > Illadopsis cleaveri. The sequence goes on from VXBB01024961.1 coordinate 10,691, forward strand.
ACAGGCTCAGCAGAGTTCAAAGACAAGGATGGGGGAAGAAGTGTTGTTGTTTTGCTTTGTCAACAGTTACCAAAGCCAGAAGCAGAAAGGTTCTACCACTACAATCTGAACACAGTGCCAACATACTCCAACCTGTAATCTGAGCAAAAAAGTGCTAAAAAAACCTCAAACAAAACCCCACAATGACAGTTGAACATTCTTACCTTAATGACAATATATGAAGTGTCTACACTGAAAAATGAAACCCGAGGGAAGGTTTTAGACTCAACCTTTCCCTTACACAATTCTTTTGAACTGTTATTTTTCCATTACTTCTGTTAATAACCAGGTTACTTAGACACCCTACATAGAGCTGGACCTTATTGTTTCAGCCATTTTACTCATGGTGAAAGAAAAACTTTTCCACAAAGAGTCAGATCTTTCAAGTTTGAATGTGACAACCTATCTACATAGCCTGACACAACTAACAACAAAAATCTTCCAACAACTGCATTATTTAGGAGAGATTTTCAACCTTGGAGAAGTAGGTGTTCAAGGACAAGACTGGGGCTGAATTACAGTTAGAAATGACACTCTTCTAGATATGTACAAAATTATAAATAAATATGATTGCAAGAGCAGATTCAGTTTTCCTGTGGAAAAAGGACAGACAAATAAGAAAAGTGAAATGAAGCAGGGATAGCAAGAAGACAACTGAGCCTAATAGACTGGATCACCAAGGAACATGGACATAGGAATGCCTAACGTTATAACACATGATTAGTTGCCTGGATCTAGAGCAATCTTCACAATGTTGAGGGAGATACTCAATCTCCTGCATCTTGAAAACACCCAACATTTCAGGACAGTCTTCCCAGCAGTAGCAGTGCACAAAAAATTTTAAAAAGAAAAAAAAAAAAAAAGAAAAAAAAAAGCGCACAGAATTGTTAAAAGTAATGCAAAATACCAGTACTGGCACATACTAATCTTACCTCTGCCAAGAACCAAAATACATCATTCCAAGATGCAGAAAAGCCTATACTTGAATCTGGATATGCACAGACATACTGCTTCTGGCAGCTGGTACACAAGCCTGCTTCTCCAAAAACCCAAGTAACTGGAGAGGCTATTGTCAATAGCATGCAGTACTTACACAAAAGCTTAAGATTTAAACCAACTCACTTGGTTATTGGAGAGTGGTGATGGGAAGTGATGAGTGTGCAGGTTTTTCCCGGTGTTAACGTGGGTAAGTCGTATGGCCTGCCCACATTTCACTGGTGTCCCACGCTGGCAGCTGCTGTCACTCTTCCCACGGATCCGCCAGTAGCTGTTGGCATCATCTGAAGCTTCAACTCCTGTCACTGACTGCTGCCCACTTCCTGTTTGAATAGAATTAAATGGCACAAGACTTACCCTGCTTCCCCAGTTCAAAAAGACATGAAAACTACAGAAATTTGCTTCATGTTGTCATGCCTTCATGTTTACGAGATGCTTAATTCTCACAGTCCCGTCACTGACTGCAAAAAAATGCAGATACCAAATAATCTTTCTGCTGGAAGCAGTGAAACACAACGTGTGTTAGCAGATGCAAACTGTCAAAGTTCATGGCAAACACACAAAAAAGAAATCTGATCCATGACAGGTACTATTGATACCATCCCACCTTTATCAAAATACTAACAAGGTCTGTGTTCCCAAACAGACCAACACCCTCGTTGCCAGAACAGACACTGGGAAGGTTGTGCTGAGGCCCTTGACACTGAGCAGGGCTTTCCTGAGGGACGAGGGCAGAGCACCCCTGTCACATCCCGACTCCAGGGCCCACACAGCAGCTGACACATGCTCCTGTCCCACAGGCATCCCCCTGTCCCTGCCGTGTCTCCAGCCCACCCTACACGCCACCCCTGGCCTGCCGCTTCCCTCTGCACCANCCCGCGGCGTGGCGGCCCCCAGGGGAGGACGCGAAGGAGAACTGCGGGCGCTGCTCCCTCACGGGGCCGGGCGGGGCCGGCGCGTTCGCCCCCGGGCCCGGAGCGGTGTCACCTTCGGCTGCTGGGCACCCCTGGGGCAGCGCCGACACCACTCTGCAGTTTTCCCAGTTTGTCCTTGCTGAGAACGTAGGAGGAGAGGCCAGGTCTGTCACTGCTGCCCTCTCGTCTAACGTGGTCTGGGCTATAATGAGAAATTACACCCAGGTTACGCTGAGGGGTTGTTAAAGGGCGGAAAACGTGCTGTGGGTGGGACTGTTCGGTTATCGTCAGAGCCAGGGAAGGACAAATGTCCTCACAGCGAGAGCAGTGTCAGAGACAAACCGGCTCTGAGGTCACAGCCCAGGTACGGACAGCGTTTAGATCCAGCCTCGGGGGGCCGCAGTTGGCACTGTCGGGTCAATCAGCCCCTGCTGTTCCATTCAGGCCGCTTCTGGCTCAGAGCTGGCAGGCGGCACATTTAAGTCTGCTCCTCCCTGCAGTTCTGGCTCTCAGAATGGAGTAAATATCTACCCATTTTGGGGGATTTACAGGGAAAAGTAACACAGTGTTGAAAAACAAAGGGAATTCATGTTGGTGAAGTGACTTGGATGACAATACATGACAGCTCCAGTAATTTCTGGATTATATTAGAGCTTCTAATTATAAGGCATAAACACTACACAAAAAAGAACTAACAATGGTTGCTGTAACATTAAGCTGTAGCAATAATATAACGTCTTTGCTTTTGGATCCTGAAATTCACCTTCTGTGCTTCAGTGTCTTGCAAAATTCTTATAACAAAGAGATTATTAAGCTCTATTCTGTAGAAAAAACCCTGCATAAATTAACACACATACTGTCCTTTATTGCATAGTTTTGCAAACTGAAGAAATACCTCACCCCCAGAATAAAAAAATCTCCATAAGAGGCAGCCATTGACAAAGGACATTTGAACTCCTACATAGTTCTTTTGCCTCTGAATCTTCTTGGATTGACCCATGTACCACATCACAGCCTTGTGTGTCACTTAAAACTGTGAAGAATTCTAAGTAATTCAAAAGAGCAAAAGATTTTGATTTTTTAGTGGCAAGGAAACAAGTAGAAGGCCTCCTGTCTTGGGACTTAAATCTTTGTAATAGTAGTATTTTGTCCTTGTAACAGCAAAGAACTGAAACACTGCAGTTGATATTATAGGATGATTTAGAAAGCACATCAGTATTGCTGGGTAGTGCAAACATCATAAGATGCTCAGCTGACTCTCTCTTCCACCAGTCGTGAAGCTGCAAGGATTTTTCCTGGCCATGTGATACCACTCAATTGAATGGTTAGGTTTTTTGTGCTGGCTTTGGCCTGTTTTACATAGCTGTACCTACATTTAAGAAAACTCTCTGACTTAAATGCCAGGCCAGCATTAAAACAAGCCCAAATACTAAACTCAGTCACATACAGATGTGTCTATACACACACACAGAGTGTGCTTTTCTCAGGACTAAAAACTCATTTCCTAATGCTGGAGGTATAAAGCTTTACTCACAGAAAAGCAAAAGATCCCCCACTGATAGTCAAATGTCATATTTTTATGTCATTCTAAGCAGCCTTGCTGTTCTAACTAAGCCAGCAGCTCACATTTGCTTCTGTTGTTATAACTGGGGCAAAACCAGATGTCTGTGGTTGCCATTTTAGCCATGGAAAATCAATCATATGGGGCTTTAGCTGGCACCTGTCTGTCTTTCTGGGAGGTCGCTCAGTCTCGGTGCATTTAGTGCCGTTTACATGGTGCTCCCTACAATGCTTTTCAGTCCCACTTTAGAAACATAATTGGGTTAGAACGGTTGCCAACAAAGAGCCCATCAACGCCAAACACCCGAGGCAATTAACAACCACCTCGTTGCCACAGGGCCCTCTATTGTTTCGGGTAGATTGCTGTAAGCTCCAGGTAAAATTGCCTCAGAAATTACGTGGCTTCACTTTGGTCATGGGAACGTCAGCGTTTTTTTGAGAAGAATATCTTTATGATTCTTGTTTATGCACAGAAACAAAACAACTCAACGGTGCTGTAAAAGAGGAGAATGTAAAATGTAACTACAAAGCTTTCAATCACTAAACATCCCCTCCCTTTCCCCCCCACTTTTGCACAATTGATTTTCAAGCATTTTGGAAACTCTTACCATTTCCACTCAGGTGCAGCTGTAGGCATAACCTGGCCCTCCCTGAAAGAATGGTTGAGCAGTGCCAAATGCTTTTAACATGCAGGAATGAAAAATCTGTGGCAAAATAAAATTTCAGAGGGCATATGCTTACCCAAAGCAACAGATTACAGGAAAAGGACATAGTTTTTATGTTGGCCTTTGTTTAAGATGCTTTAAACTTTCTGTTTACTTTGCATGGCTGGAGCAGTTACTGACAACTAAGGTAGCAGAGCTGGCAACTCCTGGGTGTGAGCTACAGCCCAAAAAGCACTGGTGCATCTTTTGGTATAGACAGCCCTTGATTTATGGAGAGCACTGCAGCAGCCCCTGGGTTCTTTCTCAGACCAGCACAAACCTTAGGCAAAACAGACCAGGTCAGTTCTAAAGCCATTAGTACCTGATACAGAAACAAGCCCACATGAGCTCTTCCACTGGCTTTTCTCTGCATCTGGTCCCTTCTCTGATGTCAATAAAGATGAGCTGTACTGAACTCAACAGAGTAACTGTAGACAATCAGGTCTGCAAAGATTTTGTGCTTTTTTTCTGTCTCCTTCTTTCACTCCACACTGAGGAACAGCTGGTTATAAACCTCACTTCAGATGAAACATTTGTCTCCACTGGCATGCCTTACAACAGAGCTCTTCCAACTGTGACCCCAAGCCTCATACAAACAGTGAACAGGAGTAATAATGAGAAAATGCTGTCACTCGGGGAGAAATCCAAGTGACCAAAAGTGGCTTGCCAAAAATTTATAGAATTCCAGTTTCTTATCACTCAGCCTAAGATTTTTAAGGACTCCATAACCAAAATAATTTGCTTAGATTTTTTGCATTCAGTAGATATAAACACAATGTAAGAATAAGCAGAGAAAGTAAATAAGCAGAAGACATTTGACAAAAAAGTATTAACATATACATATTTACATACTTAAGTTGAATATTCTTTTTCATCTGAGGGAGACAACTTGATGTTTTTTAATTGCTGTCTGCTGTCTTCTATTTCTAGTCTTAGAAGTAGAGAGGATTTCCTGGGAAGTTCTGCAGAGTCCTGGCAGTCTGTGTCCATCACTGTCACCATCTCTCAGCCACTCTCCTGCCTGATATTTCTCCTGCAAGAGCAGGGCATCTCTCCTCAGAACCCAAAAGGAATTAATCTGCATTTCCATTCAATCAACTGAGATTTTTCACGTTTTCAGTGATGCTGGGAGGTGACAACAATCACTGTAAGTGATCTGCCAGATTAACTTCCATGTGTAGTAACATTGCTGAGGTGTTCCTGATGTTTACATTAATTCCTTTTTTTTTCCCCTTAACATAAGGACCTGCCTCTGGTATATTTAATTTGTTTTAATGGCCCCAGATCAACATTTGTAAAAATCAGGTTCAGGCTTAACTCTGTTTTTGTTTAGACAGTGTAAATTGAAGCTGAAGAAGTTATTTAGAATTTGTAGGCATGGGTTGGAATTGTTGTTTTGATGATTAGCTTCTATTTTAGAATACGAATGTAAAAATACAATGTATGTTACATCAGTTCAGGCTGCTTTTAAAACAACTTAGTTCTTCATGGGATTTGAAAAGCCTCTAGACATCTGTTTCAGTGGTAGGTAAATATTAATGTAATTCTGAAAATTCCACTGAACATCTATGCATCTTTTATATAACCTGCTCTTTTCTGACCTCAATAGAGATAATTTCCTCTAGGAACCTTTATTATAAATGCCAAGAAATGAGCTCCAGATAGCATAATGACTTCCAGAGAGGTCAGACTGGATTCCTGATGCAATCAAACAGTTAATGGAATCAGAGAGTCTAGGTTTAGCTATTAATGTGCACAGTTAAACAGTAACTATTTTGGACCCATCATTTAATTGTCTAGGAGAAATATTCCCCATCTTAACTGTTTTTTTGACCAGATGTATACTGGTCTTTGTATATTTAATAGACCTCAATATCAGGCAAAGAGGCAGGAATGTGCAGGCTTTACATCATCTCAACCCCAATTAGAAGTCACAGATACTGTAGCTTAGTTCATATTCAAACATTAATTTTTACCACACTTTAGACCCTGAAGAAAATGCAGCAGAGAGAAAATAACCCTCTGAAAAAAGGGAGAGTGGATTAAAATTCACCATCAATGAGCCATAGTATCACCAAGGATCAGAGGCTGATAGGTGCATCAGGAGGGATTTGAGTTTGGTGCTTTTAGCAGTCCTCCATAATTTAATGCCAAGTGTCAAGTAAATAAGAAGATCACAATGGCAAATTTTGCCTTTCAGCCACCTTGCTAGGGCCACACACCTTGCCAGGTACTGGCATTATTTTGTGCTGGTGTAAATTCAGGTATTTCAGACATAGGTGAGGGAGGTGACAGATACTGCCTGGCTGTGTCACACAGTAAGCAGGGAAGCCTTTCACTCTTAGCAGATGTACCCCAGAGTTTGGGGATTTCAACCCTTTTTGATGGAGGATGGAGGAAGCTGTTCTATGGATGAAAAACTGTAGTTTAAGGATTTCTACAGAAGCCATGGAACTTCAAAGATTTATGAAATCTTTGAGGCTGGGGCAGAGAAGAAAATGTTTACATCCTTTCATTTAAAAAATATATTTTACTTTGTCTCATTTCAATGCCTTTTACAGTTCACACTTCCAACAAAATTTCATTCAAGGAAAAGACAAACAAAGTCCTACTGTGCCACCATTGTAATCCCAAATGAACTAACTAGCTGTGGCCAAGGGAACAAGAAAAAGAAAACACATTTTTTATGTCAACATGTAAACAGATGCCTTGCTGAGAGCAGTAATTGTTGGAAAACACTTTTGTGAAATACAGGAAACCTCGAAATTTGCTACTGATTAACTCAAAGTTCAGGGAAAGAATTTCAAGCTCGAAAGCAGTGAAGCACTTGAGGATGGTGAGAGCTCCTGCTGGCTTTTGCAGCTAAGCTGAGGTAGGGCTGTATTTTGTTTTAGTTAAGCTGGAAGATGCAGCCTCTCCTTGGTCCATGTCCTGGCTTATGCAGCTCCACCAGAAATATTGGCCAATGTGCCTGTGTTCACTGCAGAGGAAAGACTGTCCAGAGGAAGTCTGCCTTGCCTTTCAGCTCCAGGTTGAATTTGTAATGGCCTCTCCCCTCTGGGCTCTGTGGGGCTCAGCTGAAGGGCTGTCCTGGCAGCCGGCTGTGAGCTCAGGCTGCAGAGGGAGCACTGCTGCTGTCTAAGGGGATGTATGTGGCACAGGAGCAAGGTTTGCTTGCTGAGGAATGTTTGCTTCCAGTGGCAGGAAGGACAGCTGGATAAACAGGTATGAAATCAGAAAAGAAAAGCCTCCAGGAAGTGCATTAAATATTTAAGAAGGATGTTACTGTTAATAGCATTAAATGCATACTAAGGTTAAGAAGGCTGAGAAGCCAAGCTTTGTCTAAGATTCTTATGTCGTGCCTCTCACCTGTGCAGAGTCAGGGAGCACTGGCAGTTCTAGAAAGAGGCAGAAAACCCCAGAGTTTGCATTGGCAAAGAGAGGAGGTACTTATTTTATGATTCATGACATTACTTGAGAGTTGTGCTGACTTCAGCTGTTACAGTAACAGCACTCATCAGTAAGTGAAGCCTCTTGGGGAATGTGGGCAGGCTGTGACGTTCATCTTCCAGAAGGGGAAGCAAGTAGCAGTTGCACAAATATCCCCTCTGAATTGCCAAGGGCACTGGAAACCTTTACAGAACATCAAAAACTTTTCTGTAACAGAGCCATACAACTATCAAATGACATAAAAGCTCACAGGAATTGCCTGAATGAAGATTTAGCAAGTTGTCTACAGCATTTATCATGAACTGTTTTGAATTTCATTTCATTTAATTTTTTTCTAAGAGAAAATGTCACTGAAGAGGCAGAAGGCTGTCTCCAGGTCTCATCGTCATTTCCAGTAGTCATTGCTCATTTACATGAACAGGGAAGAGCAAGAAAGAGTAAGAAAGTGACAAACAGCTGATGTCCCCTCTTGATGCAGCAGAAGTTTCCCATACTCCCAGTCTCCCAATGCTGCCCATTTTAGGGCCTATAGGGAGAGCACAACCTAGGAACCAAATTCTCCCATGAATAATATTGCTACTACCCATTCTGCTTTTATTTTTCTCCTTCAAAGTATCAAAATAAACTTACAAATTGTCATCCAAAACTTAGCTGCCCCTCCAAGTACCCTCAGGCTAATGACAACAAAGTTCTCTAGCAGTTTGCTACCTGGACTGCAATTGAGGAGAGCTTAAAGGTCAACAGGGCTGCAGCCTACCTCAACTCAGTGATTCCAAATTCCTTGCTAGGAGGCAGACCCGGAAAAACCACTACTCTCACAGGTGTTCATGCCCTCACACAGATGTTTCAAACTTCAGGTATGAAAAGGGTGCAATTTCCTCTGCTGAAGTGTGCTTCTATGTCTCTAAATTGATGGTTCTTCCTTTGCTGAAGACAGTCAGTCTGGCTGTGCCAACAAGTCACGTCCTTGACTTTGGGACATGGGCACACTGGCTGTCTTCTAGGAATTGAATTCTGCTGAAAAAGGAGACACCTGGAGGGTTCGATTTCTTTATACATTCTTTATACATGAATTAAGCAGCCGGATTATCAGTCCATTCCCACAGAAACGACCCTTAAAGCCTTCTCCAACCCATTTCACTCCAGCTGCTGTTCCAAGAAGCCAGTGCTTGGCTTATCAGCTGTTTCTGCACTTACCTCCATGCTGGGCCAGGTTCAGAGGTGGAAATGACCATCATCCATGCAAGAGTCCCAGTCCCAGTGTGATCCCTGCTTCCTGGAACAAGTTACAGCAAACACCAAGACAGCTACCCTGGATCCATGGACATGTTACCATGGCACTTTCTGAGCTGCCAGTCTCCCTACCCCGAACATGAGTTTGTTGTTTCTCCTGCGATATCAGAAGTGGGTGAATATTTTGGGATAACACTATGGACCAAGAAGGGGGTTGTTCTACTTTGATAGAACTTCATCCTCACGCACAGGTGAAAAATGCAGGCTAACAGAATCTTCCACTCCCCATTTCAAGCTGACTACTTGGCACTTTCATTCTGGTAGATCTGGAATAGCTTTTCTGCAGTAAGAAAAAGCAGTTCAATGCCAGGACAAACAAGATTTTACATGCAGCCTGATGGAGAACTGGCTGACATCCAGCACTGAATGACAGCATGTTAGAAGCTGCCCTTCGTGAAACTCTTGTCTGTTCTCCCTGCCCTTCTCTAGCCCAGCACCAAGAGCCGTGGCACCTCCTGGCCAGGGTTTGCTGCCCTGTGGCTCTCAAGTCAGACTGAGTGCACACTGCCAGCAAACCAAGGGGGGGAAAACAAGCAAGCGGCTACTGTGACGGTCACCGATTGCAGGATTATATATCCCTGCCATCGTTGGGATCATCAGTTTAGCGCTGAAGCCAGCACAGAGCACGAACTGAATTGCTTGTCCCACCCTCAGCCTCCGGCGAGTCTCCACTCGGGAGTCTGGAGCAGAGACCACCGCAGAGCGCGGCACGGGTTCCCCGGGGCGGGCCGTACCGGGCCCGGGCCGTACCGTGCGGCGCTGCGG